>JANZLC010000202.1:44447702-44475986 GCA_026413385.1 Erythroxylum gracilipes
TTAATATATTGTAATTAATTAATTACATTATTTTTTACAAACCAACCACTATCAATAGTAATGGTAATCATTCCTTCCTCTTAACCAATCATTATAATTATAATGATAATATTCATTCTCATTCCTCACTATATTCATTCTCATTTCTATTACTATTTCCCGTACAAACCAACTGCTCCGTTAAATAATGTTGGTAAAAACTCTTAAAACGTTGATTAATACATTCTAAACTTATGTTCTATAACAAACGAAGCATGAAACAAAGTTGAGTTTCAAAATATGCTTAATGGGAAAAGGAGAAGAAGACCTAAAACTTATACTTCAGCCTTAAAACGCACAGAAAACATAACTTTTCATTTTCTTTTCTCCTTATATAGAAATTTCACTTGCATTGCACCGTTAAAAGAGAGAATGTAAAGAAGTAAAGTCCGTCGAGGAAAAGCAAGAAGAAAACAGACCTTAAAGGGGAAAAATCAAAATGGAAATAGCTTAGCGCCTTCCCTTCTCCTTCCCATCCCTTCCCTTCCCTTGCATCGCTTTTGACTGCCTCGTAACTCTTTAGCCGTATTTCACCATCCTCATAAGTCGTAAAGCAAGACATAGTTTAGGAAACCAAGGCCATAAAGAGACAAAAGCAGAGATCTTGTGAGCTTCCTTTTTGTTTTTGACCCATCAAAACATGTCTCGTTTGATCATGAAAAATAAAATACAAAATATGTCTTACTCGCACCTCACATGTAATTGTCGACTCGTTTTGTCCACAACCTGTGGAATTTATAGATCTAGTCATGAATGCGTTTTTTTTTCTTTTTTTTTGCCTTCTTTGTATTAACTATTCTTTTTTCATTTATATATAAAATAAGAATTTCGTATTATTTCTTATCTCAGACAATTGGGAAATTAATAAATTTGAGTACGCTTTTAGATTCACAAAAAGGAGAGATATTCCCATCAAACACTGCCTTCCGTTGAAATTGGTGGTGTCTATGTCTAAATGATACTCTTGTAGACTTAAATTCCCACATGCATTTTAAAAATATTTTTATAAAGACT
The DNA here is from genome assembly GCA_026413385.1 of Erythroxylum gracilipes. Taxonomy (NCBI): domain Eukaryota; kingdom Viridiplantae; phylum Streptophyta; class Magnoliopsida; order Malpighiales; family Erythroxylaceae; genus Erythroxylum; species Erythroxylum gracilipes. Next base: position 44,448,756 of record JANZLC010000202.1, read on the forward strand.
CTATCGAAGATTCAAAAGGAATTATATGTAGCATTTTGGGATCTAAAGATTCTCCTATTTTTGTGACCTAATTTTGAGTCCGCAGGTATGAAATCTAAGTGGTCCATATATAACTTCATACGAATAAGACATGCAAAAATGGTGATCATCATTCATGGTTCACGTACAGCTTTCGATCCCAACGGTCAGAATATCCATAATTTATATGTTCCGAGATATACCCATTTGAGGGAATTATGCCATTCTTTTCTTAGAGATGCGTTTAGAATCTTTAACTTTAAGATTTAGTTGAAATCGGATGTATCAAATTTCACTTATCTATTTGTTTCTGTTATGGTTTCACATGGGAATTTCAATTATTAGAATGTAACTAAATATAATCTTTGAATTGAGTTATAGTTAATGGTAGATCCAACTTATGGTACGACAACGAAGACGAGGAACATAGAACGAAAAAGATTTAGATATTGATTGTTGGTAAAGTATAAAGAATGTACTCTATTCTTTATAAAGACATTCTACCAATTATTGATAGATTGATTCTCTTTATTAATACAACAACAACAACAATTAGATAAAAATTTTACTAATATGTAATATTAAGAGAAATTTATCCTTAACTAGTAGAATGATTATAATTACTAATCGTGTATTTATATTCTTAAATATATTGTTGCTTTTGGTGAAATTAATTTTTTAGGAGTTTTTAATTTAATGGATTAAAATTAAAGTTGAATTAAGAAAAAATATAATTTAATTCAACTTAAAAAATATGATTAATAAAAAATAAAGAGACATTAAAATTTATAAATATTGTTTTGATAGAACTGCATCATTTAACTTCACAATTAAAAGTATTATTTGTGAATTATATAATTATATAATTATAGATTAAAAAACTTCATGTTAACTTTACAGAGCTAACATTATACTTCACTAAAAACTTACAAAGTTATTACAATGGAGTTGAATTTTAAGGAAGTAATATATTTGTAGAGAATCTCTAGAAAAACCCTACTTCATACAATGAGGCAGAGAAGATATTAAGCATCTATACTTCACTTTCTTTTTCTTATAATTATGTTCTGATTGAATCAGAACCCATGGCTTCCGTTAGATACCAAAGAAGATACACAAGCCTGTCAAAGGGGAGAAACATTGCACAGTAGTAGGGACCAACCCCACTTCTTCTTTTTGCCTTCTTTAGATATCTAATTATCAAACTATGGCCCATTGTTCTTTAGTTTTCTTTGATGTACAAGGCGTCACTTTTTACAACTTCTCTTTGGTTTATTCAATGTTGGCTTTTCAAACCTTATTGCTTGAAATGATTTCGTTAGACCCACAACTTGGAGAGAATAAGCAAAATTCGAACACGTTTAGTTTTTATTTCTAATTTCCTCGAGAAAAAAATAAAAGAATAAAAAAAACACAATCACTTACCATTTTCATGTTTGCAATTGATAAGGTGTTGATTAGATAACCTTTGATTTGAACCCAATGGAATCCACTCATGAGTCATGACACTCCTTGCCTAGTTGAGATTCTGTTTTCTATACTTCAATCCCATTTTGAGAATTATAAAACAAATATATGGAAGAGGGTTTCTTTTTTTAATCCTTAGCATGGCTGAAAAAAAAACATAAAATTATTGCAAGGTTTAACTCATTCCTAAAAGCTAGCTTGAGAGGGGAGGTTTGCATATTATTATAAATGATTGTATGCACTCACACTTGTTTGATGTGAGATTCTAGAAATACTCCCTTAATCTAAAACAAGGCTGGACATCTGCTGGGCATATTGAATAAAGGGACAGAATCGAACACTGTCCCAAATCATCGAGATAAACGGACTCTGATGTCATATTGAAAGACCTAACTCACCCCTAAAAGTTAGTTTAAGAGGGGAGATTTGAACACTATTATAAATGACTGAATGAACTCACACTTGTTCGATAGGAGATTCTTGACATTCATATTACTTAAACTTAGTTCATGTTATAAGTTTGAATTTCTTTTGAATTTTAATAAAATAATGATTTAAATACAATTTATATTAAAATTATATGGTTTAATTTATTATTATTATTTACGTCTTTATAATAGTAATTAATTATATACGTCTTTTGCCATATTTGTTAATTCTAAAACAATACGGTATTATAATTTGATAATTTTATATTGTCTTTTAAGGTTAAAAAAAAGGATGAAATATGATAAATGAAATTAATTTACGTGATAAATAAACAATAAGTGATATTTTTGGCAAATCACATAAAAGAGCCCCTGTGATATACTTGATTATTCATCTTAACCCTTGTGTTTTTAATTCGTTTACTTTAGTCTCTGTGTTTTTTATTCTCATTCAAGATACCCCAATTGAGTATGTTCGGACAAATTTACCCTTAAAATCAAGAGATTAAAAAAAATATAAGGATAAATTTGTCCGAAAATACCTAATTGGGGTATCTTGAATGAGAATAAAAAATACAGGCTAAGATAAACGAATTAAAAATACTGGAGCTAAGATGAATAATCAAGTATATCACAGAGGCTGTTTTATATGATTTACCGATATTTTTAATATATAGATGTTAAAAATAAAAAAGTCAGTCCAAGCTTATCCTTGTATTAGAGTATTAAACGGAACAAGGACATAAACACCGAAGCAAGCTTGAAAAAACAATCCACCTCCATTTAAGGTGCAAGTGAGTTTCCTTTTTCCTTTTCCAAGGAATAAAGTGAAAGCAGACACAATGTCGTGGGACAACTGGTTGTGTATATATCTACTTAGCAACAACAAGATGACACCTCCGTGGAAACCTTAATCATCTCTATTTGGGACCAAACTTCCAATAAATTCCAATCAAAACCACACTCGATTAGTCTAACGCACCAAAAAGCATTTTCCATTTGGAATGTGGGAACGTTGGAGATTATCCAACAAAGATTAATGAATTTAATCCTAAACTTATTATAAAATTCGCAGCTAAATAATCATGAACTATATAAAAAAGAGTAATATTTAAATTTATTATCATAAAAAGGGTTTAAAATTTAAATTTATTCAAAATAAAACATAAAAGTAGGTCTTCTTGGTGAGTCAAAAGTTTGGAAAATTAGAGAAACTTAAATGTAAATCCATTGTTGTCTTCTTTATTTAATTACGGAGAAGCCGGCCAAAAGGAAGTAAGAATCAGCGGCGGAGCACATCATCATCAAGTTAGATTCAAGAATAGATACTTTGTGTGACCATAAACTATAAGTAATTGACCTTTACATATTATTTTTTATTAAATCCAATCATTAAATTCATATTATATTCAATTAAACTGTAGAAAAGATTTCTACCAACCCTCCCCTTTGTATTATGGTCACAAAGGAGGGCTCAACCTCTCATTAGTATATACTATATGTAATTTATGAAATTAAAAACATGAGAATGGTAAAACTCCTTTATAATTTAAGAATCTTTATAAAAATTTATTACTTTTCAAATTATTGTTTTTTAATTTTAGTTTTTTTCAAAAAGAGCTTTTTTTTTATTTCTTTAAAAAATGATAAAACACAGACAATATAAATATTTGACATGAAGTAACTAAATGTTATTTAGATGATTATTCAATCAAACTTTTAAACTAGAACTGAAGTAATTAAATTTGACTTAAATTAATAAATTAATTAATTAAAGTTAGGTTTAAAAGTTAATTTAAGTTATTATATTAATAACACAAATAAAACATACAATATCCCGATGCACAAAGCTCCTTCTTTTGTGAGGATTAGAGGAGTGTTATTAATGTATGCAATCTTCCTTTGTATTTATTATAAAGAGGATGTTTCCATTATTTCAACCGGTGAATTTTAAGTATAATATTCATATTACGGATGGTAATTTGTTATTTTTTAACTAAATTTTATGAAAGAGATTTTTTTAAAAATTGAAAATTGAATAAATTTTTAATAATTTTAAAAAAGTAAAAATTTTATCTTCTTAAAGTGAAAAGGAGATTTATGTCTTTTAAGAAGGGATTTTGTGAGAGAGTAAAATAAATCCCAAAAAAGGAAAGTTCATTGGGCAGAAAACACTTAACATTCCTTTGTCTAAGTAAAAGCATTCACTTGACAAGAAAAGAAGATGACACAAACATCAAAGAAACCACCCAAAAAAAATAAGAAAAGAGAAAAAGAGCCAAGAGATAGATAGCAACAGAAGAAAGACAGGCCATGGTAATATACTTCCACTCTATTCTTTTTTTTTTTCCTTCTTTAACATTTGCTTTTTCACTTTGATGGAAGACCAGTAAGGGAGGAAGGCTGGCTTTAATGGCTGAATGAATGGTGAATGTTGTCGTTTTATGAGAAGAGTACCATTGAAACGACCTGCCCGTTTTTCCCATCATGTTTGTTGTTTGCCTGCCTGCCTGCCTTGAGATTTGTGGCAAACAATAAAATAAAAGAGGGGCCTTAGACCAAGTCTTCCATGTCCTGCTTTCTCTCTCTCTGCACTTTATTCTGTTCAAATTCGATACTTTGCTGTTCACTAAGAACGAGGCCTCCTTTGTTTCAAGGACAGACATAGAGAGAGAAGCTTAATATATGTGTTCTTGTTCTTGTTCTTCTTCTCTGTCTTAAGTCTGCTTTTACTCTTTCTCTGTCTGTCTCTTTCTCTCTATATTTGTCTACCGCATTGGCTTGTTTCTACTTCAAGAATCTTGTCTCACTTCCACGCATTAAAGCTTTCGTCTTTCTTGGACTAATCCTGCTTCTTTATTCTGTGTCATTGTCCTCATATACATAACTACTGCTAGCAGAGGAAATCGAGGAGACAACCCATCTGTTTCTTGCTCCGTTTGCTAGCTTCTCAACTTCTCATTCGAAGAGCACGAGTCCCATTTGGTTACACCTCTGTTTGGTTCAAGTCTTCTGAGACCAAAGTTCGGAGCTTGTTAGCTTGTTCTTGTTTTTCATTGATCAACGGTTGATTTGGACGGCGAAATGTCAGCTATGAGGTTCTGTTTCTCGGGTTTATGAGCTCTTGGTGATATAAAGTAACGCTCAGAGATTATTAAGAAGACGCAGAAGTGCAAGAGTTGTATGAAGGATTACTGAAAATGAGAGATGGGAATTCCAAAAAAAGCAAGGTTTTAACTTTATTTTCATGTAAACCAGCGGGATTTGTTTCTTTTACGCTTTAATGGGCCGTCGACACAGTTTTCTGATTGTCGTTAATTGGTTTTTGTTCTTTTCTTGCTGAAGCTTTCATGGTCCAAGAAAGTCAGAAAGTGGTTCAATATCAAGGGCAAAAGTGAGGACTTTCAAGCTGATAATGTTTATGGAGGTTGGCATTTATTTTATTTTATTTTCTCGGCTTCTGCATGAAGATGTGATTCAAATCAAACTTGGGATTTTCAATAGAAATCTGAGACTCAAAACCTTCTTCCTACTGTGAACAACATAGCTCAATTTCTCTTCCTCTAATTAACTGCTGAGAAGACTCGGAAAAAGGAATGGAATATGCTTTCTGGTATGGTTGCTAATGACATTTTGGTTCTCAATTCGCTCTACACCCCTACCAAGTAATAGAACTGGCTTGAGTTAACTGGAGGCATTTGTTCCCTAGAAATCCAATCAGAGAAAACTTTAAGACTGTCTCAAATCTCTATTTTTCTCCCCACATGATTCTTCTCTTCTGATTTGCTGTGAACAATCTCTGTCCATTTGGATGTTAGTTACGTTTCTCTCCTGCTTTCCACTTCTAGTTCTGATTGTGATAAATATATGTTCAGGGGCAGAAGTGGAGTACAGGACTAGCTTCTCAGAGAGAGAGCCATGTACAATCAAAAAGAGCAAAACAGGTGCAAATTCTTTTATCCGTTGTGTTCTTGTTGTAAACTCTCTAAATTTGGTCTCCTTCCCTTGCATCGTTCTTAATTTCCTCGATTATATGATGCAGAGAAATTTAGCAAGAATCCGGAGCAAATTAGACGAGGTAGAATGAATCTTGACCATCCGCGAATCATTGATGTGCAGAACCACAGGTAATCTTGGATTTTGTTACTGCTATTGGCCTATTGTTTCTCTGTTTTATTTAAGGGTTTTGAAGGTATTCTACTGATTGCTAATGTGTAATGGACATGGGGCAGCATTTTTGTAGGTACATGGAATGTAGGTGGAAGATCACCACCAAGTAATATGAACCTTGAAGACTGGCTTCACTCCTCGCCTCCTGCAGACATCTACGTTCTTGGGTATGATTCAGAATTTTATTATTGTCAATCCTTATGCTGTCTAATGTTTTACTTGCCAAGTAATGATTGAAGTGTTTCTATTTACTTTATTGTGATCTCAGATTTCAAGAAATAGTTCCTTTGAATGCTGGCAATATTCTTGGTGCAGAAGACAATGGCCCTGCCAAAAAATGGTTGGCTCTACTAAGGAAGACTCTAAACACTCTTCCTGGAACCAGTGGCATCAGTGGGTGCTACACACCTTCTCCTATCCCCGAGCCAATAGCAGAGATAAATGCTGATTTTGAGGGATCTTCTCGGCGAAAAAACTCATCTTTGTTTCAACGCAGATCATTTCAGACAACTCACAGCTGGAGAATGGACAGCGACCCATCAACTTCGCAACCACGACTTGATCGTCGATTTAGTGTTTGTGATCGGGTGATTTTTGGTCACAGGTCTAGTGACTATGATCCTAGTTATAGATGGGGTCAGAGACCCAGTGATTACTCAAGGCCGAGTGATTACTCAAGGCCTAGTGACTACTCAAGACCTAGTGATTACTCCAGATGGGGTTCATCTGATGATGATAATGGACCTGTAGAATCACCAAGTACTGTATTACACTCACCAATGTCTTATGGTGGTTCCTGTGGGGTATCCAAATCTACGGAAGATGCATATATGAGGCCAGGTCATTCAAGATACTGTTTGGTTGCACGTAAGCAAATGGTTGGCATATTCCTAACTGTATGGGTTAGGAGTGAGTTGATAGATTCTGTTAGAAACTTGAAAGTTTCTTGTGTAGGCAGAGGACTAATGGGCTATCTTGGAAATAAGGTATTGACGAATCTAGTCACGGTTGTTTAGTTGCCTTCACTTGAAATTTTATGATTGTTAGAACTGAGAGCAATTAACTAAAAGGATAAATGTTGTTCTATTTCATATGGCAGGGATCCATTTCAATCAGCATGTCCTTACATCAAACAAGCTTTTGCTTCATTTGTACTCATTTAACCTCTGGACAGAGGGAGGGTGATGAGCTGAGACGGAATGCAGATGTGTTGGAAATTCTTAAAAAGACAAGGTTTCCACGTGTGCAAAATGCGGGTGATGAGAAGTCCCCGGAGACAATCCTTGAGCATGAGTAAGAACCTTGCTGCCAATAAACTGAACTCTCACCAGTTTCTATCAGTAAATATAGGAATATGAAGTTTGTGGGATTTAAATGAAACTGTAAAATGCTGGGGCCATGGATTTGGAACAAGCATTAGCTATGATTTAGCCTTTTGTTTCTAAGATAACATGAAATGGCAAATGTTGTATGGCTGACATCCTATATACTTTTAGTATTCTCTACTTTTTCCTGTCTAATATCATAACCCCACATGTTTGATGTAGCCGAGTTATATGGCTTGGTGATTTGAACTATCGTATTGCTCTCTCATATCGAACTGCTAAGGCTCTTGTTGAGATGCAAAGCTGGAGAGCATTGTTAGAGAAAGATCAGGCATGTTTACTTATCCTTTGCTTCAGCACATCTGTCAAATTAATTTTTGATTTTGAAGATCACAGACTGCTATTGTTTCTTAAAAGTAAAGTTTTCATCTGATTCGGTAATGGTTCTCTTGCAGTTACGCATAGAGCAGAGACGAGGTCGTGTTTTTGTTGGATGGAAAGAAGGGAAAATTTATTTCCCACCTACATACAAATATTCAACCAATTCAGACAGATATGCAGGCGATGATATGCACCCAAAGGAGAAACGTCGAACACCAGCTTGGTAACAACATTTTTTTAAACTAAAAACAAACTGAGACAGTTATAAATTTTTACTTAATGGAGCTAAAATGAGAAATTGCTAAGAACTTGAAATGCTGATTTACCAGTTCTTCTTTTGTGAAGGTGTGATAGAATTTTGTGGTATGGAGAAGGTCTGCATCAACTATCTTACGTCCGTGGAGAATCAAGATTCTCAGATCATAGGCCGGTGTATGGTATATTTTGGGCAGAGGTTGAGTCTTGCCAAGGACGATTAAAGAGGAGCATGAGTTCTTCTCGTTCCAGGATTGAGGTTGAGGAGCTTTTGCCATATGCACACGGGTACACTGAGCTGAACTTCTTTTAGGAGACAAGTGGTATGACGGATAGTTAGGTATGCTCTGTCGCTCTATGTATATACATTAAGTGTGCATGTATAGGTGGATGGCTATGCCTGCTTTACCTCACTAATTCACATTGTCTAGCTGCATCAATTGTTTATGCAATATGAATTCACCTTCCGGTTGCTCAGAATTTTGTATGCTAAGGCATACTTCCTATACATTTCCTGTCAAAAGTGTGAATGGTTTCCTTAATGTGAAGCAAATCTTTTCCCTTTTAGCACATGGATTGGGTGAATCTACACGAAAGTTCAACTGGGAAACAGAATATACACTTTTTTGCATATTGTTGAAGCGATTTATCTCATAACTTTGGAGAGTTTTCTTGAGAAAATGTTTCGGTTCTTCTTCTCCTTACGTTGAACTTGGTCCCCTGTTGCAGGCGGGAATCACTTTGAAGAATTTTTTTCCCTTTAAGGGTGATGGAGACTTTCCATTGCCCACTAACCAAAAAAAGGTTTGGTTTCCTTTCTTTTACTTTTCTTGGATTTGCTGTAGATGTTTTGTTTCTTTACATTAGCTTACCTCTCTGCCTTCTTTTCCTTTCAGGTGTAAATTTTTGTGGTTTTGGCAGCTAATTAACATCACACGACATCAACACATTCCAACTATGATCATCATGACTTGTTAGCTAATAACTTATAAAAGTTTCGGTAGGCCACCTTTACGTTATCAGTTCCGTACAGGGATTTACAGTTCTGCATTAAGATAGGTAACTACATTCTTGTTCATTACATATTATTTTCCTTCTCAATTTGCCTAGCAATGTAGTGAACCAGCTTTTCTTGTTTTCCAGGATGAAGAACTAACAGGAATTGCCAAGGAAAGTGAAAAAGACTAACTTATTGATGATTCTTTGCTAGTTTAGAAGCATTTTTTCAAGGGTCAAAACTATCATATGTAATGCTCACTTTTTTGTATTAATTTGGAAAAGTAAAGCTTGTGGATGTTCATGTCCTTAAAGTCGAAAAAAGAAATATATATAACATTAAGGTTTTCAAAGTGGTTTCATAGCAATCTGCTTCTGTTCATGGTTTCTGTTGTATTCATGTACTGGGGGTGTGAATAACAAAACAGCAAAAAGCAGAGGACAGACAGAGATTCACAGCTTTGGCAGGTGTATTGGGAGGCATGATTTGGATACTTTTCTTTTGGAATGTTTTTGCAGTGGATCATGAGCTACTCCCACCGTCTTTTTCCTATTGTACACCGCGTGGTACTTACAGAGCTCAGTCGCACTCGAAACATGGTCCACTCGTAAAAAAGATAATCCTATTAGTCAGAGGGAATTTCCTATGACCACCTTGACGTTATTTGTCTTCAAGATACTAAACATGATCAAAAGTGTATGGTATCTGAGTTAAAGGTTGCTTGACACCAAAACAACAACTAAGCGTTGGAAAGCATTCTCAACCTGTCATCTTGTGTATCCATAACTTGGTTTCTACTGAAACAGTTTGAAGTCTTATTTGGTGTTTGTAGGTTTTGTCAATTAAGTCCGGCTTGGTCTGAAAAACAAAAACAAATCAGTTTTGAGTTGGATCGGGTTTGAATAAACTGAATTTTAAAAATTAAAAATTAAAATAATGTTATTTTAAGAAATAAATTTAAAATAATATTATTTAAACCTATTCAAATCTTCTCCACTGGATCAGCCTAATTGGCAAGTTTATATTGCTAACTGCATTAAATACTTAACGGAACTCAAAATGATGGAGTATAAATGCTATTGACAGATTTGTCAGAGTGAAGAGATGAACCCACAAACCCTAATTGAGTTATTTCCACGAGTACGAGTGAGCATCAACATACCTGAAAAGCACAATACAAAACGGCTGATTCTACATCTGACATATATTGACAGTGGTACTCTCTGCTTCGACCGCTTTGATCTGTTCCATTCTTCATCAACCTATTTTGTTTGTTTGTTTCAAATAATCAGTTCTTCGTGGGGTAAGGTAATCCATCAAAAGACCAAAAATTTAGCTGAACGTAACAATTAGCAGTAGCTTTTAGTTCAGTGGGAGGTGAAAGCAACATTGGCTAACTGAAATATTCATAAAAAGGAAAAGCATGTTTCTTTCCTTTTGTGTCTGCAGACCATCGCATGCCAAAAAGGGTTGTTCTTTGCCTCTTAAAACAGTTACAACGTACTCTGTTCTGATATAAGCTAAAGTTAATCAAAGCAGGAAAATTTCCTATCCTGTTTCTTCATATGCACGCTTACACGTTGTATCAGATCAGAAAGAACTGTTCTGTAAAAAAGACGCAGAAGAAGTTCATGATTAATTTGGTTTAAGAATTTCCCCACTCAAAGAACATGACAGTGCTCTCTCGCAGGAGTGACAGACGAAAGAGTTTAGCCAAGTCTCTTAGCTCCAGGCAACAACCTAACTTGTATGTTTTTATGTGTTAATCTCAGAAAGTTACACTGCATAAGATATATTTCGATTAAAACTTGAACGCAAGTGATCATTAAGGACAGTGAAAGCTCGGAGAAGCTCGTCAAAGAAGGTTAACAGTAGATGCTTAGTTCATTATTCTAGGCTTTGTCAATAATATTATTTTCTGCTCAGAAGTCTGTCAAAAACCGCCCATCACGGTTCTGTCGCTGATGTCACTTCCCGTTTTCGGTTTCAGTCCAACGTGGTACATTGTTCTAATTCATGATTGTTTAGAGATGATTGATCCCTGTCCTACTACTTAGCATCAGGTTTTCATCAGCCCCTAAATTTTTTAATAGCTCCAACACCCATATTAACGTTAAAAGCGAAGCGTCCATAATTGAGCTAATTAAGGAGTTTTATCCAGAGGCTAGAGGATCATCAACAGTAAAAATTGAGGAGATGAAACCATTTAGACCACTCCTATTTGTCACATTATTCTAATTCTAATTCTATTTGTAATAGCTAATATTGTGATCTGAAAACAATTATTATAATACTATAAATAAATTATAAATTTAAAAATAATTAATCAAAAAGTTGATGAAAAATCTTTTGGTAGGACTTTTATCTTTATTCTCTTTAAATATTATTTATAATTTTAAGTATCTAAATTCAATTGGATTAATTTAAAACTTTAGTGATTTGATTTTTTAAAGATTTTATATATGAGATTGTCATTTCTAATTTCTAGGAATGCAACTGTGGTTGGGTCAATTAGGTCAATGGCCGAGATTGTTTGGTTTAATCAAGCTAGAGGCAAGGTTCGAATTGAGATGATAGAAAGGTATAAAATAACGTTATTTTTTCAATTAAAAAAAGCACATAAAGTTAGACAAAGCTGGAGGTCAAGCCACGGTCAGCTACCCATAGGTCAAGTCGGGGCTCCATCAGACCAGGAGCAACCTAGACCCGGCCTAACTTGTTGCCATTCTTGCTAGTTTCCTTTCCAAGTTAGCAGCCGGAGCCTCGAGAATTGGATCGAACACATCAATCTTTTCGTGAATGGACCTGAATAAAAACTTCTGATCTAAATCGAACCAATTTTACAGGATTCTACTTGGGTTGAACAGAATCCAAGTCCAGGACCACTATACTTTGGGCCTTTAACGGGGATTTAAGTAAGTTATGTTTAAATTCAAACTAAAATATCACATATAAATAAGGTTACTCTTAAACTCCTTTTTTCTTATTAAATATCGAAGAGAAATTGATCAGATATCCTAATGATCTACAAGTACTTGAGGTCACGCCTTGAGTCTAAAAAGTTACCCTTTGAAATAACTCTGTATCACCACACACGGCCAAGATTTAGTGCATAACATACATATATGTTGTATAACATGCAGATTGACAAGTGTAGACCCGACTGCTCATCCTCGTATAAGCCTTATTTTGTTCCATGTCTCCCAAAGACCCAGAAATGGCATGTTACCACACTGGAAAGGACCAAACTCCTATTGCATTTTGGGGTAAGCTTAGTTGACAGAGGAACTTTTTTGGCCCCCTCTCTTTTCGCTAAGATCAAAATGTGGTTTCTGTTCTTTATCAATTTGATGATAACAAGAAACAGAAACATGACTCGGTTTTCATCATCACGTTTACAGTTTTGGACGATGAATGTGACCACCTTTTTGAATTTCTGGTTCAGGGTCAGGGCAGAATCCAACCAAAACGTTTATTTGTTCAATTCGACCGAACCTAAATCTAGCTTGTAGATGGACTTCTGGTTTCTAAGGATGATGTCTTTATGTCCGTACCAATTATGTGAATGGATAATACTGAGAAGCCACAGTTTGTCCTAATGTCAGCTGTCAAGCAGCACGCAGTTCAATTCAGTGTTTGTTGTATCAGCGGATCCTGAAGAATCTGAGACATGATCTCTTGTCCTATTTTTTGTGTACCAACCCTGTCTCATTTGATCTCAACCATTTATTTATGTGAGACCCACAAAAATGGATTGTTGAGATTAAATAGAACAGGGTTGGTACACAAAAATGAGACAGAGGATCTGAGGGCAAAGAATTTAGCTATGGATCCCAAGTTTTGTCGGGTAAGAGGCAACCTGAAGAACGCCGTTGTCAAGATACACAGTGATTATTTAATGTCTCTTTCTTCTTACATATTTTGTCGGATCCTCTTTTGTCACGTAGAGCAGGCACGCTAGCTGTGTCATGTCGTGTCGCTCTGCATGGTGAAGAAATAGCAATAAGCCAGGTGTTTTTGAAATTGGGACGGTCACCACCTCCTATTTAAGCTTTGCTCCAACTCTTGAACATTTCAGGAACGTGTGTATAGTGAGTAACTATAGTCATATCGATCAAATCTCCGATATTCATGTTCTTGACACTGATCTTCCTAAACTCTTGTCTTATCTCTATGGGCTACGAGGTTCCGTACCCAAGAACTGAGCTTGATCGTTGTGTGCAGTGTTGCCACGACAGCGAGAAGGATTTTTCGGGAATAATCGAGTGCGCAACTCGTTGTGAGCGCAAGTATGGAGACAGAGAACGGAGTGGGAAGGGCAAAAGCACTAGTGAGAAAGAAGACGATGAGCTGCCGCAAGACCCCAAGAGTCCGCGGTGGAAGATTGAGCAGTGCCAACTGTTGCGCGAAAATGTTAATAAATTTGGAGTGAAAAATAAAACAGCAACAAGAATACCAAGATTTTATACTGGTTTGGCAATGTCTACGTCCAGTTTGGAGACGACTGAGTATTTCACTATAATCAATGAGAACATGCAATAGTATTTATCACTTAATTCCTAAAAGATCCAAATTAACCCAAGCTCACACACTCCTACTAGGAAGAGGAAAAAAAACAAATGCTTCTTTTTTTCTCTCTCCCCCTCTAGAAATTTTCTACTCTCATCTCTCTAGAAATTTTTCTGCTCTCTCTCACACACTCTATTACGTTTTTGCTGCTTCTCTTTTATAGAGAAGTCAGTGCGTGAAGGCCAGCTGCACCGAAATCCACCGAAAGTAAGCCACCATTTCTGACTTTGAGACAATACTCAACAATCTCCACCTTGGCTCAAATCCTCGAAGTGAAACTCCCAATAGTCGTCTCCCAATCCCCTACGGGGTAATCAAAAAATTTTACAAATGCCAATCAAGTTTAAGCAATGCTTAAATTTGAGTAACGAAATTGGTTTTGTCAACATATCAGCAGGATTGCCGACGGTCCCAATCTTCTGAAGAAGAATATCTCCCTCATCAATAATTTCATGAAAAAATGAAACTTCACATCAATGTGTTTTGTATGTGAGTGATGAATTTGATTCTTTGCTAAATAAATAGCACTCTGACTATCGCAATGAACATCCTCATGGTCCTGATGGACCCCTAAGTCATCAAGCAACCCTTGAAGCTAGATGGCTTCTTTAAAAGCTTCTATTACTGCCATATATTCTGCCTCAGTAGTTGATAAAGCAACTCTAGATTGCAAAGTTGATCTCCAACTCATTGGACCTCCAGTAAGAGTGAATACAAAACCTGTAGTAGACTTACGCTTGTCCAAATCACCTGTGTAATCAGAATCTACATATCCAACAACACATTGACCAATAACTTCATCTTGCTAAAATAATAAACTAATATCCACAGTACCCAGAATATACTGTAGAATCCATTTCACAGCTTGCCTATAACGCCCCACTCTCGCGTTACCCGAACCCGACATCGACGGTGATATCCGAGTTCGTGCCCCACGAGGGTGGCGTGTTACATCACTCAGTTAAAACTCCTCATAAACATTTTTGTTTGAACACATTTATACGTGCGGAAAACAGTAGACAATTTGAGCCCACGTTAATTTGTACACAATTTCCGTCATTACAAACTTTCAACAACGGTTTACATTCAAGGAACAAAAATCTATAACTAAATTGGCCCCACTATAAAGACAAAGCATTATTTTTCAGAGATTTCGGAATACAATTCTATGAGACACTAATGCAGACTCGAACTGATCCCGACCTCTAATCTTCCCTTGAATGTTGTATGAATTGTGTATTTTGAAGTGATTTTAGTGATGTTAGATGACTAATATTTAAAAGAAATTGATTGAGTATAGATGCTGAAATTTTATGGGTTATGTTGAAGTGAAGTGTTTGATGAAAGTTTGGTTGCATAGATGATTAAATTGAGTGCTAGTTGAAGTAGAATTGACATTGGAATGATAGGAATGGGATTGATTATCAAAGCTGGAAATTGGACCATGTACATGGTTCAATATTTTTGCCATAACTAGTTGTGTAGTTAAGCAATTGAGGTGAGGGTTTGACCAACTTAAACTTTAGTTGTTTGTCTAAAATCCCTTTTGAAATAAGTGTTGTCTAATTGTAGCTTGAATAGGTTGAATTTTTGCCTTGAAAGTCATTGCTATGGGCTATGTGAATAGTACCCGAGTTAGATGACTTGAAACTTTGATGATTTTTCTAGATTGATTTAGGGTGAATTGGAGGAATTGGCCTTACTGAAAGTTGAAGCCTGTCATGTCATCTTTCCATTGCCACTGATTTTTCAATTTTTTGATGTGTATATTGTGAGTTATGACTTGTTGAATGTTGGCTGGTTATGTACATTTTGTTGAAACCTAACCCTAAATGTAGGTTTTGAGAGTATTCTGCTTGGAAGTCAAATTAGGGATTTTTGTGATTCGAATTGGTTCAAGTGATCTTCTGGAAAATTGTAGAAGAAGAAAGTAGCTTGAAAATGAGATATAGCATGTTAATTTTGGAAGTCAAAATTGGGAGTTATGAATTTTCAAAAACTGAACCTAAGTTAGGTCATTGGCTAGTGATCAGGACAACCACTTGCATGACAGTTTTGAGTTAGTTAGTGATGGCATTTGCCTTTAAGCCCTTCATGAGAAGTGTATTATTTTGTTTGATCTTTTCAGGGGTATAAAATATACAAATTTTTGACATTGAAGCAAGGAGTTATGATTTTTGGAACATTGGTGTACTGTTCAGGGAAAATATAGGGGCAACATCATTCATTGAATTTTCTGATGCATTTAGCAAGTGAATTTGGTTTCATGTTGTTCAGGAAAGTTGAAGGACATGTTTTGATCTTTCCTTGGACAATTTTGGATTAAGGCTGGAAATCTCATGAACATGCATTGTACACATTCTAAGTGCCACATGTGCATCATTAAATAGTTCTGATTAGACAATTGATAATGTTTATATTCTGTGATTGTTATAGAAGCACATTTGGAGTGTCGATCTACCAACATTGCAGAGACTTCCCAGCATTAGCTCGGAAGTTATAGGTGAGTGACTGAGATGGTTTTTCTCAATTATTATATGCTTATTGTGGAGATAATGGTGGGATTAGGAATTGTGTTTGATTCTGATTGGATTCCGGACAAATGGTCCGATGGTATGGGAGATCTGACATAGAAGAGATCTTGATGTGATAATTGTGAATCGCTTGCTATTACTGTACTCAATTACTTTCCCTCTGATGTGACTGACTGTGACACATTTATTGATTGTGATACATTGATTGTGAAATTGGGCATATGCATTTCATACACGAATGCATGAACTATTAATAACAGTTATGACTGGAGTAGCCACCGATACTGAAAAAGAGTCTCAAGCTCGACGAGAAGTAGTGCATACCCAGAGGGCTCTCCTACTCCCGAGACGCGTCTAATGTTTATATGGGACAGATCAGGCACTCGGTCATACCACCGTACTAAAATAGGAAAGGGTCACATATGCATTGCATACATAATTGATTGAATAATTATATATGAGAAAAAGGCAAGCATGCCTGGTATATTGTGAATTGTTGTTAATCCAATCGTGTGGTACTTCTGAATATGTTTTTATGAAATACTCTGTAATGTGCTAACATGCTGCATGAATTGGGTGAACCATCGATGATGGTTCCTCACTGAGTTCGCAAAACTCACCTAAAATTTGCAATTATTTTTCAGGCTTTGAAGAGTACCCCGTTAGTCAAACGGGAGAATGCCTACTGTCTGCAAGTCAGAGATGGAGGTCAGGATCAGTCCACGTCTGCATTAGTGTCACCTTACTTTTATACAATTATGTATTCCGCAATTTCTGAACAATAGTGTTTTGTAGTTATAGTGGGCCCCAAACGGACTATTGAAATTCTATTGATTGTAATGTGTTCACTGAAATGTTTATGAATAAAATTGGGCCCAATTTAACTATAGATTTGCGTGCATTAAATGGCTATTCTAAATACTGTTGAGTGTATTGTTATACCTGAAAATGTTTATAAATGAAAGCGGGCTCAAATTGTCTACTGATTTCCGTGCATACAATTGTATTCAAAAAAACAAAATATACTGAGTTTTGACTGAGTGATATAGCATGCCACCCTCGCGGGGCACGGACTCAGATATCACCATTGATATCGGGTTCAAGTCACACGGGAGTGGGGTGTTACAAATTATCTCAAGCATTGCAAACACTACAAGAAAATAAGGCATTTTGCGACATTTTTAAAATGTCACAGAATGTCCAAAAAAGTCGTAGAATGTATTCTGCGACGTTGTAAAAAATGTGACAAAAAACGTCGCGGAATGTGGTGCAGGGCAAAAGGTTTCTGCAAAGTTTTATGTAAAACGTCATGGAAAACGTTGACATTCCGCGACGTTTGTAAAAACGTCACTGAAAGTTTGAACAATCCGTGACGTTTCGTGGAATCTCTAACATTCCGCAACGTTTTGAAAACGTCACAAAATGTGAAGAAATCTGCGATGTTTTTTGGAAACGTCGCAGAATCTCTTCCGCCACGCTTTTAGAAATGTTGTGGAATGTTTTCCGCCATGTTTTTATTATTATTTTTTAATTATTTTCCCATTTTTCAAAAAATCATATTAATTTAATAATTTTTAATTTTAATAATTATTTTTTAAAACGTAATTTTTTAATCTTATTTGTTGAATAACTATTCAATTTTATTTATAAATTTTATTTATTTAATAATTCTTCAATTTTTTTAGTATATCATTAATTTTAATAATTAGGAGCTGTAAGATCCTAATCTTGTTCACACATACATCAACAACATGAAGATTATATGTTATCAAATTGGTAAAATTGAAAATTAAGGCATATGCATAATTCTAATTTACATTGATTTGGATAGAAATGAAAGAGTGCCTGAAATGGTACTCAAACAGTCGAGTGAGGAGCCTTAGTCGGTCAGGAAGGGAAGATGTACTCATAAATAGCACATCACACCAATCAGTAGGTTCTGTTGTATCAATAGTCAAAAGCATCTACAACCACCTTGAAGTCACTAATATTGGTGGAAACAAATTTCAACTTTTCCACAGATGGGAGGAAGTGGATACAAATAAACAATTTCCTTTGTAAATGGTTCTACTGAATCAATAATACAATTTAAATAGTTGAAAAGCAATGTCACACCTCATTACTCATGGCTGACAATACTAAACAATATGGATGGAAAAATAATAGAAATATAAATTCAAAACTATGTAATTTGCAAAATCTTATTTCACCATCTTCATATGAGTCATAAGCTTAATCGTACAGGATATTCAATAAGGTATCGAAATCAGCTTGTCAATGAACAATGACACAACAACTTGGTTGACCAATAGGATATAAGAGAAGAGAAAACAAGGATTGACCTTGAGGGGTTCAGACACATTGGAAGCAACATTTTTTGAACCAAGGGCTATGATAGCTTCAGTCTTGGTCTCACGTGAACCAGAATACAACCCCTGGACACTAGCTGGTTGCAAATGATCTGCTACATCCTGGTTAATACTTCTAGAAATTTTCAATTTGTCATAGGGTTCACCATTCAACAAAGCACCAACTTCCTCACTAGCCCTTTTTCCTTATGTGGGGATAAATGGTAAGGACATCGATTAGTACTGATATAAAAGAACAATGAATGCCCCCAGGAATTGATAAATAATAAGGAACAGATATATCTACCATATTTGCACCTTGTGTCTCCATGATCAGATACACGTGGGGAGCTGGGCATGTTAGTAAATAATATTCCTCGTAGTGGATTTCCATCAATCATTGTCTCAATACTATAACCATTGGGGAAGGTTTCAGTTGCTTTAGCCTGAAATGTCTTATTTCGCTGATAATACACTTGATTCAATCGTAAATTTTCTCCACCTGAAAAGATGGCACTGCAGTTTTTAGGAACATAATCTAGCAAAAGGTAACCTCCATAATCAATTCTCTTTCTTGGATATAAGACTTGTAATCATCATCCTAACCAAGTTTCTGTTTGAACATCAAGACTAACCAATTGTGTATTGTTGTTTTGTTGGTTAGAATTTATATTAGCTGGCTGGTTATTGATTATTGCAGTTGTTTGTCTCCAGCCAACACTGGCTTGCAATCGATCACCTTTTTGTTTTTGTTGTTGAATGATACTGACGGAAATACCTCAAGTGCAAACAGTAGATACTCAGGTCCTTCAACCGGTACCAATTTCCCTCCAGCCAAATTCTTAACATGAACAAAGATATGGAAGCCAACGTAAAAAAGAAAGTTTCATTCTACCCAAATTTAACCAATAAACTTTGAAAACAATACGAATCTGCGATTTTCCAAAATTAAAAAAAAAACAATATGAACCTGTGCAAAAGAATCACTTAAGGAATGCACTGGATCAGTTGAAACCACTAAAGTAGGGTGCCCATTGTTAGCAAACTTTGCAGCAAGTGAAGCAGCACAACTTGTCTTTCCCATGCCTCCCTTCCCCCCAAGCAATATAATACTTCCTTTGTGTCCTAAAAACCATATCATCAAATCCAGAAACATCTTCCACTAGAGCAGCCACAGATATCACTGCCATAAAAGGAAAAGAAATGTTCATTTCCAGCAAAGATAGGATAATTTATTGATTCAACAGTTCCATATGAGTTATATTAAACACAATAATTCCAATTCAATTAATAAAATCGTGAAATAAGAAGAGCAGCTAAAGCAACGAAATAAGACTACGAATACCATTTATAAGAACGAAAGCAATATTATATAATAAGACATCCTCGGTTAATTTCTTGTTGACTTTTAGCTTTGAGGTAAAGATATACACCATTACGGCCGATTCCTTTTTTTTCAACTAACCGTGAAGCAAGAAATAATCAATCATAACAGAAACCAAAGAAATTTACTGATTAGATATTAATATGAAGAGAAATCAACCATGGTTGACCCAGAAAGAGAGGAGATACGATGCCCTAATTTTATTTTTATGCTTCGATATTCGTATTCAGCCAAGTCGAAAGCTTGAAGATAACAGTACTAAACTTAAAACAAGCTACTAACTAAAAACTCGACAATATGCACTGAAAAGCAATTGAAAATGCTAACATATAACTAAACCAGAACTTAAAGTTTTGACATAAAGGTATTGAAAACATGTAAGACGCAAAAGACCCATTAAATAATGAAATAAAAATAGAGAAGTAGGTATTGAAGAAATCACCACGGAGCGAAGTTCTGTGAGGTTTGTGCTTGATGGACAGAGATAGAAAGCTCGTAGTTGATGTTAAAATTCAGGTTCTTGGCACGAAAGAGAGGATAGCCAGCGTCGCCGTAGATTTTCTTGAACTGAATAACCGGTGAAAGAGAAGAAGAAGAAGAAGAAGTGGATAAAATATCCATATAATAAATTTCTATTTGAACATTAACATAATGGATAAAATATCCACATAACGAAAAAGAAGTTTACAGTCAATACTTGAACCCATGAGTTCGTTTAGCATAGCTCGCTGGAGATCCATGGCTATAATGAATAGCTCTGATATTTGCTTAATAAACTAGTATAGTTGACTTTCGATAGAAAGGGATTAGGGTTTGATATAGCGAGGATTTTAGGAACCAGCATTGGGGAAGACGAAACAGTTGAGGGTTTGGGCTAACTTTAAGTTGCTTACTTGTGTGTGTAGAAATTAGTTGAGGATTTTAGGAACCCGCTTACAGCAAAGAGAAGAAGGCAGAGAGAGAGGAAACAGAGAAGAAACAAAAACATTGCAACTTCAATTTTGTGACATTTTATTGAGAAAATGTCGTAAAAAGTATTACAAATTTAAGACGTTTTTATAAAACGTCGCAAAAAAATTGAACTTTCTATGACGTTTTTTAAACGTTGCAATGTTTTATTGAATAAAACGTCACAAAAAGTGTTACAAACTTACGACGTTTTTATAAAACGACGCAAAAAATTTGGACTTTCTGTGACATTTTTTAAACGTCGCGGAAAGTCTTCACAATCCGCGACGTTTTATCAATAAAACGTTGCTGATTGTCTTATTTTCTTGTAGTGAAAGGAAGGATCAAGACATTATCAATGCAATTTCTTTTATTAAAGTTTCCAAAAAACGACTACAAATGATGAAGGATGATGGGTGGCAGTCCTTATTTGATGAAACATCTTAATTTTATAAGAACCATGATATTGCCATTCCAAATATAGATGAAAATTTTGTACATCAGGGAAGGTCAAGGGGAAATGCACAAAAAATGATGAATTTGCATCATTATCAAGTGGAATAATTTTACACTGTGATTGATATGCAACTTAAAGAGCTCAACAATCGCTTTAATGAGGTAAATACCAAGTTGCTTATTTGTGTGGCATGCTTGAATCCAAATGACTCTTTTTATGCTTTTGATAAGCAAAAATTGATTTTGTTGAATCTTATCCTTCTGATTTCTCTAAAGTAGAGCTTATTACTCTTGGTGATCAACTTGACAATTATATTGTTCATATGCATTCTGATGATCAAGTTTCAATATTAAATGAGATTAGTGATCTTGCCAATAGGCTAGTTAAAACAAAAGGAGATGTTGTGTATCTTTTGGTGTTCTTACTTGTGAGATTAGCTTTGGTTTTGCCTATTGCTACTGCATCGGTGGAAAGAGTATTTTCTGCAATGAAGATAGTGAAAAATCGCTTGCACAATCGAACGGGAGATTCATGGATGAATGACTGTGTGATCACATATATTGAGAAAGATATCTTCAATAGTATTGACAATGAGAAAATTTTACAGCGATATTAAAATATAAGGACTCGTAAGGAATGATTGTAATAGGTTATATACTTATATGTAAGAAGCTTAAGACAATGATGTAATTTTTTGTTTATCAAATGTACAAATTTTTGTATCTTTTTCAGTAATATAAGATAATGCATATATATAACAAAATCAATTTGTACTAGCCATTTACTTGAAAGAAGTTCGTAATTGCAAAGAAGGAAAACAAGGATCGTAAAGAGTGATCAGTAATAAGTAGAAAGGCTTCTATAAATCAATTTCTAGCCGTTATATTTCTTTCTAATAAATAAAATAATTTATCTCATAAATTAAAGTATGAAGTTATTTAAACAAATGTGTTGAACTTATTAGATAATAAGTTGAGTAACCTAATTATGATAATCTTAAATAGAATATTAATTATCTATTTATGGATTTCCTCACCATAATGGTTATATAATTGATCTTTAGATTTGAGATTGTTAAGGTATCTCATGTGAGAATTCTTGTATTTGGATGCTACTTATAACTTATTCTATTTAAGGTAGTCCAGTCGGTAGTACTTGGATATAATATGAACTATATGAACGTAGTTGACTAATTTAATAAAGATTTGTCATTCTAAAGTAATTAGGAAGAATGTTCTACTATTCTTGAATATTATTGATCTAAGGAATTCTTTTATTAGAGTCAATTGATATTTGAAAAGATATTTTTAAATATCAATTATAAATCAATTACTAATTAACCAGAACGAACATAATTGGATTTAAAAAGAGTAGATACTATGTTCATATTTTATATCTAATTGAAACATTAGATGACGAAAGGATTAATTATATATCATAACCATGCATGCATAGACTGACTCAAACTACTTTCACATTCCTAAAATTTAGGTAGCCATGACATGCTGCTAGACGTCAATTTTGATTTATGATTATAAATTGTTTAATTAGAGAATTAAAGATAAATTAAAAATAGTTTTAATTTTCTAATTTTGTTTATCAATTAAAATTATAATTTATAATCATTGTCAATATATTAACAACCTAATAGGTCACAATAAAGAGCATTTAAAGAAAGAAAAATTAATTTAAATTAAGTTGGGTCTAATTATGAAGTTTGAAAATTTTCAAGGATCAAATATGATATATTCGATTGTATTAAATTATAACTGGAGTTTGACTTTAATAATAATTAGAATATTCAATTTTAGTAAAAATAAAACTCTATTTCTTTTTTATTTATAATTAGAGTTGGTGTAATTAAATAGAAAAAAAGAGGAATTTTTTTAAAGGAATGTGATAGAAGAAGAGTAATAGAAAATGAGACAAAGGTTCTTTTTCCCTTTGAGATTTTATATTCAATTTGTCACCATAAAAATCTTCTTCCAATATAAAATGGAGCATTAAAAACTCGCTTCTGAATGCATCTTCTTTGCCACTACCTCGTTGCTTTAATTTTCCCTCTTCATCATTCTATTGGTTTGTAAAGTTTGGTTTTTACTTTAATTATTGTTTGACTATAATTTCTCTTTAGTTTTAAAGAGAATCAGTGGGAGATTTTATTTTTATTTTAAATATATTTTAATTATAATCATCTTATTGTGACTTTTGTGCTAACGTGTAAAAAGACCAACCTATGTAGTTGCTATTGTATTAGAAATTTTCTATATCACAAATAAATACTCATAACCTAAGGCAAGTTTACCTATTGTTGAGCATTAATATAATAATGAATAAAGTGTCAATCCTATGAGAAAGCTTGACTGGTCTAGTATACTCTCCTAGGACTAACTATTTTAGAAAAAAAAGTCAACAAATTTAAATGCATAAGGCTCTTTATTTTGCGAGGATATAAGAAAGGAATATCAATTGTATGTAACATTTTCTTTACATTTTTATAAAGAAGTTGTTTCTGTAAGTCTAACTTGTAACCTTCTGTGATTACTAACTATTTAAAGAATATACACATGTTAGATTGTTGATGGAGCTAAATAAAAAAATGAAATAAAAATCTAGATAACCTATTAAGAACAAAAGAAAGCAAATAATTAAATAGATAACTAATATATGAAGAAGGTCCACATAAGAACTCCCTCTAGCACCATTGTTATAGTCATGATTCATTAAAGTAAGACGGTTTTTGATAATTGGACCAATAAAAAATCTTAGATTATGAAATGACTCTCTTTTAAATTACACATATCTATTCTCAAGTTAATTAATTGATCTCTCTATCTAATTAAAACATAATTGTGTCCTTCACGAACACGTTATAAAACATAATTGTGTCTTAAGTTATGTATCTTATTCTAAAGAGGGACATGGAGTTTGACAAAATCATATCTTAGGTTGTGTGTCTTATTATCAATTCTTTTAATATAGAAATAGGATCAGATACACTCATGTCTAAGACTATAGATTTCACTATAACTTTTCTCCATTGGCACATAGGTTGATACATGACCACATAAACAAAGTAATATAAGCATAGAAATAAAGTAAAATATATTTATGTTTAACGTACATCAATAGTTTACTTCATCATTATTAATAGTGAGTTAATGGTGAACTATTTTTGCAACAAATTTAAAACTTAGGTATTAAGATATTTAAAAATTTATTACATTGCACACCTCCATAAATTTTTCTCTTGTTCTATCATCAAATTTGCCTTATTTGTTATTGTTTGGGTTAAACAAGGCTTGGCTGAAGTCACTGAGCAAAAGCCAAGGTGTTCCTCTATTACAATGGTTGGCAATAAAATAGACCTAATCTATAATGCCATAAATAAGATGGATTTTGGTCACTTGATCTCCTTTTCTTGCTATTTGTGTTTAGAATTGGTCTTTCAAGATCTAATTCATACAAATCACTTGTAAGCATAGCAGATCCATAATAAACACCATCTTTCAAAAAAGAACAAATGTTATTCTTAATAATGAAGACAAATCCATTCATGTCCAAACATGGAATATAAATAATGTTTTTGGTGATAACAGGAACATAATAACAATTATTTAGTTCAAGTACAAGGACAGAAGGCAAAGCTAAACTACAAGTTCCTATAACTATTGTAACAACTCTTGCTCCATTGCAAACTAGTAAGCCCACTTCGCCTTTTCTCAATGCTCTACTGTCTGTCAGTACCTGCACATTATTACAAATATGAGAACCACATCTAGTATCTAATACCCAAGATTATGAAACAAAAGTAGAAAGATTGATTTCAATCATAAACAAGCCTGAAGTTGAAGCTACGCTTAACTTCTTTTCCTTCAACTTAGAAAGATAAGCTCTGCAGTTCCTTTTCCAATATCTAGCTACGCCATAATGAAAACAGATGCCCTTGTCATTCTTCTTCTTGACACCGCTTGTTGGTTTTGCTTTAGCAGAAACCTTTTGGTTCTTGTTCTTGTTCTTCTTCTGAAGGGTCTTACCCTTATTCTTAGAAGAAGAAGAGACAACAACAAGAACAAAACTGGATTCAATCTTTAGGCATCCTTCAACGGTCTTGAGCATGTTGAGCAATTCAACCAATGACACTTGCTTTTTGTTCATATGGAAGTTCATAATAAATTGTGAAAAACTCTGGGCAAGAGACTGGAGAATTAAATCAATGCTCAACTTGAGGTTTAGGTCATACTCCAATTGGCCTAATTTTTCAATGTAGCCAATCATCTGTAGAACATGAAGTTCCACTGAAGATCCAGGAGCCATCCGACACTGAAACAGAGGCTCTCGCAGTCTCAAACGTCTCCACCCGACTCTGTGCACTAAACAACTCTTAAAGGTGCAGGACCATTTCCCTTGCATTCATATTTTCATGTTGCCTCTAAAGCTCGGGAGACATGCTAGCTAACATCACACATGTAGCTTGCTCATTGTCATCAATATGACCTTGATAATATTCCCAATCCTCATTGGTAGCATCTTGCGTAGGTTCAGGTGGAAACTCAGTGTCAAGAACGTACAATTTCTTTTCTTGCCTTTGAACAATTTTAAGGTTAAGCAACCAGTCTAAAAAGTTTGTTCCAGTCAATTTGCTTGCATCCATGATGCTCCTCAGGGACAAGTTTGTACTCATTTTTCAAAAATTGTTTCTTCAATGAGCGAAAAATTAGTTTATGCCGTAAAACCAAATAAATAAGGACTTTTAAAAAATATTTGGTTACTCCCACTATTTTAAACAAATTAGTAGCCCTCACTATTAATTCGAGAAATTATCACATAATTTCCTAGTGGGCTATGATCCCATTTTAATTTAATTGATCTTGAGTTTGCTCAACAAATCAACTAAATTTAAATTAGGTAGATAACATTTTATCAATTACATCCTATGTGATTCACAGATCCATTAGGGGACAACTCTTTGCCAAAATCATATCTAATATGCGATTCCTAACCTTGCCTCTAAATTAATATGATCATGAGTTTACTCAACCAAATCATATAAATTTAGTTAAGTGAAACTCATCGTTATAAGACTAAACATGTTCGAGTTAAAATGACCTTGAGTTTACTCAAAAAGCCTAACAATAAACAAAACTCTGGTTTAATCCTATAACAATGGAATGCAATATTCATATTCTAAACATGTACTTAATATTTTAACAAGGGATTTAAAATTTTAGGTCTTATTCTATATAATATAATCTCATTATATTAATTTATTTGACATAATCTAATTATCAAAAATAAATTGAGCACTTTGCTTGATTCTAAATATAGATTTGAAAATTTATTTAATTTAATTAACCAACTTTTGAAAAATTAAAGTAAATTAAAAAATCAATTAACCTTAATCTCATTAAGGTAATAAAAATAAAACAATTACGAAAGGCGTCGGGGAAGCAACTAAAAGGTGCACATGTGCCCCTCCTTCTCCAGAAACCATTGCTGGTTTATTTTCTTTTCTTTTCTAGTCTACTATTGACACGACCTGCCTTTTTGGGCCGTGTTGGCACTAGAGAATGGGTAGGCTTAATGCCACCAAAACCCGTAGTAAGTCCAACTTTTCTATATTCTACTAAAAATCTAGCATGACCTATTCATTATCTGATAAATCCTTATACCTGCTTAATAGGTTGTAAGAAGTAAGGATCTAAATCTACAATGTTCACATCCAACATCTACTTATCATCAACATCAACCAACATCGTTCTCAATAGCATAAAATATCCATACATGTTTTATGTACATATGATTATGACAAACCATGGAGCGTCTAGAAGCATCTATATTTACATCATGCCAAAAAAAACATTACTTGTCTAATTATCCAAGCGAGTCTCAAAAGGCTTGGATTTCTTTCTCGTACGATCCGCTAATCTCCTGAAATGATGATAGTGAG
>JANZLC010000202.1:44485288-44503407 GCA_026413385.1 Erythroxylum gracilipes
TTCATAAAATGCACACCGAATTAATGAAAATGCCTTTCTTTATTTATTCATAAAGTCTGTACTTATGAACAAACTGCGCTAAAGGGGATTGCCTTTAGGGCACTACTCTAACACATGCAGTGCGTCACTACTATTTTGATGCAGGTGAACTGGCAAGGGACGGCCTCTGAGCCTTTCTGGCCCTCCAGGGGCCTCCGGCAAGGCGACCCTCTCTCTCCTTATCTTTTTGTTCTCTGTATGGAGCGTCTGGGACATCTAAATTCTCGAGGGGTGGGTAGCGGGGAGTAGAAGCCAATTAAGCTTAGCCGAACGGGGCCCCCTCTTTCCCACCTGTTTTTTGCTGATGACCTAGTGCTTTTTGCGGAAGCAACGGACTCCCAGATGCAGGTCATTGCTCATACCCTAGAGACTTTCTGCCTCGCTTCTGGTCAGCAAGTGAACCGAGCCAAAACTCGGATATTTTTTTCGCGGAATGTTTCCCCGGAAACGGTGTAGCGGCTAAGTCAAGGGCTTCAGGTTACCCGTACGCATAATCTGGGCCGGTATCTGGGGGTCCCTTTGCTCCATGAGCGGGTTAATCGTCATACTTATCAGCATATTCTTGATACTGCCCAGTCGAAATTGGCCGATTGGCGGGCCAAGATGTTGCCCCTCGCTGGCAGGGTCACGTTAGCCCAGTCGGTCATTTCGGCCTTACCTATTTTCACAATGTAGACGGTCCGACTTCCCCGTCAGTTGTGTGATGAATTGGAGCAGCTTATGCGTAATTTTATTTGGGGGTCTACAGCGGATCACCGTAAGATGCATTTGGTCAAGTGGGAGTCAGTGTGTACTCTTAAAGCCGTAGGGGGACTGGGGATAAAACGCATAAAGGCACCAACAATGCGCATCTTGCTAAGTTAGGTTGGGCTCTCCTCACTCAGTCGGACGCCCTTTGGGTCCAGATCCTTCGAGCCAAATATCGTCTTGATACTACGACGGTCCCCCTCAGGATATCACGGCACGGGGCTTCCAGTATCTGGCGAGGTATCTCGGCGACCTGGTCTTTTATTCGACAGGGCCTCTTTTGGCTAAGGGTAATGGGCGGAGCATTCTTTTTTGGTTGGACCATTGGTTGGCCGGCTGGGGGCCTCTTATCCACGTGACCAGTACTCCGGTCCCGGACAGACTTCGTTTCACTACGGTCACTTCTCTCCTGGACGATCAAGGTAACTGGTGGTGGGGGAAGTTTCAGCAGTATCTCCCGGCTACAGTCTGTGTGGCTCTAGCCCAGTCGCGTTCGAGGAGAACAGTTTGCAGTGGGCGCCTAGCCCCCACGGGCGCTTCACGGTGGCATCGACGTATGAATTAATTGAGGGAAGGCACCAGGTGCCCAGTCCCAATATTTGGGAGATCATCTGGAAATGGCCTGGCCCTCAGAGGGTTCGGTCGTTCCTGTGGCTTCTGGCCCAGCATAAACTCTTAACGAACCATCAGCGAGTGGCTTGTCGGATTGCTCGGGATCCCAACTGCTCTTTTTGTGGGCAGGAGGAAACCACGCTCTATGTTGTTCGGGATTGTACGCGGGTGTCCGCGTTTTGGCGGCAATTCTCTCGAGAGGTTGTGGACCTCGACTTTTTCCGGCAAGCTGAGACCCTGTGGTTGCAGTCTAACCTCATGAAGGTCGTTTAGGTTCATCATGCTACGTAGGCCACGGTTTTTGGCATCGCCTGCTGGTTCCTCTGGAAATGGCATAATAGCTATGTGTTTGAGCCCGATTTTGTTTGGCCGGAGGAGGGGCCCCGCGTTACCCTTGCTTATGTTGATTGGATTGTGCGAGCCCGCCTGATGGAATCTCGCGTGTTTCCCCCTTCGAGTGTTCCTATAGGCACCCTTTTCGGTTGGTCCAAACCTCCAGAGGGGTGGATCAAACTCAATACGGATGGTGCGGTGAAGTTAGGGGATTCTACGGCTACGCCCGGAGGGTTAATACGAGATTGTCACGGCAACTGATGTGGTGGCTTGTAGCACAATCTCAGGAGGGGGACGCCTTTGACAGCGGAGCTCTCGGGGGTGCTCCATGGCCTTACTCTGGCTTGGGATAAGGGGTATCGTAGGGTAATTGCCGAGGTGGATTCTACCGAGGCCATTACTCTTATAACTGATCTTCGCGGTGAGTTAACTGAACTTTCCTTTTTGGTGACAGGAATCTGGGAGCTGTTACGGAGGCCTTGGGAGGTTCGGATCCAGCATATTGTTCGGGAGGGGAATCAATGTGCCGACCGTTTGGCATCCTTTGCCCGCATTCTCAGTCCAAGTCTTCATGTCCTCCAGGAGCCGCCTTTTGGGGTCCAGGAGCTGCTTCGTAGTGATGCCCTCGGATAGTTGTTTGCTAGAGCTATGAATTAATTTCGGCAGCCTTTGTAATCAAAAAAAAAAAACATGCAATAACTTAACTAGAATACAAATGCCTACAAACTAGGATAGATAATGGAAAACTTTCTAAACAATAGGAAACTCTTCTCGTCTGCTTGGATAGACTTCGTTTATAAACTCTTCTTGGATAGACTTCATTTTTAAACCCTTCTCGTCTGCTTGGATAGACTTCGTTTTTTCTTCTAGAATAACTAAGCAGCGGTTTACTGCTATCATCAGTATCAGAAGATCAATTCTCAGTTGTCACCTGGTGATGTCTTTATAATACCGGCAGGTCATCCAGTTACAGTCCTGGCCTCTGAAAATGAGAACCTGCGTACGCTTGGATTCGGTATCAATGCCAATAACAACGAAAGGAACTTCCTTGCTGGTAAGCCTATCTTCCCTGAAATAGTTACTTGGCATATTTTTACTCAACCTTAACCAATTGTATTTGCCATTTCTGTGAAGGAGACAATTTACTAAACCAAATTGAGAGAGAAGTAAAGGAGCTATCTTTCAACGTGCCGGCAGATTTTGTAGAGAAAGTGTTTGGGAACCAAAAAGAATCGCATTTTGTTGCTGGGCCTCAACAAGGCCATAGAAGAGAGGAGGGGAGAGGCGGAGGCCACCCTGTGTCATCAGTTTTGGACTTTGCTGCGTTTTTTTAGACGTAGTAGCTGAGGTGTAAATTGGGGAAGGCTCAGTGTGCATTGTCATCTTGTATACATAATAAGTCTGTTCTGTTGCACATGATCATGTAAATACGCGAAGGGTCTGTTTGTAACTGAGGCTTAAGCTTCCTATCCTGAATAAATAAGATACAATCACTTGGAACATTTTCTTTCCCCTTCTTGGATTTAACACCAGTGTCCTCTCACTGTTTTTGATCCAATTATGTAACTTGGGATTAGTTTCTTTCTCTAACTTGGAGTTTGCTCAGAAAGTAGACAGCAACATATGACTTGAAACAAAATTTAAAGGCCTCTAACAAAGGGAATCACATGCCATATGGTGATTCATGGTTTTGTATAGACATTTCTCAAGTCAGATGGCTTGTTGTATGCATTCTTTCAGGTTTTTGGAGCGTGCACACAGGATTTAACTCATTATCTCTTTCCGGCATCACCGGAACAGAGTGTAACCCGTCCAGCATCACTTTAATAAGGAAACAGGTGCCTCTTTCCGGTATCTGCCAGACCCTCTGTCGGGCATCACTGGAATGGAGCTTAAAGTGGCATCACTGGAACAAGCTAACTGGTTACATCTTTCCGGCATCACCGAACGGAGTGTAAATGAATCTTCAGTTTTATTCAATGGTAATTGGACTTAAATGAACTAACATCGTCATACAATTAGGTTGTTAGCCGCAATATTGGTGAGATAATAAACTTAAACAAAGTGTTCTGTTGGGTACTCATTCTCGTATCCATTATAGTCGTAGTATAACCTCTCTCCCTTGGATATGTCTCTGTTGGCAATAAGCAGAACTCGACTCTCACCATTGACGTCAAATCTTACACACTTGAGGTTCTGCTTCTTCCTCCCATCTCTGCATTTAGAAACCAAAGTCCAGTAAGATTGAGTCAAAAAGCATTACAAGTGCAAAATCACAGTACTTCTGTGGTTTGTGAATCTATAGAACTGAAAGTGAAAACCTCTCAAAAAGAAGAGCCAGAAATAATCTAACATTTGTTTCAAGAAAATATAAGCCGATTCTTGTACGGTATGTCAAAAACTTTTCATGTCCTAGACATGAATCGCTAAATCTACCAACTTAGACTGTGACTGCTGATTCCACTGATAACTTATATATTACAGCTATGCATATAAGATCAACTTACATTGTGTGGTTGTTGATTCCATTTATAAAGCGAGCAATGTTTCCTCGTTTGTCGGGGCATATGACAAGGCTTTGAGCAGGATCAGCTGCAGAAAGCAATGTCATCATGCTATCTCCATCATCATTTTCCCGATTCTTCAAGTAGTCAACATCTCCAGTGTACTCTGTGATAATAGTTAAATCTTTTATAAACTTGTCTGCCTCTACTGTGAAACTGCACATAATATGAATACTGAATGAGCCAATTGAAACCCTAAATCGCGTCACAATAGTATAGATATTCTTCACTATAATTCCAGATGAGAAACATACATACCCTTCCAGGGGATCAAAAACAACCACTAGAGGTGGGCATTCTCCTCTGTCCATCATGCTTTCGCACAGTTTTAAGGACACTATGTCTTCCTTGGACAGCACCTGTCAAAAGAATTATCATACTACTATATTCCAATTAACCAACACGATGAACCGTAGCATAATAGAGAAACACCCCTAAGGAATCTATAATCTAATCCTTATAAAAGCTAAAAAGGATTGTATCTACAACCAATAATTACTTCACAGCTTTATAGCAAGTGTTTAGAATAATAAACATAGCTCGAGTTTACAATTCAATCTTTCAACGTCACAACCTTGCAGAGTTGTTTACAAGAAAACCTTTTCTTATCATTTTAACTCCTCACAAATAACACAACATTCAGTAGAAAGCCAATCCATTTTCAACTTACCTGCATTCCTTCCTTCTCAAGAGATGCAGTATTTGCAGACCTTGGTGCCATGCCCTTCTGGTAAGTAAGCTTGTTGCTGTAATCTGTACCTGAGGCTGTCAATGCTGTTGCTAGTGACCTCATTTGCTGGAGTCTCCTTACAGGATCCTCACTTGGACAGAAGGGTAAAAGTTTCCTTCTCTTTTTGGACATTACCAAGCTACCAGATCGCTTCCTTTTCTTCTGGCTATATGCAACTACAGGAATATTAAGTATTTCAATAATTTTCATAAAAAAACCAATAAAAGCAACACTGGGAGTGGACTGAATTGCTGATTAGGTACTGAGTTTCACCTTGACTTTGCTTCTGGATTAGTTCTGAGGACCTTTGTATGCGAAAGAAATCGATGATCTTGGTTTGAACAAGAGGGAATGCTGCATGTAATCAAAGAGCGACCCCCTTAATCTCGAAATACAGTATCAATCAACAAAATAAACCCATTAATTATTATAATCGTTCTATAAAATCACAATAAACACTTAAAAGGAATCAGCATTTTCAAATAGACGAAACATCTCAAAATAATGTAGAGAAAAGCAGCGATCTTGCTAAGTTGAACATTCTGAAGGATACAGAAACAAGCAATTAAAAGAAGGCACACAGACCCAGAAAACCTCGACAACAAATAAGCAGATTAAACAAAAGGGGGGAAAAAAAAAGGGGTATACAAACATACGCTTGGGTTTCTTGTGATCGGAGCAAGAAGGGCAAAACCAGGCACCTTTGGGAACGGAAACGAGAATGGGTCTCAAACAATACAAATGAAAGCCTCTATCACACTTGTCGCAGAGAAGAAGGTCCTCCGGAGACTTCCCGGAACCACATTCCTCACACGAGACGTCGTCGTAGTCGTTGGGAGTGCTGGCTTTGGCGGGTAATAGATCATTAGACTTAGAGATGCGAGGCTTCGGAGCTTGGGTTCTGCGCCTCAAAGCCATAGCTATGGGATTCGGGTGAGTCCAAACACTAAACTGGAAGGATTTAAGCGGTGGAGCGAAGGAAGGAGCGTGGCGCGTTACTGTTTTCAGGTTTCGCGGGAAATTGATCTGCGCGCCATTTTCCGTCTTCTTTTTCGGTTGGAGCCAAAAGTCACTGCATTGAGTGACTTGTTCGTTTGCTCTTATTTGGATAAGTAAATTTTAACTTATAAAAATAATATTATATTACTTATAATATTAATATTTTCCAATTTATTAAATAATATGTTTAAAATAATTAATTTTGTTACATAATCTGATAATTTTAGAAAAAAAATAATTACATACAAGATTACTATTTTTTAGATTTTTTTTTACTAATAATTGCTCTTCAATAAAGATTATCCACGTTGAATGAAATTCATCAAAATGTAATAAAACCCTACCTACTTTTCAAAACTAAATTTATATCACTAATCCATCCAGCTACAAAAAGCCACAACACACTCCAATTCTAAATGAACTAACTCAAAATCTCCACTAGCTAAAACCAATTTATTAAACAGATTCTTCCATAGTTATTCATATTCAACCACTCCACTTGTCGATCCTTCTTTTCCTGGTCATCTCGGGTATCTAAATTACTTCAGTATAAATTTCTTAAGAACTTGATTAATCAACTTTAATGTGTTATATTTATATATATACATAAGTTATGGTTAAGGTAGATGCATGGGAGCCAACAAATGCTCGTACTTATTGTTCGAGGTGGTTGTCCAAATATAAAATGCATGCATTGTCACGTGCCAACCTTGCTACCGTGGAATCGGACAAATACAAGTAGAGTGTGTTGCAACCAGTGGTTTGATCATCTGGTGGGAGTGTCGATGTAATTTTGAGAAAGGTGCTCCTTTGAAGTCGAAATCTGGCCCCATACAATGGGATATGAACTTGTAGACGTTCAGATAAAGTGGTACATAGCTACTCTAACCTCTAAAAGTTTTGCAAAAGATTCTTCCAGTTCTCAGTTAGAGAATACTGAAGCAGCCTGCAATACATCTGGAATTTCTACAACACCATCTAGTTGTTCAAATGAACTATCACCAAACTTATCAGAACACCGACCATCGGAGTCATCATACGAACCAGTCTCTTCACTATCGACTGATTCTTCAACAAACTTTGCTAACCTGTCAAAATTATCAAATATTTCGATGACTGTACCTCAATATACTGAAGCTGAACCAGAAATTAGTGAAGCTGAATCCACAGGTACTGAACCTTTCAGACCTAAACCAGCACCTACAACAGCACCAGCTATGGCAGCTGCATAGCCGACAAATACCAAGCTTACTTCAGGACCTTGGTTCACATTCGATGATCTTCCACCAAAGAAATGCAGGGATTAGATACATGAATTCGGCGCATGGATTGATTTACAAATGACCAAACCTAATCATCATCTTTCAGATATTTTGTTTGAATTTACATCCAGATTCACTGGTACTTTGCAAGAATGGTGGCAAATTATTAATGATTATCAACGACTTCAGTACATACAAGTATCAACTGCTGGAGCATTGTTCTGAATAATTCACAAAGAATTCATTGGTGATTTCCAGTTGATTGATAAACAAATCCGACAGGAGTATTTCTCGATGAAATGTTGTTCTCTTCATAAGCATGATATTCAAAAGCATTACAAACGCATGACAGAAAGGTATTATCTCTTGAATGGATGGAATGATGTTAACTTGCGTTATACTTTTATATCATCCCTTCCAAATGAAATACAGCCAGAACTACAAAGGACCACAGTTTCTCTATAACAAGGCATGTCTACAATCTCTCTTGGAGAAATCTATCAGCTTGTTTTAGCTTCTCTTGACAAGCTATGTGATCAACATACTTTGTTCAAGAATATCCTTAAAGGAGGTCCAGTTCTCAAACAGGCTTACAAGAAGCCTTATCTCCAGATAAAATGTAAAGATAAAAAGACTTGTGAGTGTCATAAAAAGAAGAAAACTCATTCTTCTCAAGTCTACCAAAGGAGAAAGTTCCACAGGAAGAAGGAAGGCTTAAAGCCTTGGAAGTAAAACTTCAAAAAGAAGAACATAAGCAAAAAGCACAAATTTATGAGATTCTTCAAGAAATCCTTACATCGAAATAAAGCTCGATGTTTTATCTGTGGAAACCCATATCACTTTGCAAATAAGTGTCCTCAGGAAAAGAAGAAGGATGTTAAGTTTCTCAAGAAACTTGAAACCCTTATGTCTATTCATCCTCAAAGCAACATTGAAGAATTCCTTGAGGAACAATCTAGTGAGGATAGTGATACACAGTTTGTTGTCTCTGTGTCAACTAATGAAGAAAAATCATCAAGCTCATCTGTCTCTACTGATGATGATTCGTTATACATGTTACAGCAGACATGTATGAAGATAGATCGTACTATAGTACAAAGACCTTATGTCTAGATCCAAATCTTTCAACAAGATAAATATGACTAACCCATTAAAGCTATCGGGTTTATGGATACTAGTTCCAATCGTACGATCATGAAGCCCAATATTTTATTATCGGAAGCATGGACTTCTCATGAAGAGCATTTTACTGCTGCTGATGGTAACTCATTTAAGATTGAGTTGATTACTAAGAGATGAATTGGCATTCGTTTCTTCCTTAGTGTACAGTTTGGACTAAAGTAATTGGAAGCAATTTACCAGGCCCAGATCTTTTGATTGGAATGGATACATATAGTAAAGCCCAACCTTTACAAATCCTACCCATAGGCCTCAAGTATTGAAACCTTTTCAGTCCATACACTAACATAAAAAATGTGTTTAAACTTACACAAGTTCCTGCACATTACACTGAACTGTGTAAGTTCCTGCGCATTACACTGGACTTCAAGATAAACTGTTGGAATACTGTCCAGATTCCCATGCACAATTTACTCATCTATATCCTCTGTGAAAAAATGCCGACTTTTTTATAAGTCCACCTTTCAAGAAAGATGAGGATATTAATCTCACGAAAGCCACACATCCAAGGATGAACCCTGATGACTTAAAGTTCGTACAAGATGAGTGTGCAGTACTGTTGTAGCAAGGATTGATTGAGCCCACAAAGTCGGATTGGGCTTGTCAAACGTTTTATGTCAATAAACATTGGAAAGAAATGTCTAATAATAGACTACAAGCCTCTGAATGCTTTCCTGCAAGATGACAAGTTTGCTTTGCCTAAAATCCGTACAAAGGTACTATTTCTCAAGGAAGTTGTTATATTCTCAAAGTTTGGTCTTAAGGCAGGTTTTTGACAATTGGGTATTCACCTTGAAGAGCGTTATAAGACTGCATTTTACATTCCCAATGCTCAGCACCAATGGGCTGTGATGCCCTTTGGACTCAAAGTTGCATCATCACTGTTTCAAAAGTCCATTATAAAAATCTATGAGCCTATCCTCAAAAGTGCCTTGATCTATATCAATGACATTCTACTATTCTCAAAGACCCATGAGAAACATCAAGCCCTTTTGAACTGATTTTTGGATCTTACACAATAGTATGGGATCATGCTTTCGGCCTCGAAAAGCACTATTGGTACAATGGAAGTTGAATTTCTAGGTATGCAATTCAAGGATGGATTCTACTAGCCAGGTCCATATATTGCAAAAGAATTGTTGCAATTTTCGGATGAACATCTCACTGTGAAACAAATTTAACAATTCATTAGGATTGTCAATTACATCAGAGATTTCTTACCACATGTGGCAGCCTATACATCTTGTTTATCGAAGCTCTTAGGTAAGAATCCACCACAATGGGAAAAAGAACAGACTATAGTTGTTAAGCACCTTAAGCAAATCTGTCATAATATTATGACCAGAAACTAGCTCTCTGTCAGACAAATGCTAATCATACCACTGTAGATACAACAACTTTATCTACACATCTTCGACAACATCCACCATGGCCACCGGATACTTTCTCTCCCTATAAGTATCCTACTTCTCTTCGGCCTACTAACTTCATTGAGTTTTTTAGTTCTCAACAATTTTGGCGTAAAAAACCCAAAAATATGGCTAGTCCACCTCTTGTTGCTTTTACTAAGAAGTCTTTTCCTCCTATTGCTAGTGGTCCTACTAGTCTTTCTGAAGTTGCCTCACTTGCTCGTAGTAGTTTATTCTATTACTTGCACTTATTCTTGCATGAATATAATTCCCTTGGAAATCCTGTTATGTTCAACATCAAAACACCTTATCTTAATGTGAATCTTCTTCAAGATCCTTTATTTGAAAACACATTATGGTACCTTTGGGCACTTTTTGCCCTTTATGCTTGTGCATTTACAGTTTCACCTCTTCAGCTGTATCAACATCTCTGTGATCCTAACAATGGAAGTTCATTATTATGGACATTACTGGAATGGTTTCGACCATTAGATCAATGGAAGCATCATTGTTCTGTCATCATCCAACAACATCGTCTATGGACATCTTCTGTTAGACGACAAATTACTCAGTGCTTTTTCATTGTTTATTGTCCATACAGAAAATCACATACTGGTCTGCTTTATATAGAACAACATGTCCAATTCTGACATACATCTTTATATTGACCACGACAAAAAGAAAATGTGTTGAACTCTTTTAGAGACTTTCTTAAAGAAATTAATCCTTTTCCAGATCCACCAGTATTAACCACATCTATTGGACCACATCCTAAAGAATTTATTCTTGGTGAACCAGAAGTACCAGAAGTTGATATTCCTAGTTCCAAGAGTCCTGTATATGATACAGATCCAAAAGATATAAAAGTCTCACAATTTGCAGAACCTTCTCAACCGTTCAACTCAGTTTTCCAAGATGCTCAAAATCCTGATAATGATATTCCTAGCATTGATGAAACTAAATCAGATCAATTTCTGCATGAACTACATATGGCTGAATTTAGTCCCAACAAAAGAAATAGATTTTCTTAAGCTGATACTGATGACTCAAGTGATCCAGATTCTTCATCCAATCTTTAGTCATGGCACTCACCTCTTCGCCACAAATAAGTTCTTAGATAGTTTAGATCAATCAATTTGCGAGACATTACTTTACACCTGTAAAGTAAGCACAACTTTTGAGACAACTACTGACATGATGAAAGACGACCTATAATCACTGTTCAACATTGTTGAAGATTCCATCTTATCATCTTCCTGTTCACCTTTAGACTTTTCTTAAAGTAGTACTGTTTACTTTAAGAATTTTGTAAAGTAGATTCCTTTTTGATAAGGTTAGGTGAATTATCAGGTCACTTTTCTTAAAGTATAATCATTTTGACTCTAGGTAGATTTACCTTTCAAACCCTCGCTTCGTTTATAAAAGCAGGGCTTCGCCTTAGTTGTAAGTACGCTAAATTTTCATAAGGAAAATGAAGAAGTTAGTTTTCTTCTAAATCCCTTATCATTTATGAAAACTTCAAACCCTGAAATCATATTTTCTTAGTGCCTAAGATGTAGGATGAGTATGCTTTATACTCGCCTCAATTGAGGATCTTATGTAACAGAAAGTCTATGATAGTCTGGGAATTATTGCTTCTAAACATATCCGCTGCCTTGAGTCAGAAGCATTAACGAGGAATGACGAGCAAGAGTATGTGAGTGAAGTAGGGTTCCTAAAAGGCTTGACCATTTGTGCCCGTGTAAGCCGAAGGACAGGCATTGAGGGTTGTAGGTCGCATACCTGGAATAGCCTACATAATGATACATACGTCCAATCCGACTTTGGTTAGTCGATGATGTCAACTAGATGTGGTTGTTTAGAGTGGTATTAACCATAGGGTTAACCAGAGTGTTGTCATTGTTTCTCTGTTTGCCCTTCGGGCATCCTAAGTGGTATTAGAGCCAGAACAAAACAAAGCCAGGAACACTTTGTCCCTTACCTTGGTTTGTTTGTGGTCAAGTTTTGAACATCCAGTTCTTCTCCTGCGTACCCCTTAGTGTTTATCACCTTGTGTCCTGTTAGCCTTATGCTGCAGAGGTTTTCCACTACTGCTTGTGGTTTACTTGGAAACCTAGTCAACCTTCGCATCTTTGTCAGGCGAGTAACATTAATTCAGGTTAGGAAGTGAGTGAGAAGAGAATTGCATAAAAATTATGGAAACTTCTTCAGATCCAATTCATTTATCGTCAAGTTTGTCTTTGTCTAGTTTGCCTTCTAGTGTAAAGCGTGTTTTATTAAACAAAATTGAAAATTTAGTAAAAATTACTCATGTGCCTATAGAAAATCGTGTGTGTGATTCTTCTTTACCATTGTTAAATCCGTGCAGTATTTATTCTGGTGATCGTTCTTGGATGAGAAGTATTCGTAGTGTGTTACCTACTATTAGATCTTATGTGAAAGAAATCATCCAAAGTTTCAGATTGGAACAGTGTAATCTCAGATCTACAACTGTAGAACAATACATAAAGCTTAAAATCTCTAAGGAGTTGATCGCCTTATAGAGAGAGTGCAACCATACACATCTATATGTTGGAGCTATACGACTTGTTCTTACATTCCATATAAGAAAAGGTATTCCTGTGACTGTCAGGATATCCCTTCTTAACACTGCCTACACAACGTACCAAAATGCCCTTATTGGTACCTTGCTGACTACTCCCAACAACAGAAGTGTCATCTTGACCATAGCACCTGATTTCAATATCAGGTTGGATGATCCCACTTTATCTGAACGTTTACAAGTTCAGGTTCAGATCACTGGAGCAGATCAAGATCCTACAGCCATTATGGCTACTCTACGTCAACAGATGATCTATCATATACAGAATCATGCTTTTGACTTAAACTTTCCAAACTCTACTTCTGATGCACTCTACATGGTTGTTGATCGATCTAATTATCAGACTACTATTATCCAGATCCCGAAGCAGTTGCCTTCACAAGAGCTTGAAAAGTTGATGCCCACATAATGGATTACCAACTACCAGAAGGTATTCCATGTGCCTCATTGATACTCTTTTCATACAACGACTCCTCCGATTCTGAAGACACTGAGAGATGGCTCAGTAAAATCCATCTATGCACGGCCCAACGACGATATGCCTAGTCCTTCAACATCAGGAGCAATCTTGATGATCCAGCTCACTGAACAACCTGTTCTATCATCTAGGGCAACAAGCCTTAAGATCCGACCAAAAAATTCTCATACGGAAGGTAAAGACGGTCCTCCTATTCATTATTTCAAATCTAATGAAGATCCAGTCTATGTCAATCATCATCGTGGACACTTTGTATGGGATGTTGTCCCATCCATGTGTGAGCCAGATTGTGAGATCTGTCTCAACCCTGAGTCAGATAGTGACGATGATGATCCAAGATATCAACAGAGAAGGAAGAAGAAGCAAAAGCCCAAATCTCGGTGCTTACTTTCTCATGACTATCACCCTCTAAGAGGTGATCTAGATCAAGACGATCCAAATGGTCTATTAATGATAGAAAGATCCAGACCCAAGTCTTTTAGAGAGATGCTCAGGTCGTCTACATACATATCTACTAATGGATCTAGCAAATCCAAGCTAGCAATTCCTGTTTTGACTCCTACTCCTATACCTTGTATGATGATAAGATCATACGAGAATGAATTTCCTCAATTATCCAGGAATACTCATGAGACACAACAGGTTGTCTATAACCCTTACATCAGAGAGTCAGGAATTACTTCACAAGAAACACTTACATCAAATCCATTTGATGAAGTACTTAACTGGCAAACATCTAATGCGGTAACACAAAATAAAGTTTTGAAAATGATTGATTCCAAGCTGGATGGAATTAGTCAACAAAACATTGCTACTCATAAGAAAGTCAATTCTATTTCGGAACAGATACAAATGATGTATCGGTCTTACAAAGCTCAGATTCAGCAACTTGATGTTGAACTTTGACAATACATCTTTGCCCATTATATAGGACCAGATTTTGACTTCAAAGTTCGAAAGATACAAGAGATATAAGGGATTGTACAACAAATGGAAGCTGATATGCATGCAGCTCAATCTAAGACGATATATGGCTCATCTTCTTCGGATTTCCCAAATACATAATCATCATATCCATCTCCTATGTATCAAAAGTATCCAGAAAAAGCTGACTATTCAAAGGTATTCAAATTCAATTATCATTTGATTAGACAGTATATACATCCTCAGACAACTCTAGAAAAACCTCGACGATCAAAACCAAAGTCTACATCTGATCGTATGCATAAGCCTCGAGTTTCTGAGTCTTCAAAGGTTCCAGAAGCTTCATCTTCGTATACACCTCTTGAACTAGCTCAAGTGTTTTGATTACTTGGTCTCATGGTTGTAGAGACGCATATGTTTTTGTTCTTCGATGTGATAATAAACGTGGTGCTTTTTTTTTCCTCTGAAAGTGGAAGCATTTTATATCTTTGTAATAAACATTATTTCTAAAATTTACAAATAAAAAATATATATTTATATATCCAATTACAAAATTAATATTTAAATGACGTTATTAAGTTCTATTATTAATATTATTCTTTGAGTAATTTCTTGCGATGGAATCTGGTTAGTTCTGCTATTGAAGCTTCACGTTCAATATTATTTATCACTATTTATTGTATGGATTAATTCAATTTAAAACTGTCTAATACAATTTGAAATTGCAATTTGGTATGATATACTATTCTTTTTAAAATTTTGAGTCAATATTCTAATTAACTGAGTGTAGAATATCCTATACTGACCAAACATGAAAATATTAAAGAGTTTAGAAGTGGTAAGGGTCAACTATTCAAATAACTAGTTCTAGTCATTTTGACAATAGTTGACTCAAGCCTAATTCTTATTAATAGGCTCTATATTCTACTCATATTAGAATTTATAATATTGAGATTAAAGTAATGTTATTTTAATGACTTATTTATATAAAGAAAAATTGTAATAGTTTGTTATTAAAATGTATATTAATATGATTAATAAGTTTTATTAGTTATTTGTGAATATATTATAAATAATAAAAGGCATAATGTTTTTTTTTCCCTCTAAGGGGTGGTCGAGTTGGTGAAGTGGGGGGCAAGGGGTCAAAAAGTCATGTGTTTAAATCTCCCTACCTACGCTCTCTCGATCGAGCCTATCGTACAGGGCTTGCCTAGTGCGGAGTACACAGTTAGCATGATTTACGGGCTATTGCGTCAATCTGAAAGTTTACTTAGTCCGTATCCAAAGAATAGTAACTTTAAGTTCCTCTTTAAAAAAAAAACTGATATTTTTGTCATTAAAGCTTAATATTGTTCTTCACGGAAGTTCTATTATAATATTATTTACAATGCTTTAAAATTTTTAAACGGTAATTCTATTTGAGTTTTGAAAGCATCACATGTTTAAAATCTCATGTTATTTAAATTAGATATTGGATGAAATTACAGAAATTTTTATAAAAAATTAAGAAACATTAATTATTTAATATTTAATATTCGCAGAAAAAATTTAAACATAGTTTATCAATAAATCTCTAGTTTATGGGATATAAACAAACTGTTATTATTATTATTATTATTAAGTGAAGAGTCGAAAAAAGAAGCTGAATTGTCCCGTGAATAGAAGATGCTAATCGGTACCTTTGAGGCATCTGTCTTCATCTTCACAATGCAGAAATATCTAATTGACTGGATTGATCTATAATCAATTCAATAAACACACAATCATTAGCATTTGCAAACTCCTTTAACCTCATAAAAAGAAAGAAAAACAAATTGTTGTAAGAATACGTTAATAGCCTCGTTTAAAATTTGTTGACTCTGATATATCAATTATTGAACAAAACATTAAGTCATATATATATGGTAAAACTTTGAATTTCATGTCAACATAAATATATTATAAAAGGGAATGTATTTCTATTTTCATATAATTCTCTTAAAATTATAAATTTATTCAATTACATAATTTTACAACTTCTTTAATGTCAATATTAAAAAATGGAATATTTTTATGTAAAATATATCAAAATATTATTATTTAAATTGAACTCATCATTTAACTTTTAAATATTAATTTGTTAAATGATAAATTTTAAATATGTAGTTTATAAATAATAATGTGTCCGATAATTTGTTTAATACGCATTTAGTGGATAATAATTACTAGCTCTATTAATGTAAAAAATAGATAGATATAAAAATATAAGTAGATAGCTCTATTGATGAATTTTACGAGTGTGCTTATAATATCTTTTAAAGGGATTTTGAAAATTTTTTAATTATTGTGATTTGTCAAGGTTTACAAAATTATATAAAAATAATTTAGTTGTCAAAATTCTAATACTTGTGCATTAAAGTCAAAATTCTAAACGTTAAAAAATTTTAAAAACAAGATAATATAAATTTTAAAAATAAAATAAAATATTTAATATTTTACGATAAAGATGTAAAATATAAAGTCAAAACATTTTTTTAATTTATGATGGAATGTTCAAAATCCATCGTGGTTATTAGTAATGTAAGTATTGTAAAATTAACATTTATAATATAAAAATATTTGTTTATAACTATATAACCATCTCAGAAATTTTAAATTAGAATATTGAGTTTAAGAGATGATAAAAAAAACAGAGATGAGACTTTTTATTAAACTTTATTAAAATAAGAATTTCAACACACATTGTTTAACATTTACATAATAATTATAAAATTTAATTAAAATATTTTTTAATTTTAACTTATAAATATGAATCTGGAAAGATTTTTTTTTAAATGATTAAGAAAATAGGATTTAAGCTCTTAGTAAAACAAACAGTCTGATAATTATATATATATATACATATATATATATATATATATAATTTATCTTTAAAAAGAAGCAATAATAATTTTTTAAAGAGTTAAATATTCAAGTACATTCTAATTAACAATAAATAAAATTTTATTATAAAATTTATTTCAATTTAATTGAAATAAAAATAAAAAAGTTTAATATTATATAAAATATATCCATAATTTTATTAAATTTGTAATTAAAATTAAAATTTGTTTAAAATTTTAATATATTAAAAATATGAAAACAAAGTGTGATTTCTAAATATTAGAATTTTGTATATGCAGAATTCATTGATGTTCTAGTGTTATATTATAATTCTTAATATCTACGATAATCTGTAAGATATAAAGAAAAAAGAGAAGGTAGTTAATAAACCAGAATGACTATTAGCCAAGTCCAATGACTGAATTACCCTTTACTTGCTAAAGGAGCCATACAGCATACATACTTGTTCCTCCAGAAGAAATCAAAGCAGAACTGGCTCAAGTCACAGAGAAGAAGAGATCGGCAATCGGCAGCAAGAAGAAGTAAACAACAATGGAGTGCGTGTTCGGACTCGTCGGTAATGGATTTGCGATTGTAGCGGCCGACACATCGGCGGTTCACAGCATCCTCGTGCACAAATCTAACGAAGACAAGATCATGGTTCTCGACTCCCACAAGCTCATCGCCGCCAGCGGCGAGCCTGGCGACAGGTCTCAGTTTTAATCACCCGGCCCATTATCACCACCTCTCTTCTATATTTCTCAACTCTTTCGTTTTGTTTTTTGTTTTTTGTTATTATTATTTTTTTTGTTTATGTAGAGTTCAGTTCACGGAATACATACAGAAGAACGTGGCTCTGTATCAGTTTCGAAACGGGATTCCATTGACCACAGCCGCCGCCGCCAATTTTACCAGAGGGGAACTCGCTACTGCCCTTAGAAAGG
Source organism: Erythroxylum gracilipes (assembly GCA_026413385.1). Lineage (NCBI taxonomy): Eukaryota > Viridiplantae > Streptophyta > Magnoliopsida > Malpighiales > Erythroxylaceae > Erythroxylum > Erythroxylum gracilipes. The sequence continues at coordinate 44,502,973 of JANZLC010000202.1, forward strand.
CAAGTGGATTTCTCTTAATTTGTTACCTTTGTGAAGATTTAGGATTGTAGGGTTATTACATTGGGTCATTGGCTTGTTAATATTTGCTTCGGGTGTTTATCTACCTTTTCTTTTCGCTTTTTCTATAAGGTAGGAACTTGGGTTTATTAGGATGGGTTAAATAAATTGGGATTTAGTGCTTATATGTTGCCTGGAGTTTGCTGGTTCGTTTCCCTGCGGTTAATATTTAGAGCTTTGTGCATACTTAGAGCCTCTGGAAGACGGCAGAGTGATCGAGCAAAAGCCAGCTAGTTGAAAGGCACAAGTATGGTACAGAATCATTTTGATGATTTTGAGCACTAGGGGTTACAGATTTCTCTTTTGAGTGGTAAATTGTAACTTCAGTTCAGTTTAAAGAAAGTAGTGTTGCTTGGTTCTGGCTCAAAAAGTCTAAAC
>JANZLC010000202.1:44534718-44546450 GCA_026413385.1 Erythroxylum gracilipes
AATTCATCTATTGCAAACTTTAGTGATAAAGAGGTGGTATCACTAACATGAATAATACCAATAAATCGCTCAAGCACGCATCCTTTTGCATTCACATAACGTAAAACAATAGCCAATTGTTCTTTGATTGAGATATCACGAGATTCATCAATAAGGATAGAAAATAACCCACCTTGAAGATCATTAATAATGGCATTAGAGGTTTCAATTGCAACGGCTTTGATAATATCCTTTTGTATGTTAGGAGCAATGACTTTGAGATTTTCACGGGCATTATTAAAAAACATTGTTGATAGCTTCATTATGGTCAGCCAAGAATTGTAAAAGTTGAAGAAAATTACCATTTTACTAGAATCTCTGATTCATCATGATCACGAAAAGCCAATCCTTGACATAAAAGGAATTGAACACAATCCATTGATGCAGTGAGTTGGGTACGATAGTCCTTTCGACCTTGGTTGGATTGATTAGCATAAGCAACTTGAATATGTTGTTTTTAATTCATCAAATCTTGATATTTATTCTAAGCTATATTGTGAGAGCTATTAGAACCTCCTACATGAATATGAAATCTGTCTTTTTTCTTCCAATTGTTAAATCCATTAGTAACAAAAGTATCACCACTTGCTTGACTTCTAATATCCGGCCTAAAAAGATAGCAACATAAGAAAAAAACTGCATCTTTTGTAACACTATACTCTATCCAATTGGCGTATTCTTTAAACCAAGATGGAACAAATCTACGATAAATATTTCCAACTTTTTTTTGTGAAAAATAATGCTCAAAAGATTGACATGGACCTTTTTGCAAATAAGCTCTTTATGTTCTATCACGGTCATTAGGATGATAATCTGAATTTTTTTTTTGCAATCCTGGATCAGACTGAAGATTATCTAAATTGATTTCTAAATGAGGATGCTTTAAAGGGTTGGGGCTAGAATCCTTATTTGTAAGAGGTCTTTTGAGATATTTGTTCATAACTAAAATCAAAGTTAAGTAATTAGAGAAGATATCATGATATACAAATAAAATATGTACATAAGAACATGAAGAAAGAATAATGTTGTAAGAAAAAAAGTTTGTTTGAGAACCAACAGCTGCATTATTATCAAAAAGAAAAAAAGCTACATTTGCTAATCCATCACTGTTTTCAATTAGTTGTAAATTTCATATTTGATATTTCTACAGCCTCCATTTTATTTATTTTCCTTAAGCAATCATTGTCTCATTGCCCATTCATCAGCTCAAAAAAAGTGTTATTTGCTCTCTTTCCCTTTTATCTCTAAATTGGTGAGAATCATTGAATTTCTCCCTATGTGTTTTGAATTACTAATTTTCTTCTTTTCTTTCTTTTGATTATTTTACTAATTAGTAAAAGAAAATCTACAAATGCTACAATGACTCAATGAGTTTCATATATCCACATAAAAAGGTATTATAAAAGTATCATACAGGGACAAATTGAATACAAAATAAACAAAAAAATTATCTATTCATAAAAAAATTAACTAAATAAAACTATTTGAATAACACGTTACACACATGCAAAATATGAAATACACAAACAAAAAGTAATATATATATATATAAGCAATCAACTAAAAATTGAAAAGAATATAAAGGAATCAATTAACTTACTATTTAAATGCAGAATTTATGGCAAATGTTGGTAATTACTTGTAACTTTGATGGGCATAATCAAAGACTGCAACTTCAAGAAGCTTTGGGTGTGATCATCATGGAGTTAGGCGAAAAAGAAACCAAAAAGATAAAAAGTAATGTGCTGAAGAAGCCAAAAGGGTATTAAAAAAAAGTCAATTAAGCATGTGGTTTTTATCTCTTTATTTATAGGCTTTTATTTAAAAAAGTCACGAGCTCAAATAATAGTAATTTTAATAAAAATGATATTTTAATATATCTAGAAAAATTATTAATTTTTTTGTCACTAATTAAATTAATGGGAACAAAATTTTATTTTATTTTATAAGATTAAAACTTAAAATAATAATTTTTTATTTAAATTTTTTTGGAGCCTGCGGGACAAGTGCATCCGTCCTGGGAACATGATTGGGCTATGCCGGATGGTCTTTCCTCGGCTTTAGGTTATGAGATATGCAGAGGAGCTAAAAGATGACGTGGGATTTATTGAAACTGGGTATTCAAGTTTCAAGCAGTTTTGCCTTCTCATATATGAGAAATGGAGTAAGACCAAAAGTAATCTTATTCTGTTGAATGGGTTGATCGAAGTTGATGATCGGTGTTAGCGTTATAATCACTTAAAGGTTGATTGAATTTAAATTTAAATTAATATAATAAAAATTGATTTGAATCTTGGTTTGGGTGAGCCCGCACTGCTTAGGTTTTGTCCCCTTTGGTGGCAGCGAGTTGAACTACAACCATTTACCTCTGTGGGTGTCTGGGGCTCGAACTCGAGACCTCAGGGTTTTGTTGGGTGCAAGACCCACGCCTCACACCACTGATTGTTACGTAGCTCAGTGGTATGAGGCGTGCGTTTCAACGCAACAAAACCCTGAAGTCAGGGGTTCGAGTCACGAGCTCACCCTGGCAGACCTCAGGGACAATACCTGAGCCTATGGACCTAGATCCTACAGGTAGGCTGACCCGCCACCTTTTGGGAACCAGATCTCCCAAACCAAATCTAATTTAAGATAACTCAAAGTCAAAAAACTTATATAAATTAATATATTCTGAAACGTGAAAATATTTATTAACATCTTATCAATATATTAGTAGGGATGATAACAAGCCGAGTCCGATTTTATTGCAAGAGTTCTAGTATTGCCCAAGATCCAATCAAGACTAAAATTAATTTTTAAATTAAAATATCAAAACGATATCGTTTTGTTATTATTTGTAAGAGCTCGAGGTGACCTATCATTTTGTTATTATTTGTAGGACCTCGAGGCGGCTTGGTTGGAGCTTTATTGTCATTTATATATGTACGACGTATATTTTTTAAAATTCCTTCATTTTTTACTCCTCCATTTCAGCATATCTCCAAGTTTCGTTTTACATTATATTTCTCCTAACATGTAAATATATGCTTAGTATGGTTAAGGATGAAAATGAGTTAGATTAGGTTTGGTAGCTTATGCTAGAGTCCTGCTTGAAATTTGAAATTTGTCTGAATATGAGTCTGATTTAAAGTCACATCGAGTTCTAACGGCTAGACATGATTTTTTAAAAATTTAAAATTTAAAATTAATATTATTTTTTAAGAATTTTGAGTTTCAAGCTAGATTGAGTCAAACAGTATAAAATTAAACTCAAATTGAAATTCAATCAAACTAAGCCGAGCCTATTAATTTCTAGATTATCGGGCCTAACCCTCGACTTATTTGCAAGAATTACAATCAATTTTACCCTATATTAATATTTTTTCTTTGGACATCATTAATTAACCACTTGATAAACAATAGTTAGGTAAAAAATAAAAACTATTTATAAATTCAAACTTATATCCTACATTTGTTATCATAATGTTTTTAATATAAAAACATCAAAAGCACATGTCCATAAATTGAATATAATTAGGCATAATAAAGAAGTTCAAAAAGAAAAATCAAACTTATATGACCTTATACGATATTATATTATCATTTTAAATATTAAATTGCACTAAATAAATTACCAAGTCATGAGATATTAATAAATCTCATATGTCTAATTATTTTCTTACTACAATGTCTTATAGAACTTACAATTTAACCAAGTTGGGTCAATGAATCGCATTAAATTGGAATCTCTCAATATTTTAATTAAATTTAAAATTTAAAACTTAATGAAATTTGATTTGATATATTAACTTCAAATTAGCTCAATTTTAGTCAAATTATTATTTAAATTCAAATTGTAGTAAATTTAAATATGAATGTCTGAATTGGAAATAATTAAATGTAATTAAATATATAAATTTTAGAGTAAGAATGATACAGTATCTAAAGACATTTACGACTCGGGATCGCAACGGGCCCAGTCCGAGCCCTAGCCAAACTCGACTAAGCTTGAATTTTTTTAAAAAATAAAAAATATAGAACGATGTCATTTTTATTAAAACGACATTATTTTATTTATAAGGGTCAAGTCTCGGAAGGGTCGGAAGGGTTGGGTGTGGATACCTTGAGCCCGAATTCAAGCTCCACAAGCGGCCCAATCAACTTGAGTCTGGCTTGCTAATTTTGTTTGGGCTAGAGCGATTTGTCATCTATTTACGACCCTGCTTCTAAAGACCCATGGTGTTTCGCTGTCCGGGCTTATTTACCATCCCTTTGTACGATCCTACTTCTAAGGACCCATGCTGTTTAGCTACCATAGTCCACGAAAGGGCATCATGCTGATGCCACTATTACCTTATAGCGGACCCCATCTCTAACTTGGAACACTGATGTTGTCGTAAGTTTACATCTGTCAAAACAGGCATGCGATGCGAGTAGTATGCATGTAAGTAAGTGCGTGAAGTGAACACAATTGTTATGAGTATATATAGAGTGTAGAGTAAGTAGTGTGTTAAGAGGAGTTATTGTGTGTCTTGATTATGGTGGGGTTGAAATATTTAGATGGGGATGGTGGCGAAAATGATGAAGATGATGAGTGCGCCTGCAATGTCACGCCCTTTCTTTCTTGCTTACTCCATCTTTTGAAGCAAGAGAAAGCGTGTTATGATGGTTCCCGCTGCACGCCCCTTCCTTATTCCCCTCTCCCTTTTCCCAACCAAGATTTGCACACATTTTCGAAGCAAAGAATCATCACCTCTTGTTCCTTTTCCCTTCGCTCTAATTATAATTTCTTTTTAAACCTTAGCTTCTCTTTGTTGTTGATGCTTCTGTATAGATGTAATCACAAAGTATAAAACTTATGACTGCGACACTCTTAGTGGTATCATTTTAATGGGTTTCATTGACTAAGAAAATATAGCAATCACTATCTTAGTTGATTACTAAAATAACCAATGTTTTAAAACCTAACCGGTTTGATTAATTTTACAATAAAAATCTTAAGCCTACCAATTTTCTTGTTTGATTTAGTTTATTAATTTTTGTTGTTAAAAGTCAATCAATTTATTAATTAATTGATTAGTTTACAAAAACTAATTGATTCTTATAAATTAAAATAAACTGATTAACTTTTATTTCACAGTTTCTTTTCAATTAAACTTTAAATTTTACGTTGAGTCAGATTGTCTTCTTCAATATTTTTAATTTTAATTTATTTAATCAATTTTTAATTAATTTTATGATAGTTTAATACTGACTAAACCTTAAATTTGAATTTCTCATCTTACCAGTTTAACTTTTGGTCAAAATTTTAAAATATTGAATATATCAATCAAGCACTCTCACTAGTTTTTTGAAAAAAAAAAGTTAGTAATTACATAAATAAGATATTTCATATCAGTATCTTCTAGTGCTAATGATGAATATTCCCAATATTCATAAAAGAATATATGATAAATATTAAAATTAAAAATATCTTATGCCAAAAAGTTTATATGTAATTAAATTAAAATAATATTATTTAAGGATGTGAAAGACGGAATAATTAACCTATACATATACTGCAAAGCTTCCACAATTACTTCCGACAGGACCCGTTTAGCAACAGCAAAAGCAATAGTGCTTTGTTGATTTGTCGGGGGCAGATAAAAATAAATAAAAATATATATGACCGAACTAAGAATATTAGTGAAGGTGCTCGTTCCATGATACGATTAAAGTTGCTATTTTGTAATTAGAAGGTAAAAGATTTAAATTAGAGAAATAGGTTTTTTGTCAAAAAATTTAAAAGAACGGTTCGTAAATATTAAATATTGTTTATAATAAAATTTTAAATTATAAAATAATATCTTAATTTTTATATAATTAAAATTAAATATTTTGTTATGATTAGAATTTAAAACATTTCAAGTTAGTAAATTAAATCCAAAACAAAAGTATTATATTATCTAAACCTAATACTTTAATTGAAATATTTTTTATATTAAAAAATAAATATAATATTTTTTCAGTTTTACCCTTAAACTTTGTCATATTTACAATTCTTACTAAATATTTTTATGCCAACCAACATAATCCAAAATTATTCAATGTACTTTAATAAGAACAATCGGTGCCATACACAGTTTTGCATACACATTACACAACCAGTTCTTCAATACTACTTTAAAAGATATTACCAACATTGGTGCATAGCTAGCCAGTGTGTTTGGCCAATATACAAGAATCAATACGTGCAAGGATCGATCATTAATGTACAAGAGTGAAAAATCCGTGCAAGGATTAATCTTAATTGTAGGGTTTTCCTCAGCGTTAATGTATAAATACAAGTCAGTTCACAAGTTGTTGAATCTAATGATCATAGCGTGTGTTGAAGTGACCCATTAAAGCTTATAAGGTGGTTTCATACATGGGAGAGGATTGAACTAGGAAAACGACATACATATCACTCAAACCTAAGAAAATCAGACACTGTCCATCCGCTTTATCCACTTTTTTAGCTTTGCTTTTGTATGTATGCCATCATGTCATTGTATCAAGTTTACGAAAACCCATGAGGATATTTTGGTGCAACTTTTGGTCCCAAGTGCACACGCCAGCCAGCTTCCATTTAGATTTTGCCTTTCCTAAGTTCCTCTTCCATGCCAAAAGCCAAATCATACCACCTTTGTTCTTTTTTTTTTTTTTTTTCCTTCCATCCCGCGTGCATATATTAAGCCACCTACCTAGCTCGTCTCTCCATCCACTATCACTTTCTCCTCTCGCAAACCCTTTGCTCCTCTGTGCGGTAGCTTTCCTAGAAGGATACAAAGAAATGGGTGATATTTCTTGCTCTCATGAGATTATCAATGGCAATGGAGTGGATAGAATCAGCCATTCATCGCCTAATGGCTATAGAAAGAGCTGCTGGTATGAGGAAGAGATTGAAGCTAACTTGAGATGGTGTTTCTCTCTTAATAGGTATTATAAAAAGATATTGTTATCTATGAAAATGATGAAATCCCATTTCTATACGTTACTTGCAGAACTCAGTAGAAACAAATTTCAGTGTCTTCTCGACATTAATTTGTGGCGGGTTTTATGGCGAATCACCTTATTTTATTTGCATATTTTATTCAACATGTTGAGACATGATCATGGAAGATAAGAGGCAATGTAAACACCTTTTTATCGCTCGAGACAAGTGGAAACTCCTAGCTGTCCCTTCTCATATTTTCGAAGATTCTATTCCTCCTTTTTGCTCCTCACTGTCTCATCACACTTATTCTTTATAAATTGTGTATAGTAATCCCAAATGGTGACTATAAATCCTGGTCGTTAAAAGGGCAGACAGTGTTTAATAGGGAAAAAAAAGTTTCAGTGTTCAAACTCCTTTTTCCTTTGTTCTTGTATATGATAGATCACTCTTTTTCTTCCATGGCAGCATTTTGCATACAGGATCTACTCCATACCAGGAAATTGCACTCTTGGATACAAAACCATTTGGGAAGGTTTGATTTTAGCAAAAACCTTGAAATGGGTTCTTAACAGTTTTATATTGATAGCTAAATTAACATTTCTCTGACGTGAAAAAGACTAACTCAACAGACTTTGATCATTGATGGGAAGCTTCAGAGTGCAGAAATTGATGAATTCATTTACCATGAATGTCTTGTTCATCCAGCACTTCTTCATCATCCAGAGTAACTTCTTAACTCTCCCTTTGATGGTTTTTGGTTTTCTTGTCTACGTATTTACTTATTATATTCAACTGTAGTCCAAAGACAGTCTTCATCATGGGAGGAGGTGAAGGGTCCACTGCAAGAGAAATTCTTAGACACAAGACAGTAGAGAAGGTTGTCATGTGTGACATTGATGAGGTAAGTTCAAATCGCCACCATTAATCAAAGTTCCCTTTTCTTTTTTCCAACTTAAGCTTTTATTACACGTAATTAAATTTCGTTAATGGAACAGGAGGTAGTAGAGTTCTGCAAAGCATACTTGCTTGCGAACAGTGAAGCTTTTTCTGATCCTAGACTTGAGGTCATCATCAATGACGCCAGGTCGGTCATCTTTCCCTTTCGTCTTCTCCCTCCTTTTGTTACTAAAGCTAATACCCATTATTGGTCAATTTGTTTCAGGATTGAGCTTGAAAATAGGAAGGAGAGCTACGATGTGATCATAGGAGACCTTGCAGACCCCATAGAAGGAGGCCCATGTTATAAACTGTACACGAAATCCTTTTACGAGTCTCATGTTAAGCCCAGACTCAATCAGGATGGAGTTTTTGTCACACAGGTATCGCATTCCAACTGGTATTCATCAATAATGAGTGTTGGGAAATTATACTGGAAGGAAGGCTAATTAAATGGAGTGGTGTAAAATATCAGGCCGGGCCAGCAGGAATTTTCAGCCATACAGAAGTATTTTCCTGTATCTATAATACTTTGAAACAGGTGTTCAAATGTAAGCAAAACTTGAGATGCTTTTTTCTGCTACTGTTTCAGTTTCAGTTAGAGTTTCAGTTACTGTTGATTATAATCAAAAGGAAACTAATGTTCTGTTAATATTCATCTTTTAATGGTGCAGATGTTGTGGCATATTCTGCTCATATCCCTTCTTATGCTGATACATGGGGATGGGTCATGGTAATACTTCACACCATCATCTCTGTTTTAGTTACCTGCACACTTGCACAAATCAAGTGCTCTAGCTTTTTAAGTGTGACAACTCGCCGGACCTGGCCGGACCCTAGCTCTCTTAGATCTAAAGTCAAACCCAAGTTTCGTCAAACCGGACTTGGTCAGTTCAATATGAACTTGGGTCAAAGTCGAGCTTTTATGTTGTGCTTATTTCTTCAGTTCTCCAAGATCTAAGTTCAAGTTCAAATCGAATTCGATTGATTAAATTTGAACCGGGCTGAGCTTTTTTGTTGTGTTTAAGTATCAACAACTTCTAATTTCTTGTACACGATCAACTTACAGGCTTCAGATTCACCAATCTCTTTAAGTGCTGATGAACTGGACCTTAAGATAAAGCAGAGAATCAAAGGAGAGAACAGATACTTTGATGGGAAGACATTTTCGTCAGCCTCTACCTTGAGCAAAGCCATTCGCAATTCGTAAGATCAAAAGCGTTTCACATTTCCAATCTATATTCATGATTATCAAGTTGTGACCAACTTGGGATTGAAAATGGGCAGGTTGGACAATGAAACACATGTATACACAGAAGGAGATGCAAGGTTCATCTATGGCCATGGGATTATCACACAAAAACAGAGTCAACTTTAAGAAAAGCACTACGAAAGTTGAAATATATATACGAACTTGGAAAATTTGACCCTTTTTCCTTTCTTTTCTGTTCTTGATATGCTCTTCGGTGTTCTAAGATTATGTACTTGCTTTTCTTTTTTGGTTATTTTGTTTTTGTGTTAATGCCTTATAACGGTGTAATAGCGAAATGAGTATATTCGTATTTGCGCTTTTTGCTAAGATGTTTCATTAAATTTGACATCTTCTTCAATTGCTTATACACCAAAAAGAAATGGTATAAATCATCAAATAAATAAAAATATTAGAAATAAAAGAATCTATAAATTTATAATTAAATTATTAGAATTAATTAATAAAATAATCCGTTAATTTTTCTGTTTAGTGATACTTCTATCGTATTTTTCAGAAAAATAGCATAAATTTAATAAAGTATGAATTTATAAAATATTTATAAAATATTAATTTAAAGAGAGGTAGCTTCACTCAATAACACTTTTGGACTAGATTTTGATTCCTTAATAGGCCTTGAAGACCAACAAAAGTAGAAGCCCAACGAGGCTCTAACTCCTAGTCCGTTGCATTTCACATTAAGTTTCTATTTGTTTGGGTTTATACCAGTATGGTTTTTTCTGTGAATTTTTTCTAGGAAATTTTTTTCTAAAAAATCAATTGACTGTTATTTAAAAAAGAATTTTTTTAAAAAATTATTTGACAATATAAAAATAAAAAGTAGATTTTGATTCCTTAATAGGCCTTGAAACCCAACAAAAGTAGAAGCCCAAAGTAGGCTCTACTCATTCTAAGTCCATTGCATTTCACAACAACTCTAGTTTAGAGACGTCCTAATCTCAAATTGGGATGATTATAAGTTGTTCTAAATTTGAGCCTAAACCTGAGTTGGATCGAGTTTGTGAAGCTCAAGATACAATCGAGCCTAATCTAATCTAATTTTTCTTTTTTTACTTTAAAATTTAGAAAAATGTAAATTTTTAATTCCTGCTCGCACCACACTCAAACTAATTCCCGCTCACACTAGGTCAGCTCGTAAGGAGTAATATACTTGCCAAACAGATTTCTTCATTTTTAAGGTTCAAACTCGAAACTTCTAATTAAGGGATAAGAGTGTTGAACCACTCACACTAACCATGTTTAGTTTAAGCCAACCATATTTGAGAGTATTTGAAATGCAAGAAATATATAATAATTAAGTGAAATGACAAAGAACCGAACGAAAGGGGGGATGGTGGATTTATCTATTCAGCTGGCATAAATAAAGAAATAGAAAGAGCTATCCCATTAGTGATGGAGTGATAGTACAAAAGAGTGAAGATAGCAAAGAAAATGGTTTGGAATCTTATCAGTTTTGAAGGGATAAGCTTACACCTAACATAGCACCATTTCTCGTTGGCACTTTTTTTTGTGACCAAAAATTGTTCATTTTACTAAACAATTACATTTTTGCTAAAACCATAGTAACTTTCGATAGTGGCAGCATTGTCGGTAAGTAGGGTATCATAGGCCTAGAGTATTGCTTCCTCAACGTACCAATTTTAGGATAAGTTGCTATCGTGCATTTAAAATCAGCCAAATAATAGATAAATAAATAAACGATTTTTTATCAATCAATCAATCAATCCATAGAACTTGTCGATATTTTATTATGCTGGACAACACGTTTTCCATGTTCATAACGGTGAAAGACTATTCAATATCACGAGGTGATTTGCTTTCTATATACGTGTTTTGTTATTAAATTAAGTATTTCAAGAGAATAATGTGTAAGCTTTTCTAAAAGAGATTCCAACACAAATCACACTTTATACACTCATATACATTTATTTTGAACATCCTCGTATTTAATGTTACAACTTACGAGAGTAACTTCTTCTCTCTTCTGTCCACGCAAAGAAAGAGAAGGTAATGAGTTATTTGGATATTTTTTTTTTATAAAAAAAAAGTAACAAGACAAATTACATGCTGAGTTGTGGGTGAGTGACCCCCGACTCATTACATGCTAGGGATCACTTTTGAGTTATTTGGATTTTTAGTTAAAAAGCCGGACCGTCTGGTAAAATTTCTTGTCAGCACTTTAGCGTATAGCTGCTAATGCCAGTCAGAACCTAACTTTCTTGCCAATACTGTCGCGTTTATAACGAGGACAACGTGAATCTAGTAAACTTAGTTATAATTATAATGTGCTATATTATAATTATTACACATAATAATATAATTATAAAAAAATAAAAATGTGATAATAAAATTAAACATATTTTTATTTTTAATTTTTTATTAAGAATCTCTATTAAATAGAATTTTATTTTCAGTTTTTATATTATAAATTTCAACTATGTTCAAACTATCAGTTAACGAAGTAAATGAGTAAAACAGAGTAAAGTTGGTACTGAATAATACTCTCTTATTCAGCTTGTATTGTATCTGTCAATTATATACAAAAGACTTGTA
>JANZLC010000202.1:44561986-44574441 GCA_026413385.1 Erythroxylum gracilipes
ACCTTTATCGTGGGATACTCGTCGGAGTGACCTTCGGGTTTCCCGTTGTGTACCCTACGGTGAGGGGGCGCTACATAATACCTGCTTATGTTACTGCTCAAATGAATGATTTGTTGAATGCTCCACATACCTCAGATGAGGTAAAGGCAGCGGTTTTTAGTATGCAAGCAAATAAATCCCCTGACTGTGATGGATTCAATCCAGGTTTTTACCAGACCCATTGGGAGATTAGGTCCAGCAATTACTGAGGCATGTATTGATACTTTGAATAGGGGGATGATTCCGCCAAGATTGAATGAAACAGTACTCGTACTTATCCCTAAAAAGTCAAAGCCTGAGACTATAGGGGATCTCCACCCGATAGTGCTTTGCAGCGTTTTGTATAAGATTATTAGTAAGGTTATTGCTAACTGTTTGAAGCTTATCCTGCCTGACATTGTCTCACCATCTCAGAGTGCATTTGTTTCCGGTAGACAAATTCAAGATAATAGCATCATTGCTTTTGAGCTAATGCATTGTTTCCAGAATAAGAGGCGAGGTAATGATGGGTATGTTGCATTAAAAATGGATATTAGCAAGGCGTATGACCGTATGGAGTGGAGTTATATCTCAGCAGTTCTTGCTAAATTTGGTTTTCACAGGCTTAGATTAAGCTGGTTATGGAATGCTTAACTACAGTTCAGTACTCAGTTTTGCATAAAGGGAAATTGTTGGGCCCTATTCAACCTTTGCATGGGATAAGACAAGGGGATCTCCTTTCCTCGTATATTTTTATCCTATGTGTTGAAGGCTAGTCAAGGCTAATTTCAAATGCTATTTTGAGAAATGTGTTGCATAGGTGTTCGATATGCCGGGGTGCTCCTAGTGTTTCGCATTTAATTTTTGCGGATGATAGTTTGTTGATTTTTAAGGCTATCAAAGAAGAGGCAGCAGTGGTAAAGAATTTGGTGGATTTGTATGCTGTGGCATCAGGTCAATTGATTAACTTCTCTAAGTCGTCTGTTTCTTCTCCTAACTTGCAATGTGTGTGCTTTCTTATTGGTGTGTCTAAAAGTGATGATTTAGGAACCTATTTGGGTTTGTCAACGCAACCAAATAGGTATAAACAAGATACAAATCTTCCAATTCCTTAAAGATCGTATGCGGTAAAAACTTAATTCTTGGAAAAAATAGATTTCTTTTCCGCGCCAGAAAATCAGTTTTGTTGAAATCGGTGTTGCAATCTCTACCAAGCTATGTGATGAGTTTATTTTTAATTCCCAAAAAACTTTTTAATGAGCTCCAACAGGTTATGGCTTCTTTTTGGTGGGGTAAGGATCAAAATCATGACCGTGGAATCCATTGGGTCTCTTGGCAAAGAATGGCTAGGTCGCGAGCATGTGGAGGGTTAGGTTTCAGAAAACTCCATGAGTATAACTTGGCAACGATAGGAAGACAAGCCTGGAATCTTTTCACTAAGCCAAATACGTTAGCTGCCCGACTTTTAAAGACAAAATATTTCCCCACAACCTTTTTTTTGGAAGCTCACTTGGGAAACAGCCCGAGTTATCTCTGGCGGAGCCTTTGGGAGTGTCCACAACTGATTCGTAATGGAGCAGCTATTATAATTGACACTGGATGTTAAGTGTTGGTGTGGTCGGATCTATGGGTTCCTAGTTTGCCTAACAGAAGAATATCTTTTATTCGACCAACTGAAACGAATGTTCTTTTGGTTTCAAACCTAATTTTGCAGGGTTGTTGGAATGCGACCAAGATTAATGCAATTTTTTCAATGGAGAAGAGTGCAGCAATTCGGACTATTCCTTTATCAGTTCGGGTTTTGAAGGATTCATGGTTTTGGGCTAATGACTCTAAAGGTAAGTACAGTGTAAGGAGTGCCTACAGAATGTTAACCACTTTGCCACTAGAACAATTTCAACATAGGGCAGCATGGCAACATTTATGGAGTCTCCAAGTACCGCCAAAGGTTCAGAATTTATTATAGAGGGCAATCAGTCAAGCTCTTCAAGTTCAAGTGCTTTTCTAGTAGCGGTATGTTCCTGTTGACATCAACTATCCCTTTTGTTACTTGTATGAGGAGACTATCTTTCATTGCCTTGTTGATTGTGCGATAGTGAAAGACTGTTGGCTTGTTGCAGGTCTTTGGAATATTTTGCAATTCTCTAGGAATTTTTAATCTTGGATTGGTAAGTTTTGCAAGTTAGAGATGCCAATATTGTATGTCTCGGTTTGATAGTGGTGTGGTCTTTATGGGAGGCTCGCAATAATTTAGTTTGGAATCAGAAAAGAAGAACCTCAACTCAAATTGTGTATAGAGCTCATGGGTTTTTGAGTGATTGGTTAGTAGCAAAGGTCACAATGTTAGTTCAGAATCCAACTCAAGTTTCTCATTTGTGGATTAAACCAAGTCTAGGGATGTTGAAATTCAATGTAGATGCAACACTTTTTGACAATACTACTGTGAGTTTTGGAATGATAGTATGTGATGATAGTGGCTCTTTTGTTCAAGCCATGCAAAAGCAAATCCCAATAGGTATGGATGCAAGAACGACAAAGATTTTTGCGATACGTAAAGTGCTTAGCTGGATTAAGAATGAAGGTTAGTCTAATATTGTTGTGGAATCAAATGCTCAACTTTGCATTTGGGCTATTATTGATCTCAACTATATTAATTTATCTTAATTTGGAATTCTAGTTTCAGATGGTAAGTCTTTATTAATTGAGTCGAATGTAATTTTGAATTATGTTAGACGATCTGCGAACGGTGTTGCTTACTCTCTAGCTCGAGCTTCTTGTTTCATTGTAGATTCGATGGTTTGGACTTTACCACCTATTTGTATTTTGGATGTTCCATCATTTGATAATCAATGAAATTAACCGTATTTTACTATTAAAAAAACATTAATCTACCCAAGATTTGTTTGCTTTAGAGCTTCGTGAAGAGAAGATCAGATAGATCAAATACAGTAACAAGGCAGCAATAATAATTATAAGGCTCATACACACAAACAGTCAATTAATAGTCACTCACCTTACAGATCATACACTTGCTTTCCAGTGAACTTGACCTCGATAGGGTTCACGTTCTTACCGATGGACCTGAAGTTCACACCAACACCCTGACGCCCTGGATTCACCTTCTCAGGGTAAACTCCGTCTTTCGGGTGCAAATACTGAACCTCGCCATTAGGGAACACCCTGTAGAACTGGTACTTGATCTTGTACTTGGATCTAAGCCTAGTTCCAAGAGCTAAGCACTGTTCCTTCCTAGCCAACTTGAGCAAGTTGGGTCCTTGCCTCATGGTGGCTGCACCACCAGTAGGCATTTCGAAGATCTGTTCTTTAGGAGACTCCCATGTGATCACGTAAAACTCCTCTACTTGAGCCTTCCTCAACAACCCACCAGTGCTGCCACCGAATATCGGCGATGGAGTGCTCGGGTCTAACTCCGGCGGAGTGAAGCCTACTGGAGCCTCCTTTGCGGGTGCCTCCACCTTTCCCTCGGCAGCAGAAACCTTGAAGATTCTTTGTGCTGAGCTGTGTTTTTGTGGCTTAAATGACATAAACGAATATTGCTTCCATGGCACAATTGCGTGGTTACTTGATTGAGGAGTGGAAAGACCGGTTGGGGTGAAGATAGAAGCTTGAGCTGCCATTGCCAAGGAGAATCGAAGATCAGAGATTGGCTACAGAAAATTGAATGCTTGGTCTGTGGTTGTTAAGTGCATGTGGGGTGACTTTTGGCTGGATAAGGTGATAGGGCGTTGAACCAATTAAAATGTCAGAGTTCGATATCTATCCTTACCACGTCCACACATCCCTCTCTTTTCCTCTCAACGTATCTCTTTCTTGGTCAATATTCTTTTTAATCTTTCCCTTATCCGTTTGGGAAATTGCAATATTTATAATTTTTAACATTTTATAAAATACTTCTCGTAATCTTCTATTATAAATACCAAAATTAATGTAAAAGTAAAATTGTATATTATCAGACCTCCTTAAATCCCGCTTTATTACGAAATTTCGGAAAGTGTGTGTTGTGAGTCTTTAAAATAATAATTTAATTTAATTTCAAATTTAATTAGTGAAAATTAAACTCATTATGATTCACAATTTAGACCAATAAAACTTTATACAATGACATTTGATACAAAATCGTGGGAATAAAAGAAGTACAACACAAATGCAAAAAGAAGAAAACTTAATTACCACTCCTTAATTCACATTACTGCTCACATCTAAGAATGTTCTATGCAATTGCTTCAAAATTAGGACACAAGAACACATCTTTAGATTGATATACTGTTGGGTATGCCTCCGCCAGTGAGTCCTCCTTCCTTGTAGTAATCTGAAGTGTTTGGAAACAGCAAGGTATAAGGCACCTTTACAGGTCCAACTCGGTTCCTCCATCTCTTCTCGTTGTTCATATTCAATATGCTGTTCTCTATATCAATCAGCTTGTTTCCAAATCTTTCAAATGCTGCGAGTGGCTCCTTATCTGAAGTCCACTCAGGAGTTTCTCTTTTTCCGAGGTAAATCTCGTCAGTTGCATGTCGTGATAGAATCTCAATGAGTGATACACCTAGGAGTGTCTGAAACTGGGCAGTGATTGTTTTCAGAAATGCCAAGTCTGGGTCTTCCTCTACCTCGGTATACTCAGGGGTGCCTGTCTCCGGCATAAAACGACGGCTTATAGTCGGACGGTTTGGGAGGAATCCGGCATAAGGGTATTGCCCGAAATTGACAGCTGCATGAAGGGCTGAAGCTATCCAGATGATAATGGTGCAAGATTTTGTAAGGTCAGCTCTAGTCTGCATCTCCGGCCACCAAGGTTCGTCTTTCTTATCACCGTGGCCCACATTGCGAATTTCACTCCACCAGGACTGAAGTTCATAGTCATTTTGGATCAAGTCATCCGTTGGGTAGTAGAAACCACAGTATTCCTCAACCCATCTTTCAATCGCTGACCAGATTTCTAACCCGTCGACGGCGTAAGGATAATCCTCTATAAGAAGTCTGAGGCCATGTCGAGAACTTGAATCTTTAACTGCTACTCCTCTGTGAGGTGGTGAAAGTTATTATCAAATTTAGGTTCTTTAAGATAGGAATTCTGGAAATCAAAATCATTTTAGTATTGAATTGCTTGAACTACCTCCTCAGCAGATCAGCAGGGAGTCCCTGCTCCGTGAAAATCCAGTTCTTATAAACTACAGAGGACAGTTCCATAGCATATTTGGCTGGGAATACAGTTTTCTCAAGTACTCCACCAGCATTGATGAGTATTTGTCTTGCCAGGGCGTTTATGTACATTGTATCCTTGAAGTGTGGCTGCAGAAGCTTATGTATTGGATGAAGAACACTCAACTGTCTGTTTGTGGCAATCACAAAAGGCTCTATGACTGCATGAGTGTTCAACCTGCAGATGCAAGTTAAGTGGATCAGGTATATATTTTGATCCATAATAACTTGTTTTTAGGAATTTCTTGTCATTCTTTTGATTTGCAAAGGGATCAAATAGAAATCTAAAGGCCATTGGTCATATTTGTGATGATTTCTCAGCAGGTTTATTTGATGTAGTAGAATTGTTGTGTAAGGCTTTCTTGCCATCTTATGACCGTATAGATAAGTCATTTTAAGGTGTTACGTTTACATCATCTAATCATATTTTTTTAACTTACTACAAATAGATTTACATTTAATAATAACAGGTATGATATGTTTATCATATGACTAATGTTCTACATTGTTACCTTCCCATAATAAGAGTATCAAACTTCCTCTGGAAAAGGTACATGCAAAATTAAGAACCAAGACATTTCTTCTTCATATAAAACCAGCTCACATCCACTCACTAGATGGAAGACAAAGGTTCACTATTATTTATTACAGTGAAACTGACAATGGTGAATTACAAAAGGGTTCAACTTCAATTAGAAAAGAAGATGACGTTTCAACTGATGATCGAAATAACAATGCTGACATTACACCTACATCTATTTCAGGTATTTATCATTATTTATTCAATTAATTTTTTTGCATTTTATCTTTATCAAACTATGTGAGCTTCTTTTTTTGTTAATTATATTATCATTTGTTATTATTTACTCAGCATTTTTATAAAAAAATAATATTCGCTTTTATACTCTGTTGCCAATATATTTTGGTTCTTTATATTTTTAGAAGATATTGTTGTTTATTCTTTAAGAGTAAGACAATGTCTTCACAAAAGATTTAGTGACACAGAACCCACACTAGCCTCAAATGCAGATGTTGATGACAATAACAAAAAACCCAAATTATCATAGACTTTTTTCATAGTTCATCAACATAAACTAATGGGAGAGCAAGAGAAATGTATATGCTACTTTCTTAGTGTTGCAGTTATCCTAAAAGTTGATCCTACAAGTTTTAACAACGACAATCATGTCTTTTAATTTAGGCATTCTTAATGCCATTTCATTATTCATGTATTGATTATTAGAGTATGATCTTACTTGTAGGATATTTAATGTCTACACAAGTAACTTTTCTCAGTTCAGAACTATACCAGTGACTGATGAGCTGATGGTACCCAGAATCATTCACAGCCACGTAAGCTTTGGCCAGCTGCCAGATTGAACCCTCAACGCCATTTTCAGCTGGAGTGAAGACCTTGCTCGCAGCACCATGGTTCTTCCCTTGTGGATGTGGTTTGCTTAACTCAATTGCCAGTGGCTTTAATGTGCCATCATCCTGGAGTAGCAGGATCGTTCTGGAGGCATAAATCTTTGAGGACGTTGAGTTGATTCGCTCTAAGTACGGCATTAATGCATCGTGATGATCTAATATAAATAGCCTGTTACTCTCCAGTGCCTATATCAGAGAAATCAACAAATTTTAGTGCGTTCTGGTTCTTGTTGATTCTGAGATTGGTCTTTAATATGAAATGAGACTGGAAGAGATGAGGGAATTCCATACTTGATTTATGGTGAGTCCATCCATGTTCTCTTCAATGTCCTCCTTTCTGATTGTGCTATGTTGATTCCCATATTCTTTAGGATCTAACTTACTGGCTGGGGGGAACTCCTGCAGGAAATTTTTGAGTATAATTACACATTAGCAACCATAACAACTAACAAATAGATAGTGCATTGTAACTGGTTATTTTACTCGGAGGCGGCTGATGCAGACGGGGTTAACTCCAGCAAGCATTTCTCTTCCAAACTCTTCATCAGTCCTCCAAGCAGACCTATCCTCTGCAATCATGACACAAAAATCTCTTTAAGAATTGTAGAAACTTTAGTTTTCTGCTAGGACTTTGACAGAACAGAAACTCAGTACACACCTTTGATCACATCAGGCATTGGGAATTTCAGGAATCTTTCACCATCATTTCTAACAAGTTCCTTCAACATCTCCCATGGGATGAGATCCCTCAATTTACCAACTGAGGAACCATGTGGTAGTTTGATGCCTCCTTCGTAGAGATTGTATACATCCTCAAAGGTGTCAAATTCATTTCTTGTTTTGTCACATAAAGATGCAATCTCAGGTAGCAATACTTGAACAATGGATTTCAGAGCATAGGCAAGAAAATCAGAAAATTTCACGTGGCCAAACCGTTCGTCTCTTGGAACATAAATGTTCAAGCTTAGGAGTGGCAATCTACTTTCAGTGTTGGGATCTGTTACAACGAAGGAATATGTGCTTAGATCAACAAAGATAGGTATGTTGTGACACCAGAATTGTCATGGTTTACATATAAAGAATTTGACAGAACTTCAAGACTGCTTTGTTTTAGATTTCTAACCAGTTTTTGTTGGTTTCCGACCAGTTCTTCCTCTTCTTGGGTACGGATACTCCTCTGATCCACCAAGAACTGGGCGTTCATATTCTTCACCTTTGTCTGGACTTCCCAAATCATTGTAGTAATCATAGTCATATACTCTATCCCATTCCTTGAGCTTGCCTTTTCCATTGCCACGCAGATTTGTAAGTTCTTCTTCTCTATATTTTCGTAATGGCTCAGGTGTTTGACATGGAAGGTATGTCTAACACATGATCATAAAGTTCTGTTAGTGATCAGCCATAATACCAGAATCCCAGTTTTCTGATTCTTGAAATAAACTTAATGCAGTAACCATAAAATTTATCGTGGATACATCTATTTATGACTTAGTCCTATCAGAACAAGAAACCGGCAACCCAAAAATAAAACTTCAGAAGGTAATGATGGAAAAAGATGATGTTACCTAGGCATTCAGACTCAATCATCAACTAAGAAAAGCACATTCTGGAAAGAGTATAGGATTTAAAAGATTTCAAGTCTTGAATGATTGAGGTTTAAAAATAATTATGATAAAAAACAAGACCTTCATGGGCCGGATAAGATGCTTTTTGCTAAGTTGTCAGGACTTTAGCCCCTCCCTGTTGTGATGACTAATTTTTTATTCTCAACTATCATTTCCTTTTCTCACAGATAATCAAGAGAGTTCAACTGAATAAAAGATCAAGATGGAAGCTTCAACTTTTTCTTCTTTTTTTTTGGCTAAGAATCCAATTACCTTGTTGGAGAAGAATACACGATCATACTTGTAACAATGCACAGGATAAACCCATGAATTGCAGACAAAATGTAGCCGACCATGCCCAGGAACATCTTCCAGGATAAGTGTCTTGAGGTAGAACTGACTATGATGATAGTTTCTGATTATAAAAGCCCCAGGAACACCTATGTCTTCGTCCCAGTCAAAAGTAACACCAAATTCTGTTTCTCCGGCAGTTAATGGGGTAAGGGTCGTAGACCATCTTTCCAAGCGAGCTACTTTCCCAAGCTTGCCTCCTAGTCCACTCCCTATTCGCATGAACAGTATTAAACTCACAAGTCACAACCTTTAACTACAAACATCTCAAATTTCCCAGTTTTGTTCTAGACTAACTTAATCAGATTAACCCAAAAGAAGAAGACTTTTACCATTACAACTAACCTTTTTCACTTATTTGATAAGGAACGTTAGTGAACAACGAGTACAAGAATGTGCTTGGAGTAGTGTTTTTTATATTCAATCCACAAGAAATCGTTGTCTTTATCCAGGAGCCTTGACTCACAATCCTCTTTTTTCTTGCACACCTCCTCAAGCAAGGAGGTCTCACAGAGAGAAGAGAAAGAGATAGAGAAATGCTCACCTGGGCGTGGATGATTGGAGCCAATGAGCTGAACAGCGACACCTTTGCCAAAAAGCTCATATAACCGATCGAGAAGAGAAGCTTTGAAGTCACTCAGGTCCAAAAAGTTCTTCTTCATCAACACCACAGACCCTTTGATCTTCTTACACTCATTGGAACCACCTTTCACTGTTGTTTTAGGCTTAACACAGAACGATTCCTTTACTTTCTGCAACATCGCTGAGCCCAAGTAACAGGATTCTCAGGGGAAAAAAAAAAAAGCTGAAACAAGAACGAATATGGATAACCGAAGATTCCTGGACTTAAGAAGCCGTACGTGAACTGCAACCAAAAGGGTCAATCTGCCTCTGACTATATTGCAAAATTTGAGGAAGAGAATTGGCAATGGAAAACTTTCAATGTTACTGCCGTGTTTAATGGGACAGTCTCAATGCTTAATATGTCTGAATATGTTCTTGGGAGTTCTTGACTTAGGAAAGACTTAACTCTTACTTTGAGTCTCCAATCCCAAAGGCAGGGTCTTTAATAGAATCGGAGATCATTAATGGTGGGGTCAAGTAAGGAATTTTAAGTCTTATCTCTTTTTTTAATCCTTAATTAAAGAACCAGATTCCCCTATCCATATCACTGGTTAGGGTCTGGGTCTTCTCTTTCTATTTCTTTTTGAGCTATGGCAATTTGGGTTTCAGCAGATTAATCATGGGAACAAATATTATAATAATGCTATTTCTTTATGTCCATACATGTTTGTCTCCATCTTGATTCCGTCTTTGGCAGCCCTTAACAGTGATCTTCTCAGTCGGTGAGCTGTTATTGCCTTTAATCCTCTCAGCAGCCTAGACGACTTTAGTATCTTAATGTGTTTTAAGATCATATATAAAAGTTAGCACGCGGGTCTTTTGATTTGGTAAGCACAAGAGGGACATTATTTGTCTTAAATCTACAAAAAATGGTGGCCAAATTTGACCTACAAAATTTTTGCTAAAAAAGATTTAAAGATTTGTTTGGTCTTAATTTGGTATGTAAGATGAGTTGTGAAAGTTCTGCAGTCTAATCAAATATGGAAAATTTGTTAGTGGCAGCTGGAGGCAAAGTTGCTTGTTATCTATTTTATTTAGAATCACTAATTTTTTGGTACATTATATTCATGCATTTACGATTTATGTAACGGTATTAATATTTATTTGCCCGTAACTCTTATTTGATATCGGATAAAGTAAATTTTGGTTTTCATTTTCTTTGTGATGGACCTAGGAGAAGGGAAACATGTCAAGTATCCGCTTAAGATCGTGTCCTTTTAGGATTTTTTTTAATGTACAATTTTATTTCGATAGTAATATTCTATTTCAGTTGAAAAACGCACTCAAAGGTTTGGGGTAGTACATATAAGTGATAAAAAAAGAAGAAAAAAAAGCTACCTTGCGATCAATTAGAAAAGAGTTATTAATTATATATAAATTTTAATTTTAATTTTACAAAGTTGTTTTTTTCGTGACTCAAACTTAGAACTTTCTAATCATAAAAAAGTAATCTTACTAATTACTTTAGAATTTGCCAATTGTATAGAAAAAAGTTTTGCATAATTAAATAATATTTTTTAACTAGTAAAACTTTTTATTTGATATGAAAAAGGGATTTTTTTTCCATATTCAATCAGAAATATTACGGTACACATTCAAATGTTTTGTATAGTTTGATAATTAGTAAAATAGGGTTTTATATTACTTTCATAATTAATTAAACTTCATTACCACGTTAAAAGTACGCAACATCATTATTATAATGGAATCATATGTAATAGTTATTATCATTTAAAACCTCTAAAATTTGGCTTAAACCATAAGGGAAGTATAGTTTAATCTATAACTTAACCTAAGTAAAACATTCTGAAGCATCACACACACACACCCCCTGGTTTTTTAAGGTAACAAAACAAAATGTATCACGTAACGTGAAAACAGTATTGTTTAAATTAGGTAGAAGGAGTTAATCATGGGGATTGGAATCGTTCAATCCTCGCGTAAGCATAGTTACAGCTTATTCGTTCAAGTTGGGTTATTATCACAAAATAGAAGAAAGGTGTTAAAATACTTACTCTCTTGTCTTTACATGAACTTTATTGTTATCGAGAAAGATAAAATATCACAGAGCCAGGGACTACCTGGTACCCATCGGTTGGAGCTTCATCTCTGCCAATGGCTGCTCCCTTGGTTTAATTATTTACCCTAAGTTTCAACAACCGAAGTGTCTCTGTCTCACTCAAAACAATTTAGAATTTAGAGCTTGAACAGTACACGCTACACCTGCAATCTTGGACGCTTGTGGTGTGGACTGCGCTTAAAAAACTCTATCATTCTGGCACATCAAATCATACCATAATATCTTATGATTTTGGTACGTTCAAGTGGGGTTTTGCTTGTTTGCTCGACTGTACATTATGGACCATAGCTTTATGTTTCAACAACGTAGTTGAACCCCTCACATGACTTGTAAGAATTGAGTTTTTTGGAATGGAAAAATATAAAATTAGAGTGATGCAATTCTTGAATTTGAGATTATATTAGACTCTCTTGATTGGTATATTCTATACAAATATTTTTAATGCTGAATGATTACGTACGTAGTAACTTTGCACGCTTTGTCATAAATGAGAAGGTTGATATACTTAATTATACGAGTGTTCTAAAGTTAGGACTTCGATATCAGTAGATTTGCAACATATCATTAGATGTAACCGAGTTTTGAACAATAGCTGATAAAATTATGCTGGTTTATGCCCTTGCAATCAATTTTTTGATTGTAATTTTATCTGTATGACATTAATTTTTAGTCAATAAATAGACATTGTTTATCTTCATATATTTGTTAATTATTTAATTATTAATCATAAAGATAAAATCCCTATAATAATTATTATGCAATTAGAAATTATAGTGCGATTATAATTATAATATTTGAATTACAGTTTTATATTATTCTTAAAATATTCCTAATCATAGTTTTATTAATAAGGGTTATTGATGAAATGGTTAGAGTAGCACATGTATATATATTTCTTATGAAAAAAGTAATCGATCTCATATATTAAAGTATGGATACACTTAAACAAACATATGAGTGTTTATTAGAGAATAAATTCATTAAACTGACTCGATTATGAAAATCTCGAATGAAACATTACTTACATGTTTGTGAATTATCTCATTATAATGATTGTATAATTAATCCTTAGACTTGAGATTACCAAAGTTATCTCATGTAGGAATTACTATGTTTTGATGCTACTTATG
>JANZLC010000202.1:44574541-44586689 GCA_026413385.1 Erythroxylum gracilipes
TTGTATAATTAATCCTTAGACTTGAGATTACCAAAGTTATCTCATGTAGGAATTACTATGTTTTGATGCTACTTATGTTCTACTTTTTGAGTAGTTCAATTTAGTAGTTATTGAATATAATATGAACTACATGAAGATAGTTGAGTAAATTAATAAAGAATTCATTGCCCTAAAGTAATCAGGGAGAATGTTTTGTTGTTATTGATTAGTAATGATTTTGGGAATCTCTAGCCAGAGTAAATTGAAAAATTGAAAATTTTATTTTCAAATATCAATTATAAATTATTTACTAATTAGCAAGAACGAACATGATTAGATTATTTAGAGTAGTTACAAATTACATACTCTAATTCCAATTAGAACATTATATGACGAAATGATTCCTTTATACATCATAGCCATGCATAGACATGTTAAGTCAAACCACTTTGATATTTCTAATATTTGGATGATCATGATATGTTGCTAGACGTCAGTCATGATATGTGATTATAAATTATTTAATTAACAAATTAAAGATAAATTAAAAGAAATTTTAATTTATCTAATTCTAATTATGAATTAAGACTATAATTTATAGTCATGACCAACATATTAGGAACTTAATAGGCCACATATAAAAGATCTATAAAGGAAAAAGTTAAATTTGAATTAAGTTGGACTTAATTGAGAAGTTTTAGAAACTTTAAAGATTAATATGCGATATTTGATTTTATAAAGATTAATTCGTAATACTGACTAAAGTTTGACTCTAGTTGTAATTTTTTGATAAAATCCAAGGACATGAAAAATATGATTTTTCATATACAAGAAAAAATTAGAAAATTTGGAGCTACACTTCTTATATTTTTCCTGAATTTTTTCTAAATAGATCAATAGATACTATTAGAGGTTGGACGATTAAACGGCTTGTAGATTGACAGATTTAAAACGAAAGGAAAATTATAACAAGAAATCGAAATAGGTTAGTATAACTTTGTTAATTTCTTGTTTTATTTTTTAAATTAAAATTTTCTAAAGTTGATTAGGTAGAAAATTTTAAAGTCATTCTACTGCGCTTAGATACCATCTTGCATTTATTTTCCAACAGATTAGTCAAAATGATTAATGTTTGATTCACGTGGCCTCCATGCTAGAATCACCTACCTTTTCTGTGTCCTTATGTGCATGTGAGACTTAGTGGAAAGAGTCACATGATAATGACTACCTATCTTGTTATACCTAACTTTCAAGTTTGGTCTCGCTTCTATGGTTCCACGAAGAATAGACTCTTGTTATCAGTACTGTCCCTTGTTGCCTGCCTATCAAGGGTAGCAAATTACACACCAAATTCTGTCATTGTAAAGGTGTTCTAATTTTGTTCCCCTTAATTTTATCCATATATTTTTTTATAAGTTTCACGTAAATATGTAAATAAAATTTAATTAAACATGATAACAACTTATTTACGAAAAAGAAGATTAGGTTTAGTTGCATATCTTCGTCGTATTCAATCAATCAAATCCAAAAATTACTCTAAAGAATAAAATTAGAAAATTGATAGGCAAGCGAAATTAAGATTAGTACTGCTTAATTTTCAACCAATTAATCTCAAGCATAAAGAGTTAAAATAATAACTCATCTTATAAATAATTAGAACATATAAATTTTAGATCAAATAGAAAATAAATAAAAATAAAAATAAAATTTATTTATTTATTGTGGTTTACAAATACTTATTAATTAATAAAAATTAACAGATTAATTAATAAATTAATCAGTTTTTAGCAATAAAAGTTATTAAAATAAATTGAACAAGAAAATTAAAAATTGAGCCGAAAATTGAATAATTCTAAATTTTTTCAGTTAAGCTGGTTATATTTTTTTGTCATTGAATAATATGAAGCACATGAGCATACGATATTTTGTTTAATATGTGCATTTCGTTTTCCTCGTTTCCTTACACGTTTTTCATTTCTATGCATGTTTACAATGAACCAAAAATGAAATATTCCTTCCCAAGACTTAATGCCGAGTATACTATTTATAGTCTTAGCTCAAATTCGTACCATATGATAAATTGTCAGTTCATTCATGTATCAACCCCAAATTGAAGTCAGTGACAAGATAGAAAGCCTACCAACTAAAAGCAAGCGTTAAAATCATGTTGTTTATATCAGTTTCTATTAAATAGAACAACAATGAATGCTAATATTAAGTAAATCTCGTTAGACGCGAGATTTGAAGAAATTTAGTAGTATACAATCTTATCTTTAATTAGTATGGAGATTATTTTTAGAACTAGTTTCTATTAAATATGAGTAATAACTTCTAAATTTTGGATAAATAATTTAATTCAGCAACTTAAAATTAAATAAAAAATTCAAACCAGACAATATTAAAAACACTTGAGGGCTCCAAACACGAGTTGGTCGATCATCTAAGGGACTTTAATTATGTATTGAACTTAAGACAAAATGGTTGGTATGTAGCTCACCGAAGTTAATTCCGATTTCACTGGCAAATTGCATCATTTAGTTCCATTTAAACATGTCAGAATTACATAGAATGTTCTGATCGTGGCCACCGTGGATTGGTTTTTCTAATTACTTAAGAATGCTATAGACTTCCGAAGGTGGTGACCACTTTGTACTACGTAGCTTCTGGCATTTGATACTTTTCTTGGTTCCCATGCAAAGGATCGAAGCAGAATTAAGTATAAAAAGAAAGAAGAAATGAAATTATCCATAAAAAGACTTTAGAACACGCTTGTACAAAAATATGTATATACTCTACCGAAAGACACCAAAATAACCCCAAAACCAAAAGCTCAACACCGACCAGAAAGGATTCCAAAATTCTTGAAAGGAAAAGTGAAAAGTGAACGTAAGAAAAGAGGTTAAAAAACCAAGACTGATTCCTTACTTGATGTTTCTTTGATATTGTGTATATAACAGCTAAAGGGTGGTTAAGTTGGTGGAGTAGGAAGTATAGAATTAAAAGGTCTTGTATTTGAATCTCCCTATTTATACTTTCTTGATCAAGCCTATCGTATAAGACTTGCCTAATACAGAGTACTCGTTTGACGTAATTTGCAAACTATTGCGTCAATTCAGAGATTTATCTAATGCATATCCAAATGATAATGATTGCGGGTTTCTCCGTTTTTAAAAAAAGTGTACATATATATATATATATATATATATATATATATATTTATATCTCATGTTACACTTCATTGCATATGTTAAGGTTCAAATTACATTTTGACTTTTACTTAAATCATTAAATTATACTCCCCCTATTCAAAATAAGTGTTGTTTTAAAAGGATTTTAATTATTCAAACTAAGTGTTGTTTGTGACTTTTTATGTATATTTATGATTTTACTTCCAAAATTATCCTTTAATTTCTCTCATATTTTAATTACACAGAGTACTTTAACATGTAATTAATAAGGATATATCAGACATTTTATTGACTTTTTAAATAAGCGTGCATTCTTCTAAAACGACACTTATTTTGAACAGGGAAAGTATATATTATTTAAAGTGAATTAAATTTTACTAAAGAAATCTACACATGTCAATGTTTAATTGGTCAATAAGTAGAATTTTCTAAATATCAGGGTCTCAAAAAGCTACGAGAGATGGTTCGTAATATGTTGGCAAAATCCAAAAAGCTTCGAGAGTAGAGACTAGAGATACTCCTGCTAAGCCCCAGGGCTCAATATAGTTTGGGCCTAATAAAGCAATCACATTTATTAGTCTGGGCCTAATGAGGTTCAATCTGTAATATCAACTACGAATTAACTCAAACCATTTAATTTAATAAGTTAAATTCCAAAATTTTAAAAGTTTTAATTTTAAGATTAACTCAAATTTGAATTTAAAAATGTAAAGGTTACAACTGAGTTACATTAAAAAATATATCATTCTATTTAATATTTATAAATAATTTATATTTATTTTGATTAATAATATCGTCAAACATGTATTTTGAATTAATTAATATTTGTATTAAATAGTGTAATTTTGATTTTTATTCAAATCATAAATTTTATAGTTAGTTATTTGATTAATTTTGTTATGAAGTACAACTAATATATTGAATTCATTATTATAAAATATAAAATTTTATTTCGAAGTAATTTTATTTATTAAACTATGAGTTTACAAGTCGGGTTAAATTTTATAATTTTATAATAGATTAAATTTGAGTTTTAGTATTTCAAATATGTATATTTAAAATTTAAAATTTTCTAAAAATTTCGTGTCAAAAGCATTATCAGCATCTTCCAAAGAGAACCTTATCCCGGAATATGCTTTTCGGATTGGGTTTGGCA
Source organism: Erythroxylum gracilipes (assembly GCA_026413385.1). NCBI lineage: Eukaryota > Viridiplantae > Streptophyta > Magnoliopsida > Malpighiales > Erythroxylaceae > Erythroxylum > Erythroxylum gracilipes. The sequence continues at coordinate 44,578,865 of JANZLC010000202.1, forward strand.
TATTCTTATGCTGAAATAACAATAGCCATTCCATTAATTATCAATAATATAAAAATTCGACCCCTTTATAAAAAATTTTAAGCAGCTAATTTTTAAATTTAATTTTAAACTTTTTAATTTGATTTAGTTAAATAATTTTTATTATTCAAAAATATTTTTTTAAAATTACTAAATTTTTATAAACTAAAATAGATAAATTATTTAATAATCTCTTGAAATTCTTCGTTTATAAAAATAATATCTTTCAATTATATTTTAAATTTTTAAATTTTATTTAATTTTTAGTCAATTTTATAGTGATATGATATCGATTAAACTTTTTAAACTTTAAACTTTTTATTTTATTAGTTTAATTTTCACTTATTTTTTAAACATTGATAATTATTAATTGATCCTAACGTATAGTTAAGAATAACAAAAATTGGTCAGCTTAATCTATTGAATTTAGCTTGAAACTTAAAATTTAAAAAAAATTAATTAAATTTAGTTCAAGTTTGATTAGACTTTAAACCGTCAAACTAAGTTAAAGTCTCCCGAATTTAAATTTAATCAAACTTTAAAATATCTAATTTTGATTACAAAATTTTATACTGATCTCAAACCCGATTTGGTACATTATCAAACTTATACACAAATGGAGAGATGTTCTGGCGTCCTCCCAACGCACCATTTTTCCTTAATAAAGAGAAAATCATTGCCTGTACCATATCATACTTGACATTGACTGTAACAGGAATGCAATGGCAACATCGTGCGCTTAGAGGGAACGCACGGAAGAAATTTCCAATTGGATGGCTTGGAAGTTTGAACAATGAAGAAGCCTTGACTTGCACGCCGACCCTTCAATTGGATTGGATCGGAGGTTGCTTACAATATGGGAAGTTTTGACCCCTAATTTGTGCTTTATGGTCTTTAAAAAGATGAAGGAAAATGTATATTTCGTATATTCTTTTATATTTTAAAAATTAAATAAATTCTAGTTCTTTGAATAATTCTTATTTTGGTTTTATAATTTTGAATTATAAAGATATTTTTATATACTATGGATAATATCTCTGTCTTTTAAATTAGACGTTCAAGAAATAGAAGTACTTGTTGAAATATAAAAGTGGGAGTTTGTCCCACATTGAAAAAAGAGAGGAAAGAAGATTAACATATAAGTCTAGTGGGCTACTCCACTTATCACCAATTGGTTTTAGGATGGAACCTCACTTAAACATATATGTGGTCTAACTTTCCTTCTCGTGTGGGTCTGTAAGCCTATTGTAAATTCTAACATGGTATCAGAGCGGGTTGCTCTTATGTTAGTGGTTAACACCTCAAAATGATAAATTATGTCACGTGTTAGACTCACACGTGAGAGGGGTATGTTGAAATATAAGAGTGGGAGTTTGTCCCACATTGAAAAAAGAGAGGAAAGAAGATTAACATATAAGTCTAGTGGGCTACTCCACCTATCACCAATTGATTTTAGGATAGAACCTCACTTAGACATATATGTGGTCTAACTTTCCTTCTCGTGTAGGTCTGTAAGCCCATTATAAATTCTAACAGTACCCACTCTCTTGTTAGGGCGTTTGTTTTTTATACTCACTTTCATATTTGGGTTGACATACTTGATTGTGTCTTGGATCATTATACCTCGAATTAATAATTCTCTCTTTCAAAAAAAAAATAAAGATTTAAGCTTGTGCATTTACCTAAACTTAAACTATGATTATCCATAAATTTGGTTCAAAGTTTTTGTAATTTCCTACCACTTAGAATGCATTTTCGTTTTCTCTATAAAGGGTGACTGCATCAACCTTCTTTGCTATTACCTATGTTCTAATTTTTCATTATTTGGTTTCTCAAAAACACTCCTCTTCTTTCAGGACAGCTTTTGTTTTGTTTGGTAACGACATCTCGAGTAATAAGAATAATGTATAAATAGAGTGAAATAGGGAATAGAGAATAGAGAATGCACGTCACGATTCCCTTTCTTAAATGTTTGCTTTTAGCCAACGGGTGTCTCAACCGAAAAAAGCAATTTGTAGTTACAAACACACTAGAAACCAATAATAAGAAAAAAAAACATTATTGTCAAATATCAAATTCGATCAAATTTTGAATTAAAATTAATTTCAGTCAAGTTTAAACTAAATTTGAATAGCTTAAATTCGAATAAATTTGAATCAAGTTCGGAATAAGTCTTTTAAATTTAAGATTTAAATTTTTATCAAATTCGATCTTAAATTAAAACTTATTTTTTGGAATAAAATCAACATTAACGCAAAAAGCAGACAAAGGCAGAGAAGGCAAAGAAAACTAACCCAAGCCAAGAGGCTTACTCCGTACACTCGGAACTTAATAACCTTTTCTCCCTCAACAATAACAGAAGTCTAACAATCTGAATTTAAAATGGAGACTAAATATGAAGGGCGATCAGTCCAGTGATGTAGATTTGCATGTAATAAGACAACCCTGGCTAAAGCATGAGTCGCCTTATTGGCAATTCTACGAGTCCATTGAAAGGACAAGGGAAGAAAATGTCACTTGAATGATAAACAATCAAGGGTCAAAATTTCAATCTCATACCGATTTGGCGAAAAAGTTAATATTGATTGGATAACTGCCAAACAATCCGACTTCACAATGACCTTGGCAAGCTGTTGGTCTTTTAGCCAAGAAAGAGCTTCCCTTATAGACATAATTTCGGCAAGAACTGGGTCAAACAGGGCAGGGAAAAAACCCTGGAATAATAGTTACAAACCTACCTCGTGCGTCCTTAAGAACCGCAGCAAAGTCTTCCATCTGAACATCCTCTGGAGAAACAACGAACTCGCTGTCTTCTTTCTCCTGAATAGAGAGCCTTTGCAACCCTGAATCCACAAAGTTAAAACGAAAATTTAAAAGAGACCAACGTAAAAATAATACCTAGACCTCATCTTGCACATGAATGGCCAGACCAACACTTGCACTCGTAGAGAGAAAGAGAGGCAAGACTTAATTAGGGTTTTCTCCCCAATATTAAAATTAAAACTTAATTTAATCAAAATTTAACTTTTAACTTTAAATTAGATTAATTTGGACCCAACATTTTCGGCCTATAAAAAATTTCTATTATTTATGAAAATTTTATTCAGCAAATTTATATATCGAAATATTTTATAATTAGTCAAAAATACCAAAATTCATTTTCTTAGTTAGAAATGGCATATATTCGGTTGGTGTATACTCAACCGAATGTATACCAACGAATGTATACATAAATTGGTGGTTGAAATCCTTTTCTTCCTAGCAAGCTATCTGCTTAATTAATATATTAAAAATTTGAAGCTTGAGCCAATAAAATGCTCTTGAAATCTTTTTCTTCTTTTGAGCTTTAACTTTTAATAGTACAATAAAACCAAAGAGAGAGCACAAAAACGAGAAATCTAAAATGGTACTTGGTAAAGCTTGAAGAGAGTGCAGAAAGGACTCTCTGTCTAACAGCCTCAGAGAGAGCGAGAAAAGCTCGAGAGATAACACACGCAAACTTGCTTTCCTTATTCTCTCAGTTTTTTTGGCTTCTCTTTTGGTATCTTTTGGATCTCCATTTCCCTTCTAAATTAACCTAACAAGAAACTTGAAGCGGCTACATATCCAAAGCTTCTGCTTTGATTTATAACCTCTTTCACAATTCTACTGAAAACCCACGTATCCATTTCCTTTTCGGTTAATACCCATTTTCAGATTTAGGATTAGGCTGCTTATAAAGTAAAAATCGTTTTTTTTTTCATAATAATTTTCTTTCTGTAGTATGTTATGGTAATGGGGTCCGGTAATAGAGCGACCTCTTCTTCTCAAAACATGGACCTGCCAATCGCACGTAAGCTTTCTCCTTCCATTTTTCTTGTTATGATATTACTGTTTGATACTAATTTTGAATCTGCTTAACCCTTCAGTATTGTAATTCTTAAATGTTGACTTGATTTACTGTTATTGGAGTTAAATGATGTGAAATGGATTTGTGGTTTCTTTTGGTTTACACGTTCGGATCTGAAGATGGGTTGGAATATTTATTATTTTCTGGGAATTTGGGACGTTATTTGGTTTCAGATCAACATATGTTGAATTTGAGAGTTATCTATTGCTGTTAAGGTTGACTCTCTGTTACCATACTCTAAAAGAATTGGTTTCATTTCATCCTTAGCTAACTTGTGCCGAGTCAAGCATCAAGCTTTCCCTGGTTTAGTAATTATGTTGTGAAATGGATTTATGCTTGAGTCCGTTAGCTGGTTGAGTTTGTTTTCTGATTAAGTTTTGAGTGTGATGTTTTTGCATATAAAGTCAGCGTCAAGGATTTACCGGATAAGGGCCATTGACACTTTTAACAACTGCTTAATTTGAAAATTGGCGACAGTGAGTTATGCATGATTAGATTAAGACTGGAGACCATTACATGGTTTTGAAATTAAAATGGGTAAGACAAGAATCTGCAATGATAGATGATATCAGCCAGGCATGGAGGTAGCATTGATTTTTCTGATGCTTGCCATGTAACGTGGAGAGTTATTGATCACAGTTAGAACCTGATTCATAGGAAGACGACAGTGGCTGTTAGATTATATTCTTGATATCTACTTCTTTTCCTTTTCCTTCTTCCAATTTTTAATGGTAATATGTATCCAAAAGTCTTTTTTGCATTCTGGATAAAGCTTGATCTCCTTGTGGCATGTTATTCTTTTAATGCATGCTTCTTAGGAAATTATTATATGATTTATTGAAGTTGATTAGCCTGACAGAATTTTGTCTCTTTTCAGGTATTCGTGAAAGGAATCAACAGGAACTGGAAAATCTGACTTTAACAGCACAACCTTTCAAAACATTGAAGTTCTTTATTTTGGCTATGATTCAGTACTTTAAGCGTTGTGTATTGTATCTTTTGGCAAAAGGTGGTTTGTTGATGCTTTTAAGTACTGCCATAGGAGCAATTGCAATTCTGGTTGTGACCATTGATGGGCCTCATGAAAAGGTGTGCTTGGTGGCATAAAGTATAATTTTACATTTGGCTAATGGAACTTATTATTTACACGCATTTTCGATGATTTATTTGTATGCTGTTGGCATGCTAGCTATAACTGGAAGTTCAAGTATTTAGTTACGTGCCTTGTCTCTGAATCTGAATAAGAGCTACATATGGACCGTCTTTGGACTTTCAGCTTCTTGCATGCTTTTATCAATTACTTATGAGCCTATCTTCTGATATTCACAACTTTTCTCGGATGTTTCCGCAGCATCTTGAGGAGCTTTCTCATTACTTGAGATTTGCATTGTGGTGGACTGCTCTTGGTGTTGCATCTTCTATTGGTCTCGGTATGTGAACTTTAGTTAGATAAAATCTAGAGTTCCAATTCTAGTATTTAATATACACTTATCTTGTATTTAATATACACGGATACATATATATATACAACTTAACCAACAGGAAAATAGGTATCAATATGAACTAAACTATATCTAGAAGTCGATAGTAGAAATCCCTCAATTATAGGGATTTTTGTTTCTAATAATCCTATCCCATAAGATTGATCTTATCTAAATCTTTGTTCTTCAACACTCCCCCTCAAGCTGAGGAATAGATGTCTTCCACCTAGCTTGCATATAAGATCATGAAATCTTGAAGCATTTAGCCCTTTGGTTAGAGCATCTGCTAGTTGATGATCCGAAGGAACATAAGACATACACACTAGTCCTTCTTCCAACTTTTCTTTGATGAAATGTTTGTCAATCTCAATATGCTTTGCCCTGTCATGTTGTACAGGATTATGTGCTATGCTAATTGCAGACTTGTTGTCACACTAGAGCTTCAAAGAACTTTCGCATTTGATTTTTAAATCATCAAGAATGATCATCAGCCATAATAGTTCACACAGTCCCCATGCAATAGCCCTGAATTCAGATTCTGATGATGAATCGAGCCACTACGTTTTGTTTTTTACTCCTCCATGTAACTAGATTGCCTCCAAGAAGCATGCAGTAGCCTATTGGTGATCTTCTGTAAACCGGAGATCCTACATGGTCTGCATTTGTGTAGATTTCTAAGGATAGTGTATGGCCCCTTTTAAACAATATTCCCGTGCCTGGACTGCCTTTCAAGTAATGTAGGACTCGGTAGACAACTTGAAGATGAGATTCTCTTGGGTCGTGCATAAATTGACTGATTACACTCACCGAATGTGCTATATCTGGCCGAGTATGTGCTAAATATATTAGCTTACCCGCTAGTCGCTGATACATGTTCTTGTCCTTTGCTACTTCTTCCTTTGCTTTTCCAAGTTTGTAATTTGAATCCATTGGAGTAGACATCAGTTTGCACCCAATTTTCCCAGTTTCCATTAATAAATCTGCATCTTATTTTTGTTGAGAGATTAATATCCCTTGCTTTGAATATGCCACTTCAATACCTAGGAAATACTTTAGTTTTCCTAGTTCTTTTATCCCAAATTCCTTTAACATTTTCTGCTTCAATTCTAGCTTCTCTTTTTCATCATTTCCCATCATTATAATGTCATCCACGTAGACCAAAATAATAGTCACCCCTCTTGTTTTTGAGTGTTTCATGAAAAGAGTACGATCCCCTTGACTTTGCTTATATCCTGATTCTTTCATATCTTTTGCAAACCTACCAAACCAGGTTCTTGGAGATTGTTTTAGTCCGTAGAGAGCCTTTCTCAATTTACACACCTTGTTAATTGTATCTTCTGTAAATCCGGGTGGAACATTCATGTATATTTCTTCATTGAGATCTCCATGAAGAAAGACATTCTTAACGTCATACTAAAGAAGCTGCTAGTCAAAATGAGCAAGATCCTTACTGTGTTCATCTTCGCAACTGGGGCAAATGTCTCCTAATAATCCACTCCATAGGTCTGAGTGTATCCTTTAGCTACCAACCTAGCTTTGTATCTCTCTAAGGAGCCATTGACCTTGTATTTTAGTGTGTAGATCCACTTACAGTCAACAATGTTCTTCCCTCTCGGTTTGTCAACAACCTCCCAATCATGATTCTTCTCCAAAGCATTCATTTCTTCTCTCATAGCATCTCTCCATTCCTTTTTTGATAAGGCCTCAGAAACAGTGTTAGGAATAGCAATTGTATTTAAACTCACAATAAACCTTTTATGGGTAAGTGAGAGGTGTTTGAAGGAGATACAATGGGAAAGTGGATAGAGCGGTCGATGGGTGCATTCTCTAGTTCCTTTTCTAACAGCAATAGGAAGGTCTAAATCATCACTTGTATTAGTGGAATGTTTACTTGTTTGGATATTTGAGTATGGTTGAGGACTCACGGCGATCTAATTTCCAGGACTAGGATTTGATTCTTGAACTTGCTTCAGTGCTGGAATGTCTCGAGTTTGCTTTGGTGGAATGTTTTGAGCTTGCTCTGGTGTTGGAATGTCTTTTCTCCTTGAGTATACTTGAGGAAAACTTGGAAACTTGTGGGGGGTTTTGGCTAGGACGGGAGTTAACTCAGGAGGTCTTGTGTCTGGACTTGGCTTGGGTTCTGTGATGCTGATAGAATTTGGTTGGGTTGAGTGGATAGGAGTTTACGAGTGAGGTCTAGGGTATTTATTGGTTCAAAGGAACTGCGAGGACTATCTTCCATTATGCTATTCTCCCCCTGAAGATAGGACCTTGAGAAGAAGAATTTGCACTCTGAGAAAGTGACAGATATAGGTCCTTCTTGTAGACGGATTGTAACACTTGTACCCCTTTTGAGTTGATGAGTATCCTAGAAACACACACTTAATGGCTCTAGGATCAAGCTTCCCCCGATTTTGGCTATGGACATGAACAAAAG
>JANZLC010000202.1:44590424-44612575 GCA_026413385.1 Erythroxylum gracilipes
CAACTATGATTTTCCTATTACTTGGACTAGGGTTGTATGTGTGAAAAAACTGTGATATAGGGGTCATGTGGTCTGTGGCCCCAGAGTCTATAATCCAAGAGCTATTGTAACACTTAATTTCTGAGGTGTTCGTATGCAAAGAAAATGTAGGTTTACTTGAGACAGCAAAGGAACCTGTACCTTTTGGCTATCCAAAGGAACTCAACAAACCTCTTAATTTCTCAATCTCTTCATTGCTAAGACTCCCTAATGCTAGGATCCCTACTGCTGGATTTTCTTCGTCTTCCTTCTATTCAGCCGAATGTGCCCGTAGTCGTTATTGACCTCCTCGATTTCCCCATTCATGACTTGGTGGCTTCCCATTCAATTTCCAACAGGTCTCCTTTGTGTGTCTCAGTTTTTTGCAGTAAGTGCACCATAGATTATCCTTATTTTCCTTCCACAAGTTGCCCTTTCCAGATTGCTTAGGCTGGGCTTGATCACTACTTTCTTTGTCCTGTTTATCTGCCTTTATCACCATTGCTAACCCATCCATCTTCTGGGGCTCAAACATCATGTTTCTTCTGCTCTCCTCTGCTCTCATAAGGGAAATAACCTCTTTTAGTGAGGGTATGGACTCCCTTCCAAGAATTTGAACCCTGACTTCATCAAATTCAGGGTTTAATCCAGCCAAGAAATCATAGATACGCTCTGTTTCTATGAAATTTTTCAGAAAAACATCTTCAGGACTTTTCTTCTCAATGACCTGATAATGTTCAAGTTCTTGCCACAGAGTTTGCAGAAAACCTTAGGGCTCTGATACCATGTTAAGATTTCCAGGAAAAACTTATCTTGTATTTAATATACAAGATTTCTGCTATAGACTTCTAGATATAGTTTAGTTCATATTGATACCTATTTTCCTGCTGGTTAAGTTGTATATATATATGTATGATTATAGGGATTTCTGTTTCTAATAATCTTATCCCATAAGATTGATCTTATCTAAATCTCTGTTCTTCAACAGTATTCGTAATTGTTGTATGATTAAACTTAGGGGCAGTTTTTGTCTCATTCTATAATTATAGTTCTTTTTTATCAGAAGGTCTTTTGGTACTGCAAGACGTACTATTTTGGATCTGGTCTTTTAGTATTGCAAGATGTACTATTTTGGATCTTTTTCTGTTCTACTAATACTATAATTATGCTTATTTTCCAAACTTGGCTTTCATTTAAGATGGATTTTTGTAGCTATTTCAGCTTTATGTTATTTGCTCTTCTATATTCATTCAAGTTTGTAGTTAGATGAGGGGCTTTGGACATCATCGATTATACAGTCTAGTAATCTCAAGTTACAAATTTCAATTTGTTATCTTGTGCTTTCTGATTCAGTTTTTATTATAATCTTTTGTTGCCCATTTAACTGCTTTATTAGTAGAACTGTTTTTCGGACATTGGAGCAAACCAATGTTTATATAGATGACAAACAGTGGTGTTTGATCACATTTCTCTAATTATTATATGTAGTGAATACACAGAGTTTCAGACTGCTATATCTCATCTAAAGGTCCTTCTGTTCATATATTTCGTTCCAGGTTCTGGGCTGCACACTTTTGTCCTTTATCTTGGTCCCCATATTGCCTTATTCACAATTAAAGCAATGCAGTGTGGCCGAGTTGATTTAAAAAATGCTCCATATGATACAATACAGTTGAAAAGAGTTCCTTCCTGGCTTGACAAAGAGTGCCATGAATTTGGGGAACCACTATTTCCATTTTCAAATGGTTTGCGGGTTCCTCTACTTAGCATATTGCCACAGGTCCAGATGGAGGCTATTCTGTGGGGTGTTGGGACTGCACTTGGGGAGCTTCCTCCTTATTTTATCTCAAGAGCTGGTGAGCACCCAGCATGGGCTGTGACATACGCTATATGATATTGGGAATCTGAAAATTAAGTACATTAAGGCATGGAAAAAATTCTTTCTAGGATTGAAAAGGTTCACACAATTTATTTTTGGGATTCACATGTTATGCATGAAAGAGTTGGTTAATATTATAATATTGATTTATGGAGACGATTCATGTCACAGACTGTATATGCTCTTGTCTTGTTGTTGCTAAACTTGCTTTAGTTTCCAGTAACTCAAACAGTAAACTATTAATGAAGTTAGATGCTCCATTTCAGTTCCAGCTGTTCATAATATTAATATATCCACATGACTCTATACTTGGTAAATTTAGAATTACGTAGCAGCATAGGTTGGTGACTTAGAGACAGGATAAGAATGCTATCGAGCACTTAATATACATTCTTTACTATAAAAGTGAGATAATGCTCTGGTGTCAAATGAAATTTATTTCTTTGGGTGTTTCTATACTTCTATAGCAATGCTTTGGATGAGTGAATTAGATAGTAGAATCATTCCAATGTTACTTTATCTGTTATGCCTACTATATGGGCTTGAATTTGGTCACCGATCTTTCCTTTGCCTGCTCTAGAGGGTTGCATCTGAAATTATATTCCTACTCTGATTTTTGTTTGGTATACTAACATTTCATTTATATAGCAAGTATGTCAGGTAGCAAATTGGATGCCATGCAAGAATTGGATGCCTCCTCAGCTAATGATAATGGATTCTTAGCTACTCACCTAACATCAATCAAACGCTGGTTTCTCACACACTCGCAATATTTGAACTTCTTTACAATTCTAGTGCTTGCCTCGGTTAGTTTGACGTCTGCCATATATGTAGAACTTTCAATTCCCTCTCTCTCTCTCTCTCTCTCTCTCTTAACTTTTTTGATAATAAATCTACTAATTCTTTCTTTAGTACTTTCTTGATTGACTATTTTAGTCTTTTCCATCTCCCTAACCCATTAAAATATTTTTCTGTCATGTATAGAAGTGTATACATAGATGGTCAACTTGGCCTCTCAATATTTCAACATGTGCATTTTGTAAGCAAGTGCAAGCCTTGATCTTTCAATCACATGTTCAATTATCTTATGTGGCAGATTACATCAGTCGTTCTGAAGTAATAGCACTGTTGTTAAAATCTCACATGTGCAAAGCACTTTATTATGGGCAGCTTTGCTTCATTGATAGTCTATTCAAACTCTGATTTCTTGGATATCAAATTTTTCAATTTGCATGATATGCTTCATTTATGATGTTGACTTCATTGGGACATTACATGAAAGTTATAAGCTAGGCTTGCTGCGTAGTAAGAGAGCTTTTTGCATAAAAGTTGACTTTATTTTGTTGTCTGTTACTAGCGTCTTCATTTACTGAAAAGGAACTGCTGTTTAACTTCTATGTTTAGGTGCCGAATCCTCTTTTTGATCTTGCTGGCATTATGTGTGGACAATTTGGTATTCCGTTTTGGAAGTTTTTCCTTGCAACTTTGATCGGGAAGGCAATCATTAAAACTCACATACAGGTATGTGTTAATTATGTTAATACTCTTGTGATCTTGGACTGTTAAGACCAAGTGTATGGTACCTATTTGACCATACTGCATGGAAGTTCTATTTTCTCTTTACTTTAAGCAACATTCCTTTCTTTTATCTATTTATTTTTTTAATGTGTGCATGATTTACTGTATGGAACAATGTTTATTCCATTTTATGCTTTTATTCACATTACATGATTGGAAAAATGAGCTCTAAGGGCAGACTTCTACAATGCTTGTGGATGATGTATACTTCACTTGGGTTCGGAGTGCTATGTATATCCGCTTTCTGATTTACTTGTTCCTTTATTTTGTTCATACAGACAGTTTTCATTATCTCTGTTTGCAACAATCAACTCCTTAATTGGATAGAGAATGAGTTGATATGGGTTCTCAGCTTTATTCCTGGTTTTGCTTCCGCTCTGCCTGGCCTCACTGCCAAACTCCACTCGCTCAGAGAAAAATACATGGCACCAGCGGCTCATACACCCTCGCCTGGGAAGGTACCTCACCAGAATATATTGAATGCTCTTAAGTGTCTTTCAACTTCTCTGCAGTAATACTGGGCTTGAATAGTCCTGTTCTATGTCATTTTTAATGTTCATATGAGCTCATACATATGGTATGTTCTTCCATTTCTAGGTGAAAAACTGGGATTTCTCATTTGCTGCAATCTGGAATTCTGTGGTATGGCTCATGCTTTTAAATTTCTTTCTGACAATTGTGACTGCAACAGCAAAGAGATATCTGAAAAAACAGCAAGACGAAGAACTAGCTGCTTTGACAAATAATAGATCAGCTTCTACACATTTGGATTAGGCGTCTCACTTAAACAAGCAACGTTATGCATTTAACTCCTCATTTTTTTCCCGGTGTTACAATTATTTAAAATCAAGGAAGTCAAAAAGTACCATCATCTTCTTTTATCTCGACCTATTACCCCAAAATTTGACCACATCAGGGAAGCCCCCATTTCAGAAGAATGTATAGAAATAGGAATTTGGTGTCCTGTGTCATTCTGGGGTAAAGCATTATTTGGGTAGTTTTCATTCACACTGCCAAGTACCGACCATATTAATGGGAGTTGGAAGCTTATTTGTATTTTTTGCAAATACAGAGGCTAATTATCCTTTTGACTGAATGTCCTGATGATATCTTTGCTCAACTTATATGGCATCTATAATTTGCCTGCCTAGTGATTCAATAGTTTTCCCTGAACGTGGCTGTCCACCCTCTCTGTAAATTCAATGCAGGGCTTTTGTGTCCATAACATGGTTTTATATTCAAGTCGAATCTAACACTTCTGAAGTTCTTTAGGATGCTGGTCTTATGTCACCTTCAATTAGGGGAGACAATGGATCAGGTCGGACTCGGACATTCTAAAGCTTGAACCCGAGCTTGAAAAGTAAATTTCATGTTTTGATAATCTAATTAATTTCTTATAAAAAGAAGAGACATTGAATTATAATTTATAAAAGACCTCTTCATTCATTAGTCCAAAATATAATGCCCCTTATGACTATTATGGAGAAAGAAAGCCAACACCAAAATGAATGCAATGACTATTGAAACAATAATTGAGTATATGACATTTGACATATGTCTAATGGAGAAGATTATCTAATTATTACTTATTATTTAGTTTTGGATCGTCCTAAGACATAATGATTATACTTGTCATGTCATATATATGCATAGGTGCTTGAAGTTTGACTTCATTTGATCCTGGAAACTTGGCATTCAATCATTTTATCCTTTTACTAGATATAGGAACTATTTTATTTATCTGAAAAATCATAACCAAGCAAACAAAAATTATAAGTCGCCCACTTCAATAAAAGGGGGGTTGAAAGAAGATGAGAATTAAAAAATATTTATTTTACTATTTTCTTTTGCATAAATCCAAAATTAGAATTTGGCTTTTTGTGAATACAATTTTTTTTAAATAAGTAGGAATTTATCTATTGAGTTTACAATTTTTAGAATTGATTAATTAATATTTTCTTATTAACTTTAAATTGAACTAACTTGAGTCAAACTTGATTTAGACTAAAATACAAACTTTATTTGTAAGCTAATAAATGATAAAAGATATTCAATGAGTAATTTGAAAGATGCTATGGGAATTATTAAGAAGGCTAACATCTTATTAAAAATTTAACATTATATTGAAAATTAATATAATATTTAATGGTTACAATTTCATATTTGTTACCATTCTATCTTAAATTAATTTCAAATGAATCTTTATATTGCAACAACAAGAACGATAACAACAGCAGTAGCAGTAGCAACTTTGTTTCAATAAGAATCCTATTAAGGTGCGGGTATAGAAAGATTCAGAAATTCGCATAGATTGCGACAATAAGGGAAATTAATAACAAAAATGTTAAAAATGTGAATATATATTCAAGATTGTTCTATGTGTGACTAGCATTTCAATACTTATTTTATGCTCTAATTTAAATTTTTTAATGAACTCTATATAGATGTATCTCACTTCTACAAATATACCAAACAATATCTAATTTGTTAATAAAAAAAATTGAAATGAGGCGCTTACAAATACAAGTTAAAACTTGAAATAATATAATTTTTCTTTAATAAGCTACATAAATTATACTAATATTTTTTTTTATAAAAATTTAAAATTTTAACATTATTTTTATCAAAACTTACTAAAGGCATGAACGAACTTGTGTTTTATTTTCTACTTAACAAACAAAAATTCATATTTTTCCAAATATTTAGCATAACTATTTCTATTATTGGCTTTTGTTTTGTATTTAATTTATTGGTTGTAGTTTTTGTAACACAATAAATATATATATTGTAAATTAAATTGCGACTAACTATAATTAAAAGATTCATATTACATTTATGTATTATTTCTAAATTGTTTCTTATCGATAATTTATTAAGATTAAACATTAATAGAATAAAAAGAGTAACACACAGTTGTGTTTTTCTTTATGAAAGAAGTAATTAATCTTATATACTAAAAGATGATGATACTTGAACAAATTTAAAAATGTTTGTCCGAGGTTAAGTTCACTAAATTGATATAATATTATGAAAAGTGTCTTTGAAACATTACTAGTATATGTATCAAAATTCGTATTGTAACGATTGTATAAATAAACCTTTTAACTTAACATTTTTAAAATATCTAACAAAGAAATTGATATGTTTTAATATTATTTATGATATATTTTTGTCAATTCAAAGTCATTAGATATAATATAAATTATATGGACCGGTTAATATATGATTTATAATCTTAATATGATATTTAATAAATAAAAATTAATATAAAATATTAGATTTTATTTAAACTTAATTAAAATTTCAACATATCCTAACACACACGGCTACTTATTTTGTGAGAGTCAGGGAAGATCATCATTGTACCAACTTTTTTTGTTGTTGGAATTTTATAAAGTGATTCGCCAATTAAATTAATAAATCATAAATGACCAAGCTAATCGTCACACAATCAATTGTTAAAATGGTACATTCTGTGCAATTTATGAAATCAGATTTTATATTTCAGTTGCCATAAGAAGCTGAACGATACGATGTATGGCAGCACATTATCACTATTCACTATAATGCGATGGCCATTTAAGCTTTCCGTATGTTCTTGAACCCAAAAGGTTTAATCCCAACCTTAAGGGCCGTCAGTTACAGACCCGACCACTGCTAGAGGATTGAAACGTGGTTTAATTCCAATCAGTCCCTCAGAAAGGAGATCCTGTACTCAATTGCGTACAAGGGACCTCCCCACTGAAGGAACCTCTATACTGCCGCTGCCAAGATTCAAACCAGAAATCTTGAACTCGATTACCCTCCCAAGAAATCAACTGGACTATCCTTGCGTTCTTATGTTTACCACTGGTGAATAGAAACAAACAAAATTGTAGGCTTTTTTGTTTTCATTTTCATTTTTATTTTCATATTCAGTTAAAAAAAACTTTTTGTTTGGGTTTTTTTATTTTAATTTATTCATGTTTTCAAAATTAATAAAAACCATAAAAATTGTTTTTATTTCTTGTTTTTGTTTTTCATAATGATTTAATAAAAACTATAAATAATTTAATTATATAATACATATATTTAATTAACTAAAATTAATTATTAATATGAATTATGACTAATTTAGTTTACTTAATTATTTTATTTAATTTATAACAAAATTAAATAAATAATTATTAATAAATATAATTAAATTAAAAAGATCTTCAAAATATATATAATTTTATTTAATAATTAAAATATTTTTAAAAGTAATATTAATTTTAAATAAAAATTATTTTTAAAATTATTTTTTATTAATAAATATTATATAACAGATTAAATTAATTTTATTTAATTAAAAATAGCGAACCAGGTTCATTGTCCAACAAACTACTAGTGAAATCATTGTCCAACAAACTACTAGTGAAGTCGACTAAGGGTTGTTCTCACAATATTTGATTGAAAACGAAGCCCAGTTGAAGTTAGAATATGTATAGACTCAGGCTGTTGTTGCACATTTGAAGACAAAAAAAAGCATGAAGATTAGCTACATATCATATTTAATTTCCACTTGATGCGACATAAATTTTGCTTTTTACCTTTTGCTGTGTTATTTACTCTTGCTTTTAAGACGAAATTTGGACCGGACATCAAATTGAAAGTCTTACTGATTATCGATTTGACCGGTTCAATCATTTATCGAACCGATGTGACGTCATATTTATGCAATAATTATATTTAATTATATATAATATTAATAAGATTTAAAAAATAAAATATATACCAAAGAATATTAAAAAATATAAAAATATTGAACTAGTGGTCAGATCGGTCTAACCGGACCGGTTTGACCGGTTTTCACCGATTCTCACTGGTTCAATTGAGAATTGGTTTTTAAGAGTGAACCGGACCGAATAGTCGATCGGTTACTGGTCAAACCGGTTGGTCCGGTCCGGTTTTTAAAACTATGCTTCAAGGGGTGGGTGTGGCTCGATAGTTGAGAGTGGAGTTTGGCTTCGATTAGGTCTCAAGTTTGATTTTATGCTAACCTCTTTTGTAAGAGCATGGGATAGCCGAGATTTTACCTGTAGGTGAAGAACTAGTTGGGCCCTCGATGATAAGGTGCGCCAGTTGAACCTTCAGAGAGGTGTGCCCGCTTAGCCCGCCTATGGAGTGTCCTCAAATCCAAATAAAAAAATTGTTATTTACTCTAATCTAACTAATAGCCTCACATTTGTGGGCGAGTTTGGTGGGAAGTTTATTAATAGAATGAAATTGAATGTAATATTATTCTATTATTTAAGAAGATGACTTATAATGAAATGAGATGGAAGATGAGAGTTTTATATTACATCTCATTCTATCTTAAACAATAAAAATAAAAAAACTCCGATTTGAAGGATTTAAAATAGAACGTAAAATGAAAAACAATTTGACAATATATTACATTATAAACCCTTCATTCAAAAAACATTTCACTATATTATATTATGAACCCTTCAATTCTTTCTAAACAATAATTTTTTAATATTATATTTATTTACATTTCATTTCATTATAAACCACTTCATTCTATTATAAACAATTATATTATAAGCCTTACAATCAACTAAACATACCCTAACTATAACATAAAATTTAATAGGGGCTATATCACTAAATACCAATATTTTAAAAACTAAATTGATTTGACCGGTTTAACACTTAAAACTTTTAATAGATTAATTTTTCAGTTTATTTCTAATTTTTTGATTTAATTTAATTTAGTAATTTTTATTGGTAAAAATCGATAAGTTTTTAATTAATCAATCAAGTCTTGTAAACTAACTAGTTTTAATAAACTAAAATAAATCAATACTGTTTTATTTTACTGAAAAATTAATCTATTGCTAAATTACTAAAATACTAAATTAAATTAAATAAATCAATACTGTTTATTTTACTGCAGCTGTTTATGATGATCTAATACTATCTAATATTTTAAACCTCAAATTTTTTCGGTCCATTGCTAAATACACATATCAGTTAATAAATTATATATTCAATTTAGTTTAGATTTATAAATTTTGATATATCTTTATTTTTCACTTGATTATAATTTCTCGAGTTGAGAGAATTTTGGAGGCACTTGCTCCATTAATTTTGGAGCGTCCGTAAGGGCTACGCGGGCCTTTGATTGTGATGAACTCTCTCACAAAACGGCAAAGGGTCCATTCATGACCAAATGCCTTTTTCTCTTTTTTTCTTTTTCGGTCATACAATTATGTCAATTACGGAGCGCTCTCAAAAGTAGTAGTCATGCTTGTACCCTACCCAAGTGGCATTCCCTTTTTGTTTCTATTTTAATTTTCCAAAACATTTATTTCAGGTGTAAGTTACTGGTTTTTTTTGTTTTTCCCTCAACAACTATGTTTTTCCAAATGTTTTATAGTCAATTGACACCTAAGGAATTCTAAGGAACTAAAGAAACTAGTGGGAGTTCAAAGTTTATAATGCAAGTCAAGATTGGACACTTCCCTCCTATCCTATCTTTCTCCTAACAGGAACAATATCATATAATTGTGGGGTCAGGATTCAGGAGGTGGGGGCAGTAACTCTATTTGGGTGGGGACAAAAGTGCTCCTCCATTGTCTAACTGGTTTGTTTACATTATAGGAAAGTGGCAATGGCATGGCATGGCATGGGCTCCTCCTCCCTATGTCGTAACAACATTATTACGATACCCACTTTGTGGGACCTGTCTAAAATTGGTAGGAAGGTGGTGGAGGATTAAAGAAACCAACACTTGCATTTACCAAGAACTCATCAACTAACTGTTCAGCTGTCGATATAAAAACTGATAAAAAGATATTTTTGATGAGACGAAGGAACAGAAACAAGTGGGGGAAAACAGAACACGTGTGTGAAACCAGTGTTAGTGAGAAGTCAGTATCATCAGACACTATACCCTACACATTTTATAAAGAGAAGGGAGGGGTAAGAGCTGGGGTCCTTGGGGACCATCAACTCTTCAACATTAAATATCTTATCTAAAGGAAGATACATACACCATCTTTTGGCCTTTTGTGATTATTGTTTTAAATGAAGAATAGTGCCACGTGCTAGGAATTGCTTTGATGATTTGTCAACTATTAGTTGTCTGTTTGTTAGTTGGATTCTGCACTCAAACTAGAAAGCAAAATTGGACACCAATACCGAGTTGGGATCATTTGGTCCCCACCTTGAAATACCTAACCTAATTTTAGAGATGGTACTCATACTTTAGTCAGATCCCCACCGAGTCACCTTTTGTCTTTTGCTCAAGTGATTACAGAATCCATATCTGTATCTGCACATAATAATACCCAGTAGTTATGTGAAGACAAAGTTCAGTTTTCGTCTTATTTTATTACTTGGGTTCACAAGATAGCCTACCCAGAAGAGATTTAAAGTAAACAGAAGATCAGGAAAATTTGAAGAGAGTTCAACATTAACTCTCATACTTGCCAGAGTGCATATATGATTTTCATATTCTTGATAGAAGATAAAAAAACTGTATTTGCTCGTTCTAGAAAATGGAATTCGACTCCCACTAAGAATAATAGGAAAAAGAAAATTCTAACATCTGAGTGACTATGAGTACTCTCCATCACTAGCAACCATAACAAAGAAACAAATCTCTTCCCTAGTTTCCCATCATACAACCTTCTTTCCCTTTCAGCCCTACCAAAAAACAATAACTTGTTTGACAACCTTACATTATGCCGTGCACAAGCCCACCATGTCATGAAAACTGATCTCAATTATGCTCCTCCTTTTTCCCCTTCCAATTAGAGGCTTGACAATCAACTAACCCAGTCAGATTATAAACAAAGTATACAAGAGAATAATAGTACACATTTTGCTGGCAAAAGACATTCCACATATTCGTTTTCATACCTTCCCAACTAGTTCAACTTCTCCAAAATTGTTCCAGCACAATGGCACCCTTCATTCAGTCCTCCCCGGTTCTTTCAGATCTTCCTCATTCAGCCTGAGTGTGCTGACATTGTCATTGGCAGGCTTTCCAAAAGTTTCCGATCTTCTTCAACCTTCTTGTACTTTCACACCCCCAACTGGGGTTCCAAGAGCCTGCTACACATTTTTAGTCCCCAGCTGGCTGTTTCTGTTCTGCAGGTTTCACCTGAACTGCAGCTGGAACAGCATGTCCGTAAGAAAAGCTAGAAGGCAGAAGCTGATGCACCTTCCCGGCGGACTGTGCAGTAGCAGCAGCAAATTGGGCATGAACAAGACCTTGTTGAGGCAAGCCACCACTGGCACCACCTTTAATATTGCTAGCTGCTGCAGCAGCAGATACAATGGCCTTTGCAGGATCACTGGTGCTACTATTTGAAAGTGTTACAGGACACAAGGAAAGGATTCCTGTTGATGCCCCTGATGACCCTGGCAGTTGCTTCTGCTGTTGTTCATGGTGTCTTTGGAGATAAAAGCCACTTGCAGGCGGAGAGGTATTTGATAAATTAGTAGCACGTTGAGCTTGAGATTGAGCATGCATGTATGCATTCGCATACAGCATATGAGCTTGCTGCAATGCATGCTTTGGTACCTGTTGATGTTGCTGCTGCTGCTGCTGCTGTAATTGTGGCTTAGCTCCGGAGCTAGATGAATGAACACTATTATGTGGATGACCAAGGATTGATTGAATATTCCTTCCCCCAACTGGGGATGACTTCTGTGTTGGCACAGAGTTTGTCTTAGTCTGCTGAGATGATAGTGAAGAAGCCTGCCCCGCTTTATTACTTGTAGAGGTGGAAGTTGTCCTTGGGCTTCCACCCGCACCTTTAGAAACGGACGATGTTGTTGGTGAACACACTCCCATCGATGGAGATGGGGATTGATTGCTATTGGCTGGTGGTTGGCCTTGTGAAGTCGCTGATGATTTTGAGTTAGTTGCAAAAGATATTTGTGTGTGGCCTTGTTGCATCCGTCCTTGCTGTTGGGAAAGGTTTTTCAGAGATGGTGAAGTTGAAGCAAAAGATTGGGAAGGTACTTGGGATGTGGACGACCTAATAGAAGTTTTCCAATGAGGAGATTGAGATGGGCTACTGCTGCCCTGCACGAGACTTTGAGGAAAGCCAGAGAGCGCATTCGGGAATTTACCAGCAATTGATGATGGTGCAGATATGTGGTCTGTATAAACACTTCCACTACTAGTTGTTGGTGCTTTGCTTCTAGCAGAAGCAATAGCAGGAGGTGCCAATAAGTGCTGCTTCTGAAGCTGAACCATCTGCTGGTGCTGTGGCTGTTGCTGGCTCCGTTGCAGCTGCTGGTGCATAGAAGTAGTTGTACTATTCATAGCAACTGACATAGCATCACTGGATGTCCGTGCTGCTGCAGATCCCAGGTTAAGCGCAGCACTATCAATCACAGTGTTGCTAGGTGCTGCTGAAACAGTTGCATCTGTCAGATCTGGACGGGAAAAAGCAATCGACTGTCCAGTAGTTGCTGGAGTCTTTCCACCTGCCATGGACTTTCTCTCATCTTCCACACTAGAAGATTCATTCTCTCTCTTCTTGTGCTGTGCTGCTTGAGCAGCCGCAGCAGCTGCCATATAGTGATAGCCATGCCTCGCAGCCTCAGGAAGGCTTTGAAGAAGAGCATGATTTTGTGCAATGGATGAAATATCCAAGCCTGCAGCTGCTGCAGCTCCATTAATGGAAGCAAATGACATGGCAAAAGACTGAGAAGGAAGAAGTTCAACCCCAGCCTTTGTACTGTGAGGTTGAGGCTGCAGCTGTTTCTTCTCACTAGGATTGCCACCAGCATTGTTGGCACCACCACTTGTGCTAACTGATGCTGGTTGCATCATAGCAAAATTCGGTGGGTGCATGGGGATTGTGAAATTATGACCATATATATTCATACTTGCACGAGGCACTCGACTATCAGCACTTGAAGGGCTATCTTCACCGCCTAATTCACCCTCAAGCCGAGCCTGATGGTGGGCATTTTGGCCTTGCTGCCGCTGCTGAAGCTGCAATGATTGCGATGTCTGAGTTTTGGTGGTCGGAAAGCCCTGCAAATTCCCATTACTTCCATTCGTGACACTTCCATGTGACCTCTGCTGATTGACTTGATTCTGTAAATGCTTCTGAGATGATGAGGAACCAGTAGAGATACTTTGGTTTTGGTGTCCTTGTTGGCTTTGCTGCAACTGTTTTGGAGGGGGTTGCTGTTGTTGAAGCTGTGAAGGGTGGAGAATTTGAGAAGAATAGAAGGTCCCATTAAAGAAAGGCATAGGCTGAGGATGTGTCCCTCTATAAGCTGGCGCTGGCCCTACATGTGGAGGAATAGGAATAGAGTATGGTCCATTCTGTAATATTGCTACGTACTGAGGTTCACTGCCAGGCATACTGGAGTAGTTGAAGCTCATTGATGGACCAGTAGCTACTGCTGTTGAACTGGCATTGACTGAGGCAGAATTAGATGCACTTGAAGCAGCCCCTCCTGCAGCTAGAGGCGATTTTGCACTAGCCCGAACAGAGTTAGTAGCTGCTGCCTGTTGTTGACTCAAAGGGAAGATAAAAGCAGGACCGTGCTGAAATTCAACAAGAACCCGAAAATCACTCACTGCTTACACAACAAATACCTACTTAAATCTGAAGTGAAAGGATCATACCAGGATATTACTAGGTGCTCCAGGCGGTATAGCTTGCTGGAGTAAGATCTGTTTTCTCTGACCAGTTTCCATTATGTTGGCAGCCTGATAACTCTTGTCTTTACCTGAATGGGAAGGAAGACCCTGCCCCTTATCCTGCACAGTATTTAATCCTTTAGCAGCTTGCGTTTCTGTTGGGGGAACAGCATTCAAATTACAGGCCTTTGCCCCAAGCTGTAATGCAGAACCAGTCGCAGCTGGCCAAAATGGATTCATCCTCGTAAATTGCTGGTGATAGTGAATATTCCGCGCAATGTAGCAATGGTTGGCACACCTCTTTGGCCGTGGTTGGTTAACGAGCAGATGCGGAGGCTACACAAGTTTTCGGAGAAAAAAGATGAGAAGAGGATTGAGACGCAATCCACTTGATGAAAGCCAGAAGATTAAAATGGAAGGCGTAATAAACAACAAGACGATGTAATGACAAACCTGTAGAGCTGCAGATGGAACAGAACTTCCATCCACGGATACAACTCCTTGTAAAGGTGCCATATATCTGCTTGATTAGAAGAGCGATATTTTCTGAGACGAGGGAATAAAGTACTGGCGTACGACTTTCGATATTCGAAGTTAAAAATGAACTCAACAAAACAAAACAAAACAAAACAACAGTACCCCATATGAGGAAGGCCACCAGGCCAGCCAGCCATAGACAACGGCAAAGGTAAAGAGCTTGATTGAGCTGAAAAGAAGATTGGAAAAATCAAATTTATAACAGTAAATCAATGTGGAGAGAAAAGTAGAGAATAAAATTTTGCGCACACAAAGGTCGTCTCCCAAAGAAGGGGGAAGTAGAAGAAGAAGAAGAAGAAGAAAAAGAAAAGACAAATATTACCATTTTTCTCCGGATTGGGTTGTTGGTGTTGCTCCTGGATATTCTGTTGTGGCTTGTTTCCACTACGAGTAACAGTAACAGTACCACTATCTCTATCACTCTTATCCAAATCCAGCTGGAGATCAATATTCCTCTCTTTATTATTAACAATTGGCTTATAAGACTCAACCTCTTCTGTTGCTATCACTTTCGCCTTTTTCTCGTCAAGTTCCACATTCATATCTTCCTTCCCAATTTTCACTGCTTTCTCATTTTCTTTGACCGTAGCCTGTGCGCACAAACAAAGCAATCATAAATACACCACAATTAATTCTCAAGTCTCCACCTTTTACCAGAATAGAGCTTATGTAAGGACAAAACACAATGTTGGTGGTCCCCGCTCACCGTTTCAACATCTGTAGCCACAGCTTTCGGACCTACAGCCACAAAATCAATCCCATTGTCCCTTTCTGGAGATGATCTCAACGGAGGAGGAGCCTGTAAAGACCGACACAAACAAAAAAGTTCAACAAAGAAAAAAAAATTAAGAAAATGAGTTTTCATAAATTCTCACCATCAGATCTATCTGGAACTTCTCTTCTCGCTGATCTTCAATCTCAGACACGGTAGTTTTCCTGGAAAGAACAAAACCGATTCCCCAGCTATTGAGAATAGGACATCATCTTAGGATAAGAGAAAATCAAAGCGAGGAAAGTGAACGGAATGGATGCTATCTTACGGTTTACTGGGCGTCAAATTCTCGCAATCTTCTTCCAATCTAATAAGCCTAGATGGAGATTCCTTCTTGGGTGACACAGGCTCCTCCTTGGTCAAAGACATATCTTTAGTCTCTGAATCTTCAGTCACCGGCTTCAAATCCGATAACAGATTCTCCTTCAGAGAATCCGGCTGTAATTGCGAATCCGCTGATGCAGAAGCTGAGTGATTGACCAACAAATCGTATGAAACTCCGCCATTTTCAACCGGGTTTGTTGAATTCTTCTCCACGATGGAAGAACAATTATCGATTTGTGGTGGCAGATCCAAGTCCACCTTGGTTGTAGACGAAATGGGGCTTTTCCGAACTGGGAAGTTTGATGGACTTTCATCCTCGTCCTTGACTGGTCGCGGTCTTTTCCTCTTCGGTGCTGCAAATTTGTATGGGAATTCACCAATACCCAAAAAGGGAAAAGAATCCGTCAGTATTCCCCAAAAGTGGAACCTTTTATGTTCTGTTAAGTTGACATGATCCTGGGAAGTGGACTGAAAATATGGAATCTTAATTTGATCCCAAATTTTCTATCTTTCTCCGCCATTTTCTCCGCCACTGAACAGAACATTGGAGAAGAAGTTAAAAGAGAAGTTGAGTTTTGAGCTTTTTGACAGCCCAAAGAAACTCACCAATCGCAGACATAGGAGCAGCCGCGCAAGAGCTAGAATTAGTTGATGGAATAGAAGACGGCTGAGGTAAAGAGTTAGAGATCGGCGACGAAACTCTGGATTTAGCATCAGCAGTGAGCTTGTGGTTGCTCACTTCTTTTGAAGAATCAAACTTCATGCCGTCACCTGCAACCATATCCTCCCTTGAAGGTCCTTGCGGCTGATTCATCAATCCATACAACACTTGAGCGATCTCCATCTCAATCTCCTCTTGAGTCGATGAAGCAGACTTTGAAGACGATTTGGGCGGCCTCTGCTTCGAACCATTGGGCTTCTAGATACAGCAAAAACATTTTTCACTCATTAGACCGAACCTATCAAGAAATTAATGAAAAGAAATGAATTTCCAGTGGAAAGTCCCAGACCATCTTCTTTTTAACCGAAGCATTAGAAGAAGAGGGCGAGACTGGAGCCGGCGACGCGGAAGCTGAAGCCAACACCGCCGTGACGCAAGGACCACTGGATCTCACAGGAGAAGCAGAAGCTTGGCGGAGATTGTGCTCCGCACCAACTCCACCATTTGAAGCCCAATAATCATGAGACCTCTTAGTAGACGCTGCGAAACATGAAGTCATTAGCCAAAAAAAGAACGATACGCACACTGAAAAATCTCAACCTCTATTAGGCCATAACAGAAAATTCTCTTCCACCTCTCTACCTGACCGAGCTTTTCTAGGCACTGACACGCCAATCATCTCATCGGGAGCTTTCCACGGCGTCACCATCGCGGTCGTAGGCGGTGATGGCGACGCTTTAAAAGCTTTTGCTGGCGGGGGGAAAGTTTTGCGATGATGATGAAGATGATTGTGGTTATTCGAGAAGGAAGAAGGATTAGGCGGGAGCATCCTCATGGAACTCCCTGGACCTCCGTCATCCTCCTCCTCCTCGTCCTCCTCTTCCTCTTCATTAACACTCTCCTCCGAACTATAATCTCCTCCATCCTCTCTATTGGTCCCGTGTAACAACCTATCTCCTCTCCTCCTCTTTCTCCGGCTGTTCAGCCGATCTCTGTCCCTATCTCTGTCCCTGTCCCTGTCTCTGTCCCTGTCCCTGTCCCGCTCTCGATCTCGATCTCGATCCCGATCTCGATCCTTCTTTCGCCTCGCGGTCTCCGGCAGGTCTACCGGCCCATCGTCCTCTGCTACACACAAAAACACAAACTCGCTGTTAAGAAAAGCAGAGGTCCGCTTATCTGAGAATAGTTGGATCTGATGAGAAAAATCACAAACCTGGTGAGTCTCTGATACTGCTACTTCGATGTCTTCTCCTAGATAACCCATTGCTTGCGATTCTCCTAGAGTCTCTGCTTCTTTCCATCTATTACCTTTTCTATTCACTCACCGAATCAGCTAGATTGTTCTCAGCGCTCTCATCTCCCATCACCCGAAAACCATGCACCAATTTGATTCTTTCAGCACACAGAGCTTTTCACTTATCTCTCCTTCTCTCTATCTCTCTACCCGTCTGTCTGACTCTCGTCTTCTCATCTCTTCAGCTATATGAAACCCACTCCAAGGCCTAGTCAACGGCCGTGATCTTTCCTATTTCATGCAAGGCCAGATCTCAGCCTTCCATTGCACAACGCATCTGACGGACACAATTGACCAGGGCTGACATGGCGAGATTAAGTCCGTTGGATACTGTTATTCTCTTTTGAACTTCTTTTTACCCTTTTCTTCATTACATGTCCACGTGTCGTCCTGCTTTTTCTTAACCTCCAAGCATCCATGTTTGCTCGCTCTCTATCTCAATTAGGTATTATTTTAATCACGTTTGTGATTATTTATTCATTTTAGATTTTCATATTAAAATATTGTCTGTAATATTATAATACAATGTGTACCCTATCCAAAACATGATGTCTTCATACGCCATATATATATATATATATATATATATATATATCGAAATTGCTGTTAATTTTTTATTTACTTCCAATTAATGTTTTACTTTCTTAAAATTATTCCTTTTTTTACTTTATTAATGCAGATTAAACTCTAGCCTTTAAAGACATATTTTCAAGAACATATTTCCATTAAAGGCATTACTAATTTGTAAAACATTAATGTGTAAGGATTGAATTTCATTAATGTACGTTCTTTGTGCGCATTTCTCATGCGATTCTTCTTTTCTGTACGAAATCCGGCGTTCGTGTACAAGAATAATGTAGTGGTAAATATTATTGTTTAATGAAGGCGGTCTTAATTTAATAGGGGGTTTAGTGAGGATAATTTACGATAGATATATCTTCCATTCCAGGAGCTCGGTGGTCCCCACGATAAAGCCACCGAAGGCAAGGGAATTTAACGGATGAGATCTGCTGTAAGGAACAATATTTGGCCGTTAGATGACAACTTTACGTGGCAAGTACTTTCATTTTCTCAAAGAAAACAAGCTACCCATAGGTCCCATACCACCTCAGAATAAGAATAAACTAATAACAAAAGGGCCCAGATTACAGGGAAAACAAGTCCGAGCTGGCACCGAACCGCAAGGTTCGATATTGCGTTTTTTGATCACTGAGCCTGATCTGGACCGTTGGTTCCAATCCAATCAGACGGCGGAGCATGTCGGTGAAGCAGCGCCATGATCACGGAACTTCCGAGAACCGTGGGACCCGCATGAATTAGCTAGGTTAGCTGCTTATCTGGAGACTATGTCCTCGGCCACCTTGTCACGTTCGGTACTTAGACGGTGACGTGCAATGGGCCCCGCGCTGTGTAATAATAACAAATTAAAAAACAAAAGAAAATAGAAGTACAAAAGACGACTGGCTGGGTCAAAATTCACTTTCCAGTAAAAAAAGCAACAAACCGAAAAAAATAAAATAAAAACTTCTAGTTTTGCTTGCGCTTTTTTTAATAAATGCACGCGCTTATGGTGGAGATTCGCATTCCGCGAGTGCACTGAACTAAAAAAGCAGACCAGTCCTGCGTGGGAACGTCGTTTTCCTGACGTGTCGTGAATACTAATTTGACACGTTGGCAATTACCCTAACTTATTCTTCGCCTCGGATCTCGTTAACAAGCGCTTACGCATCGACCATTTTCTTTTTTTTTTCTTTTTTCCCACGAACGAACAAAAAGCCCAGTAAAAAAAATATCTTTCCGCTAAAGACAGGAAAAAGAGATAACGTTACCGTATGGTTAGACATTATCCGATGACGTGGCGAGGGCAGCTTCTTTTCATTTTGTATCCAATCAGATACTCACCTTGTTTAAAGCCCGAGCGCTCTCCGTCGTTCTATCAACACCCAAAGAAAGAGGAATTAATTTACGGGAGATCAAGGTTACCACGTCACACGCGGGGCCCACAGATTTCTATATGTAATTGACAACTTGCTCGCCCTTCCTTTTGTCGCCTTTTCGAAAAGAGAAGTCCCGGAGATGATGCCACGTGTGCTGGTACGGAAGCGACGTCATCACCAATCCTACGTGGCTGTTTTAGTGACCCTTAGCCGTCAGTAATAGCTGTTCTGTCTTTAGTCTTTACTGCAGAGGAAGAAAGAGAATCACTTGGGACTCTCCTATTTGCCCATTCCAAATAAATAATGTTAAGATAATAAATAATGTAAACTTATCTGACGTTATGTCCATGGATTCGAAACTATAGCAACAAGTATGGTATTTCACGTTTTATATAATTAATCAAACTTAATTTAATAATAAATTCAATTAGAATAATTTATTAATAATTATTAAATAGTCTTTTGTTGACACTTATATGTAAATAATAATTTTAGATGATATAAAAAAATATAAAACCTTCTACTTAAAATTAAATTATAATAAAAGGGAAATTATTAATAATATCATTAGTTCACCAATGTTTGAATTGCGTTACATTACTGCCGTGAAGAAAAATGATAGAAATTTTAAAAATAAAATAAAGGACTCCATTAACGTGGGAAAAATGTAACTTACCTAACCTCTGTTTTATAAAATGTTATTTTGACTTAAGTCATGTAATTTGATTCTTTTTATTATTAGATTCACTTTAAAAAATTCCCATAAAATACTATGCTATGGTCAAAAAATAAAACATGTTTAATTTATTAATATTAATTAATTTGATTTTTATTTAATGTTAAATCATTAATTTATTAAATAAGCCATTTAAAAATTTGTTACTAAAAAAATGTGTCATGACACATGACACATGAAAGAAATCCACAAAGCGGGACAAGGCTTTATGGTATCTACCACATATATACATATTATAATAGGCACATTGAGAGATACCACTTTGAGAAGTTTTCATCCTCTTTCCTTAATTAAATAACAAAAAAAAACCCTAGATGATCTTAAAAGCTAGATTTAGGATTTAAAATATTATAAAATTGATTACAGATTTAATAAAAATTTAAAATTTAAAATATGATTAAAAGAAATTTTTATCAATTAAAAATTTTAAAGTTTAACTAAAAAGATATTATTAAATAAAAATTAATTTTACTTTATAAAAAATATTAATTAATAAAAATTGACGAATTAATTAATAAAATTGTCAATCTTTGAAAAAAAATTAAAAAAATATAAATAAATAAGTTAAAATTTTAACTAAAAAATTAAATAATTTAAAATTGTTTCGATTGAATCATATTGTCTTAATTTAATTTTGTGTAATGTATATTTATGAAGGTCCATATAATTTTAAGTTGGAGGAGTACATCGGAACTTGGATTGTTTTGACCTAACCCAAGCCATTATGATTATTAATTCTCCTACTTGGGATAGTGACACACCACAGGCTCAATTAGGCCAAAGTGACTTAAAATAAGTTGCTTAGTCAGAGAAAGACACCAATAATCAATCTTTGTATTGAAATCGGAAGATTCGAGCTTTTGGGTATGGACAAAAGGATTATGTTCTTTTTTCAAATTTTGGTGTGTGCGGTGACGGTCACCGCCTAATGTGCCACGTGGTTGTGGACCCACGTGCAAGCAATATTAGTTAAAATAATAGAAAGCTTCATTACACGTACTTCTCGTTTGAGCTTTGACTACTAACTATTCGTCTCTTAGTCTTAATGTATCAATCAATGTTTTAAAAATCGGGTTAGATATTAAATTAAAAAATTTAAAGAATAAATCACTATAAAATTAGTATATGTTCTTTTTTATTTAAAATAAGTATCGTTTTAGAGAGATGTTAATTATTCAAAATAAGTGTCGTGATTTTTTATGCATATTTTTTATTTTACTTCCAAAATTACCCTTTAATTACACATATTAAATTTTCAAGACACTTTAACATCTAATTAATAAAAGTATATCAAATATTTCATTAACTTTCTTAATAAGTGTGCATTCTTCTAAAACGACACTTATTTTAAATAGAAGAGAGTAATAAATAAGAAGTAAATGTTGGCATTAAACAAAGGACAAAAAACAAATATAAAATAAGGAAACTTATGAACAATAGAAAACAAAACAAGACATTGCAGAGATGCTATATTCAACATAGAAACAGTGCCTTTTATAGGCTACATACTCAACAAACTAACATCATATCCTCACTTTGTACCAAACTCTATCTAAACTAAATCATGATCTAGACTCTATCTAAACTAAAACATGACTTATTCAACTATAAAGAAAAAGACTAGTTTAACCTTCCACGATATTTGAATCACTTTTCAACACTCCCCGTTGATTCAAAATGTCGTGATATGTCGAGATCAATGTAGGCATTGGTATGGGCATGGTTGTAGATATCTCTTCTGCATAAACATAAATATGGTTGTTTGCATGG
>JANZLC010000202.1:44617434-44631007 GCA_026413385.1 Erythroxylum gracilipes
TCCATTCAAGGTGAAAATATAACCAGAGGTAGATTTGCTATCATCCTTATCTGATGCAAAGCTAGCATCAGTGTAGCCTATTAGCTTTAATTCATAATCTCCGTATATGAGGAATTGGTCCTTAGTTCTTCTCAAGTACTTAAGGATGGTTTTAATCACTTTTCAATGTTCCTCGCCTGGGTTACTTTGATACCTGCTCGCTATTCCTAGCGCGTAAGTTACATAAGGTCTTGTACATGTCATGGTATACATGATAGCTCCCACTACACTGGCATATGAGACCCACTCATGTGCTCTCTTTCTTCTAGGGTTTAGGACAATCCTTCCTACTAAGAGAAATTCCAATGCCTATTGGTAAATAACCTTTTCTGGAATTTTTCATGTGATACCTTTTTAAGATAGTATCAATATACATAGATTGAGAAAGTCCTAGCAGCTTCCTTAATCTATCTCTATAGATGTTGATTCCAAGAATGTAAGCTACTTCTCCCAAATCCTTCACAGAGAACTGTTTAAATAGCCAAATCTTTGTCTTTTGCATGGTTGGTACATCATTTCCTATTAGCAATATGCCATCTACATACAGCACTAGGAAAATAACTATGCTCCCACTAACCTTCTTATACACACATGGCTCTTCTTTGCATCTAACAAAATCGAGCTTTGCGATTGTTATATTGAAGCGAATATTCCAACTTCGTGAAACTTGCTTCAATCCATAAATGGATCTTGATAGCTTACATATTTTATTAAGAGCATATGGCAATGTGAAACCTTCAGGTTGAGTCATATAGACTTCTTCCTTGAGCTCTTCGTTAAGAAACACTGTTTTCACATCCATTTGTCATATCTCATATGGAGTTTTAGTGACTGTTTTAGTGAGAACTTTGTTTGATAAATGGGCAGCAGCTTCTAAAGTATGTCCCTATAGGAAGATAGGAAGATCAGTGAACCCCACCATAGATCTCGCCATATCCAATAAGGTTCGATTTCTCCTTTCTGAAACATCATTGTGTTGTGGTGTTCCTAGAGAAGTCCACTGAGACAAAATTTCATCTTGCCTTAGATAATCAACAAAATCATCACTAAGATACTTACTGCCACGGTTAGATTTTAGTGTCTTTATACTCTTACCATTTTGTTTTTCAACTTCACTAAGGAATCTTTTAAATATTTCAAATGATTCAGACTTGTATTTCATTAAATACACAAATCCATATCTTGACATATCATTAGTAAAGGTGATAAAATAAGAATATCCACTTTTAGCTTGAACTTTCATAGGCCCATATACATCAGTATGTATGAGTCCTAAAATTCACTAGCTCTCTCTCCGGTTCTAATAAAAAGGAGATTTGGTCATTTTGTCTTTGAGACAATACTCACAAGTTTCATATGATTCATAATCATATTAACTAAGGCATCCTTCGTTGTGTAACTTGTTTACTCTTTTCTCACCAAGATGACCAAGTCTACAATGCCAAAGGTAAGTCTGATTTACACAATTATCTCTCTTCCTTTTTTGACTAGAAACATTCATAATTGGATAAACAATTATTTCAGGTAAGACATAAAAACCATATTGTAAATAACCACTTACATATAATTCATCACCATGAAATATATTACATTGGTTATTCTTAAAGATTGTATGAAATCCATGGTTATCTAATGACGAAATAGAAACATTGTTCGAAACAAATTTAGAAACATAATAACAATCTTCCAATAATAAAGTCTTTCCTATAGGCATTACAAGAGAGATAGTTCCTACAGCTAGGGCAGCAACACTTGCTCCATTCCCAACTTGTAGCTTTACTTCTCCCTTCTTTAATCTCCTACTGATCCTTAGACCCTGCAACATATTGCAGATGTTAAAGCTACTACCAATATCTAATACCTATTTAGTAGAATCAATAGTAGTTAAAGAAATCATGGAAAAAAATTTCATAAATGTCCCACCTTGTTTCTTACCTTTCAAAGTAGCCAAATACTTTGGACAGTTCCTCTTCCAGTGTCCCTTCTTTGTATAGAAGAAACATTCAGCATCTTTTTGGTCAACTCTCTTCTCCTTACCCTTAGATTTGTTCCAAACACCCTTAGGTGCAAGATGATTTTTCTTGGGCTTCTTCTTGCCCTTCCACTTACGCTTAGAAGAGTTACCGACTAGGTTCACAGACCCTGACACTTTCACCTTGTCAGATGATGCTACTTGATTTTCATAATCGCTCAACAAGTTGAGCATTTCATGAAGATCACAGTTCATCTTGTTCGTGTTAAAGTTAACAATGAACGGTGAAAAAAATGTCAGAAAGAGATTGTAAGATCAAATATTGTGACAACTCTTTCCCTAGTGAACACACTAACTTCTCAAGTTGTTCTATAAGATCAACCATCTTAAGAAAATGGGGTCCCGCAGGAGATTTGGGCTTCAGTTCAGACTTGAATAAGGAATTAGATAACTGGTATCTAGCAGTCCTACTTTGTGACCCATATATCTTCTTAAGATGCTCAATGATCTATGGATGATTTATACCTTCATGCTGCCTTTGGAGTTCAGAATTCATTGATGCCAGAATAATGCACTTGACATTAGTACTTTGTTCATTGTACTCAAAATATGCAGCTAATGCATTAGCATCATCAATTCCCTTAGGAGGCGCTTCCTTCATGGATTTATCGATCACATCTATAAGTTTTCATGCATGAGAGCAATTCTCAAATTGTGGTACTAATCATCAAAATTGTTACCCGCTAGCTTATTAGCATCAAAAATGCTTCACAGTGGTATAGTAGACATTTTTTAGAAATCTAATAAAAAGAAAACACCAACATAAGAACACAATCATTTATCATTAAGACATAGACTTTTATCTAAATGATATAAAATCTTTAAAACATGAATGAGCCCCTGGTTGTCAAGTCATTACTCATGCATAATTAAAGAGTGATAAATTTCCTATTTTATCATATAAAATTTATGGTAGGCTCAATACTATATAGTCCCCTAGTTGTCAGGTCGTTCCTATTAATCTAATTTAATTTATCCATCCAAGTGATGGAGAATTAATTAATATTATACTCCCTAGGTAGTCTAGGCCAAAAGTATAAAATTAGGTAATTTTTCCTCACACATACATCATATGTAATAGAAAATATTATTTATCCTTGAACTACAAATTACCTGGTTATCAGGTCATTCCTTGTAAACAAAAAATAAATATTATTATCTTGTTAGGTGGAAAATTCTTTTTGATAAAATATCATATATTATATCAAAATAAATTCAATAATTTTAAAGGTTAAGATTTCATGTGATTAAAACAATTTTAATAATATTAGTTATCATATCACATGTTCAGACAACATTCGTATAAGAAATTTGTACTTATTTCCTACATGCACGGAAAAATAAAAGAGTCTTATTGTACTCATCTTATATCTTCACGTTTTCATTCAACGGTAAAATTGAAAGAGTATCTTTCATTTTTGACCCTTGTCTTGGTAAGACCATCTACGGTTGTTAGTTTTCAAACCATGCATTTTATGTTAAACCTTTTAACCAAAACCATGCATTCTCTGTTAAACCTTTTAACCAAAACCTTTTTAAAAAAACACCTTTTGCATTAACCATCGTACAACATTTCCTGTAAACAACTTTTATCGAGTTTGCCATTTTTACGCTTTTAACCATTCTTCTCTTTCTTTAAACATATAAACATTACGAGAGAATGTAAAACTCTCTTCGCAAGTAATACATATTACATAACATGAAGTGAAGTGTTTCGGTTTTGGTGAAACCAAATTTAACATAAATCCAAGATGTTGTCATGTATATTAAATTAACAACGTTTAAGTATTAAAATAAAGAACACAATAAAATACGTAAATTATTGGTCTCTATCAAGTATAATGTAAATGCAAAATTGGCTCTGATATTAATTGATGCATCGCATACGCAGCGGAAATTAAAAAAATGCAATCCTATAATAATCTATTGTGTTTAACAAGCATATTAATAAGAAGAACAGGCAAAAATAAATACATAAAATGTGAGGATTAATTGATACAGAACTTCAAAATTACGAAATTTTTATGTACTCTATACCGAAAAACACGTCTCACTTTCAACACTTGATATAATTATGGATAAATTTGACGAACCCTTTCTTTAAGAACGGAGAAAACAAATTTACTGTATTTTTCTCTTCTTTTTGTTTATCTTTCACGTACAAGAAAAAAACGAAGAAGAGTATATCTTTTTCTCTTCATTATTTTTCAAGTACTAGCGAGTTTTCGTTTCCTTAACATTCATCAAGCATCAGTCAGAACTCATCAATAGCGTTAGCTTTCAGTGGATATTGTAGTGGTTTCTCTTCACGTTTAAAGCGCCCATGACAGCCCTCGACCCCGAGGGAACCCAACCAAAAATAAGAAAAATGAGGAAATGGGACAACGAAACATAGGCTCGCCCAATGCTGTCATATAAAGCAACAGTCGCAGGGCCTTGGGTCGAACCAGACGAGGTGGAAGAACTACTCTAGACAACCGAAGCAACGATAGCGATAGAGGAGGGAGACATTGTGCACATCACAGGCGACCAGGAGGACGACATCCAACTCTCTCAAATGTTCAAGGAAAATTTAGACACTCAGTGGATGAAGGCAGTCGTAGTGCAACTCCTGGGTCGTAGGATTGGCTACCAAGCACTGAGCTCTCGACTCAGGGCTTTATGGAAAACGATCGGCCCCATCAAAATCGTCAACCTAGAGCAAAAGTTTTACCTTGTTCGGTTCTTGGAGGACTCCGATTATTACCGTGCATTAACCAATGACCTTGGCTAATTTATGGACAAGCGCTGGCAGTCCAACGATGGATGTCATCCTTTAGACCAAAGTAGGGGAAGATCACGCGAGCAGTCACCTGGATCAGAATTCCAGAGTTACTTATAGCTCGTTATCATCCGGGAATACTCACGGCTATAAGAAACTTAGTCGGTCACACGGTGAAAATTGATGAGGTGACTTTGCAAGCCCACAGCGGACGATTCTACAGTTACTTGCCCTCAATGCCAAAGAGCTACCACACAACACCCAGCACCGGACGAAGGAAGGCCTTCTACGGCGATGTCAACAGTAGTGCCTAAAGGAGGAAGCTTGTGACTTAGTAACGCAGCAATCCAGTCACCGATCGGCAATAACTACGACCTTTGGGTATATGAACAGTGAAACGGATACAACAACCCACTCTCCCCTACAAAACATGTCAGATGGGCGTAGGAAGGAAACCGGATCCTCTATCCAGTTTTACTCTGTCTTATTCTGTCTCATGAAATCTCAGCCATTTATTTTGTGGGACTCACGTAGGTCCCATGCAGACCTTACATAAATAAATGGCTGAAATTTATTGGACACAATAAGACACTATAATATTGGACAGAGGATCTGGACTCCGTAGGAAGAAGCACCGAGTCCCCCAAAGGACCGGTTCTAGATTTTCAGCTCTGACAGCTGTAGGCATAATAAAGACATTGGAGGAACGATCTGCTGCGGGCGCTCCACACAACACCTTATTGGGAGCAGGCCAACGAATCCTATTAACAGAACTTATTGGACCCACCAAGCCCACTCCTCATGGATAAATTTTCAAGGCTAAAAGGCCAAGCCCAAATGCAAGGAAAGGGACAAAGGGCCCACGAGGGAGCCATAAGCAATTACTCATAGGTGAAAGCTCTCCAGTTAGTCCTCTCCCGATCCCAAGCCTGGGAGTCACCCCAAAATCCAAATTCAACCCACCTCTTTGGATAAAAACATAGCTATTATTATCCCTTCACACAAGGAAATGATCTGTGATCAACAGGTGTTAGAGGATCGTGAAGTGGAGGCGGAGGTGCGAATACAACAAATGGGTCGGTCAAGACACCTGAGGATCATACTCACTTAGGGGAGATTACCGCCCTCCATCCACCGAACCACCTAATATAGCAGGGAAGTCAGATCTACCTGAAGTCTTTCACCCGAGTGGAAGTAACGAGGAGCTAGAACTGTAGCAAATGAGTACTGGTAGTCAAGATGCTCCCATGGGAGGTATCGCATCTAGTTAACCCTATTGTTATGTCAATTTTCATTTGGAATTGCCAAGGAGTAGGAGGGACTAGATTTAGGACAATCCTGCGCAATTACCTTAGTCATTATAATCCGGGTATCCTTGTTTTACTGGAAACCCGAATTAGTGGAAATAGGGCGCACGGAGTGATTTGAACTTTAGGCTTTGATTTTTCTTTCTGTGTGGAAGCCGTAGGTTTCGCGAGTGGGATTTGGATTCTATGGAAGGGGAACTTTCATCTCTCCATAGTCTTAGCCCACTGACAATTTATCCATATCATGGTAAATTACGAGGATTACTTGTTTGATTTTACTGTAGTTTATGCTAGCCCTCAGACTTCCTCTCAAAAGCATCTCTGGCCTACTCTTGAATGGATAGGTAGATCTTATAATAGACCTTGGCTAGTCGGCGGTGATTTTAATGCTAAACTGGAAGTTGCAGACAAGGGAGGGGGAGCCTCAACCATGAGGATAGTGAACCCTAATTTTAAAGATTGAGTAAATGCCAGTAGCCTTCATGATCTAGGCTATGTTGGATCCAGGTTTACGTGGCGTCGAGGCATGGTTCAAGCTAGACTGGATCGAGCCTTTGGTTCATCAACCTGGTTGCATTCCTTTCCCCAAGCGGTCAATTACCATCTGCCCTTCCTAGGATCTTACCATCGATGGGTGGATTGAACTTCATCATTCGTCTCCCCAATAATCAGGGTCCCCAGTCTTGCATGGCTCACTCACCCGAGCTTTGATGTGCTTGTAGTTGAGCATTGGCTTCCGGAAGACGAAACGATGAGTAAATCGTTAGCTCAATTTTCTCAACGCCTCACTCGATGGAATCGCTCTGATTTTGGAAATATATTCCATCGAAAGAAAAGACTGCTCGCTAGACTTCAGGGCATTCAAAAAACCATCAACGACGATAATTTAAAATCCCTGATAGCCTTTGAGGAACAGTTGAGTGGGGACCTGCTTCAAGTTTTGAGTGAGGAAGAAATCTTTTGGCACCAGAAAGCGCGGTGTGAGTGGATTTCGAACGGGGATAGGAATATAAAATATTATCACACCCTCACGCTAACTAAAAGAAAGAAAATGATGGTAGAACGACTCAAGGACTCCCAGGGAGAAATAGTCTCCTACCCAGGGCAACTGCGTCAATTAGCCCGAGACTACTTTGCCTGCCTATTTACGAGAGAGGAAGTCAATCCAGCTCAGATCACGACCACAGGAGCTTTCCTTTCACTTTCAGAATAATCTCTCTGAGATTTAGCCACTCCCATTCAGTACACCGAAATAAAGCGTGAGGTTTTTTCCATGAATCCGGATAAAGCCCCTAGGCTGGATGGATTCAATGTTCTGTTCTCCTCTGTAATGTTCTCTATAAAATTAAATCGAAAGTCATCGTCAATAGGCTTAAACCCCACGTAGGCTTTATAGTGAGGGAGAACCAATGTAGTTTTATTCCAGGCTATTAAATTACGGATAATATCATTATTTCCCATAAAGTTATTCACTCAATGCGAAGAAAGAAAGGGCGGAAAGGTTTGTTGGCGATCAAAGTGGACTTAGAAAAGGCTTATGACCATCTGCGTTGGGATTTTATTCGCAACACATTGGAAGATATTGGTCTCCCAGCTTCACTAATTTGGTTCATTATGCAGTGTGTAACGACAGTGACTATGAAGGTAGTTTGGCAGGACTCGATCTCGGACCATATTAACCCCTCCTGTGGGATTCGACAAGGAGACCCACTCTCACCCTACCTTTTTGTCCTTTGCATGGAATGCCTAGGTCATCTTATCTCCCGAGAAGTGGGACAAGGTGTTTGGAAATCGATAAAATTGAGCCCTACAGGGCCTCCTCTGTCCCATCTTTTCTTTGCGGATGACCTGGTTCTGCTTTCGGAAGCAATGGATTCCTAGGCGCATGTGATCGCTAAGACTTTAAAGGAGTTCTATAAGGTTTCCATACAAAAAGTCAACGCAAAAAAATGAAGATTTTCTTTTCCAAGAATGTTAAGCCGGAAACAGTGCGTTGAATCAGCCAAGCTCTTCACATCAAGCACACGAACAACCTAGGCAAATACCTAGGAGTCCCCTTGCTTCATGAGCGTACCCGACACAACACTTATCAACACATTCTTAATAACGCTCAAAGGAAACTTACAGGGTGGCGCATAAGACAGCTGTCACTAGCCAGCTTTGTTACTTTAACCCAATCTGTGATCTTGGCCCTCCCAGTTTTCACAATGCAAACTGTGCGCCTGCCGCGAAGACTTTGTGATGAATTGGAAAGAATTATGTGCAAATTTATCTGGGGTTCTATGGGAGAGTAGCAGAAAATGTCCCTAGTTAATTGGGATGCTGTGTGTCAACCCAAAAAGACTGGGGGTATAGGCATTAAGCGCATTAGGTCTACCAATGATGCC
Organism: Erythroxylum gracilipes; assembly: GCA_026413385.1. Taxonomy (NCBI): domain Eukaryota; kingdom Viridiplantae; phylum Streptophyta; class Magnoliopsida; order Malpighiales; family Erythroxylaceae; genus Erythroxylum; species Erythroxylum gracilipes. The sequence goes on from JANZLC010000202.1 coordinate 44,625,961, forward strand.
TTGTTAACCAAAATGGGATGGGCTCTAATTACACATCTAACAACCTTATGGGTTTGGGTCCTACGGACTAAATATCATATGGACCCATACCATATCCCTACCACTGTGGATCGTGTAAGGACGTCGAGTTTCTGGAAGGGCATTGCGGCTACTTGGTAGTACGTCCATCAAGGTTTAAAATGGACACTGGGCAATGGAAGACATATATGTTTCTGGCTGGATAATTGAGTAAAAGATTGGGGACCACTACTCTTTGTGGTGACCTCTTCAATAAATGAGGGAGAACTATACGCTAAAATAGTGGATTTGCGGAACGAAGATGGCAACTAGAAGTGGAATTTGTTTCAACAGTACCTTTCAGCCTTAGTCTGTATGGACCTTGCGGCGTTAAACCCCAATTTTGCTCTTCCATCAAAAGATACCTTACAATGGGGACACACTGAACATGGAAAATTTACGATAGCGTCAACCTATGAGTTAATCTAAGGGCACATCCCGGATAGCTCAAATAGTCCTTGGAATTTAATTTGGAAATGGTCAGGAGCCCAACGGATCAAAACTTTCCTTTGGCTCATGACTAAGAACAAACTCCTAACAAACTAACACTGGGTGGCACGACACTTTGCGTCAAATAGCAACTGACACTTTTGTGGGCAGGAAAAATCTACCTCACATGTCATTCGGGACTGTTCGAGAGTGCCAGCCTTTTGGAGAAAATTTCCTTCTGAAGTAGTCGATATAGATTTTTTCCATCAAGCCGAGGAGGCTTGGGTAAAGGCCAACCTACTCAAGCACTCCCAGGTGATGCAAGGGGAATGGTCTTTATATTTAGAGTTGCATGTTGGATGCTTTGGACGTGGCGAAATAAAAGTCTTTTCGAAGAAGAATTTGTTTAGCCGGAAGAAGGAACGCAGGCAGTTATGGCGTATATAGAGTGGATAGTACGAGTGCGAAAAGTGGAAAGATGTGTGTTTTCGAATCAGTGGCTTTTGGTGGGCAGTCGAGTGGGATAGACCATACTACCAGAGGACTGGGTCAAACTCAACATAGATGGAACTTTTAATCCTGGATTGTGTATCGCTATCGCTGGTGACTTAATTCGCGATAGTCAAGGACAATGATGCGAAGGATCTTTTCAGCACATTAGTAGCAGCTCGCCTATAACAACCAAGCTCTGGGGTGTTCACTCAGGCCTCACACTAGCTTGGACATTGGAGTATCGTAGGGTCATCTTAGAAGTAGACATCCTAGAGATCATTAACTTGCTTTCATCTCCCATTCTTGAGACTGATATAAATAACTTTTTATTGGCAGGTACCCGTAGATTTCTCCAACGTAAATGGGAGGTGAAAATCCAGCACATAAATCGGGAGGGAAACCAATGCGCCAACCATCTGGCAGCCACTGCAGTCAAGACCAATTCAGGCTTACATATTTTTCAGGAGCCTCCTTTACCAGTCTAGTATCCAATCCAATGGGATAACCAAATAGTTGAGTACCACAGAGCGTTGCAACCATTAGCTTAAATATATTTAGCTTTTTCTTTGTATTTAAATAAATGAGATTTATTAATATCTACTCAATAGATACCTTTTTTTGTTTGATACAAGAGAATAGACTAAACAAACAAGAACACTCTCCTCTATTCTGCCCACCCCACTAACGTAGGCTCTCCGGTAGAGGCACCTTTCATATCATGGTGGAGGAGATATTTTTCTTCTAACAAAACAAACAAGAACACTCTCCATCGCCGTTGTTTTTTCTTCTATGACAACCATCAATCACTACGTTTCTTAAAATGGTCCAAAGTGGACCATATATATCATACGATCAAGCATACGTATACTTTAATTTAATGCATGTTCCTACTACAAGGATCCATCACATAAATTCAATAACAACAAAAACACCATCTTCGTTTCACACACGTTAAAGAAAAATGCAAAGGAATATATAAATCATAATTTAATTTTTTAAATGTATAATTTATATTTTAAAATTATATTTTTTGTTAGACTATTAAAAAAAAGGAAATAAAGTTCCGTTTCTTCTACTGTTAAGAGGTTTTAGTGGGCTAGCCCACGTGTATGGATGATAGTGTGCGTTGCCCCACTTTGCATGATCCTGTTTGTGTTATGCCTGTATATAACAAACTTCTAAAGAGCAGCTACGTTCACTTAGCACCAATTACTTCTTGCATATAGCTTCTTTAGCTTGGAGAAGAAAAGAAAACGCAGAGCAGAGGAGGTTCAATTTGGAGGAAATCATGGCCGGAGGGGGTTTTTCGACATCCGCCGGCAGTGGAGTGGAGTTTGAAGCCAAGATAACGCCGATAGTCATTATTTCATGTATAATGGCTGCCACTGGTGGTTTAATGTTTGGCTATGACGTTGGTGTCTCTGGTATCTTTTCTTTTCTCTGTGAAGCTTTATGTTCACAAAATAGAGAAAGTTTTAGGATGTTGAAAACAAAAGTTCTTGCTCAGATTTAGCCATTATTTAGATTAAAAGTTCAAAGTATGAAGTTCTCTTCTTATACAAAAGTTCTGCTGTTTTCGTTCTTAATGAAAAAAGTGAAAAAATCGTAAGATAGGATCATGAAAAAGGTACCTAGAGATCTCCCGCGAAACTGGAATTCAAAACAGACGGGGCCGTTTGAATTTTCTAAGAGTTCCAGTTTGGTGTTCGATTTGTTATTGTTCTGAATTTTGACGATGCAAAGAATGAGTTGAATTGAGATCGTTTGGTGTTTGATGTAGGGGGTGTTACGGCGATGCCGGATTTCTTGAAGAAATTTTTCCCAGTAGTGTACAGGAGGACAAATGATCCCTCCATTAATAGCTACTACTGCAAGTATGACAACCAAGGCCTCCAACTATTCACATCCTCGCTCTACTTGGCTGGGTTGACTGCCACTTTCTTTGCATCATACACTACCAGAAAGCTTGGCAGGAGACCAACCATGTTGATCGCCGGTTGTTTCTTCATAGTTGGTGTCATTTTTAACGCTGCTGCTCAAGACCTCGCCATGCTCATCATTGGCAGGATTTTACTTGGCTGTGGTGTTGGTTTTGCTAATCAGGTAATAATATATTTGCTATATCCAGACCCTATTATGTGTTGCGATAAAAAAAGTATGCATCTTTTGCATTTGGGTGTTAAAAAAAAGCTTCGTAAGTACTTGACTTTTAAAAGCAATTCAATCATATCACGTAAAGAAAAAGTTGGAGAATTTAGAAATTTGTTATTTTAGTGAATTTCATAATTAATATTGAAGAAAAAAGTTGGAAAAGTTAGAAAAATGTTATTTTAGTAATTTCATAATTAATATTGAAGAAAAAAGTTGGAAAATTTTAAAATTGTTATCTTAGTGAGTTTCATAATTAATATTGAGTGAAATACTTCTGTCTATTATCAAGTATATATAAAAAAATTACTTGTTCATATGTAAAGATGATTTGATAAATTTTTACCTAATATACCATAAATATTAACTACAATTTGGTTGGAGTGACACTGTTCTTTTGTTAGGTGGAGCTTTGGCCGACGTGAGTGCCAATAAGTATGAATTAGATATCTATAATCTTATCGATTTTGACGATCTCACATGTGATAGAGACTTTGTCTCTAAACTTTACTCATTTTTGGCTCTAATAGAATTAGAAAAGTAGATCACATGAATAACGGTGTTTTTAAAATTTTGATGATGATATTGGCACACAACAACTGTCATTGTATATTCTTTCCTGCTTTAAAGAATCACTTCTCCTGTTGAAAAGTGGAATTGATCTTTCTTCTGTTATCGTCATCATTGGTGGTGAGAGGTCCCCATCTTTTACAATTACTTGTATCCTAATTTCAAACTTGGCTTCACTTGCAGCTGACATAAACATACATAAAGCCTATAGTTTGCATCTTAGTCTCCTCTTAGGTGTCTACTAAGTATTAAACTAGTTATAATGTAATTGTGATGAGATTAGATATTATACCAACTTCAATCTTCTACCTAATTTTATTCTGTCCAATTTAATTTAATATTTAAAATGACGTTATTTTGACCATTAAATAGAAATTTAAAGACCATCTAATTCTACATAATAGTTAAAATAATATTCATTTTGGATATTAAATATAGTTGAATAATATAAAATTAGATATAAAATCTTCACTTCTGCGATAATCGTTGATTATACAATTATTTGTAGCATAAAGATGAATGTGATTGAGTAGAGATTGAATTTGATAATCTAAAATTGTCTCTGTTCAGGCGGTGCCGTTGTTCCTATCTGAGATAGCACCTACCAGAATTCGTGGAGGACTGAACATATTATTCCAACTTAACGTCACCATCGGCATTCTTTTTGCTAATCTAATCAACTACGGCACTTCCAAGTAAGTCCACTTTTTCCCTCAGATGTAATTTCTTTCAACTTTCCTGGAAGGATATGGAGTTTCAAGGTGGGATAAGGCTAGTTAATTACATACCTTCGACCTTGTTGCCATCTATAAAACTAACCCAATAACTATGGATGTCCAAGCCTGGTGCGTGGATGTCTCTGTATGGTCACTTGGTCATAATAGGGCCTCTGAGTCGAAACGAAGTCTTGTGTCTATTCTAGGAGGGCGACAACGGAATCATGTGCATTATGTTGTCTAGAAGTTTGAAGCCAATAGATTTTTTAAAGAAAACGTAAAGTAACAGACATCCTTCCAACAAATGAGATAAGAGAAAGAAAAAAATGACGGTAGATTTTGGAGACGATGACAAGCACGTTGTAGTTAGTGTTACTACTAAATTATGACGAAGCAAAAATATTGTGTTCATAAAGATATGCCTCTTAATTAAACTGTTTTGTTAGCTTGGTCCTAATTCTGTTGTTGTTCCGGTATATGATTGTAACAGAATCAAAGCAGGCTGGGGGTGGAGGTTGTCATTGGGACTTGCAGGAATTCCAGCACTTCTCTTGACTGTTGGGGCTCTAATAGTGTCAGAAACTCCCAACAGTCTCGTTGAGCGTGGTCGGTTAGAAGAAGGAAAATCTGTTCTC
>JANZLC010000202.1:44639238-44650298 GCA_026413385.1 Erythroxylum gracilipes
TTCTGAGATTTACGACATGTATTATATGTGTGTGGGTTTGAGTTATTAAATAAATAAATATCAGTGTGATGTTTGGTTTAATTATTCTGTCTTGGGTGGCATCCATGTATCCTCTCAGGGAGTATTTAGGTGTTACAGTGATCTCTTCGAAGAAGCTCCTGAACGCTAAAAGGGGGCTTTTGTAAGATATGAAGGTCCAGACATAAAATGCCAGCGAAACAAGCGAAACTATTTGTGCACTGGTTCCCTTCCTAGAGAACATGCTGAAGTTGAATCGTCCACTCCCAGTGCAAAAGCTGGCGGATACATATTACCAAAAAAGAAATCTTGGTCAGAACGATGGGTGGATCATAGAGAAGATTAATAACCTCAAAAGAGTCTACTTCGACCACCACATCCACAAGTCTAAAACCCAAGTCCCAAGCCAGTGTGAGGCGTGAGAGTACCCCACATAACTCGGCAGCGAAAGGCGAGCCCCTCCTGAAGTGTTGCTGGAACTCCCCTTACTATTCCCCATTCCAATCATAAATAAACCCCCCAGCGGAGACGGTAGTAGATCCCTGGTTCACAGCAGTATTAGAATTGACCTTCACCTATCTTACTGGAGGCTTAGCCCACCCCAGGAGGGAGCCCACTGATATACTCTGCGTTAGAAACACACAATGTTCAAGCACCTTAGCTCGAACGATCCACCCCACGTAATTTATGATAACTATATTGCTCTCGTCCGGTCAAACAAAACCCAACTCAAACAAACTGCTGTTATTCTATTTTTTAAAAAAAAAACAGCAAGTAACTTCGTAGACCGTGGCCACCTTCCTGCTGAGAGATAGAACCAACATGAGTGATGGATGAGACCAAAGCTGATAGTTCAGTATGCATTAGTGACGGTTGACAGGGAACTTTTAGTACTAAAAATTAAAGAAACTATTCTTTGACATGATACACGAAATGGCCCTTTCTACTTTGGTTTTTCCCCTTGCGGTATTATGATGAACTGTCATCTTGCAGCTTAATTTTCTTAAAACTTAACGATGAATGCATATTCGAATGATAAGATGAAACAATTCGTTAATTAAAAAGGTAAAACCATTGGTGTAGAACCATATGCAATGCTTCAACTCTAGATCCAACACCAACAATAAGAACAAACCTGTATACATCAAAATTCAAAGATAAATGATATTAGAAAGTAATAGGTCATGAATTTATAAACGCAATGATTGATGATTCATACAATTGTCTGTTGAAACAACCAAAAAGCAGGATCTGAGGTTTATAGTGACTATTTAATGATGTCTGAAGAACCCATGTGAGTCCGTGAGATGGTTATATAGCAACTGCAAAGCTTTAACAAGTCTCCTCAGTTTCTCTCAGTACTACAACATCACAGGATCTTCAGGGCAATGGAGTTGGTGGAGAGGACTTTGGCTATTCATGTGTTAATGGCATTGATGCTGCAGGTTATTGATGCAACTGTTTACGAAGTTGGTGATTCTGCTGGTTGGACCAACGTAGGTCATGTTGACTACAAACAGTGGGCGGCTACCAAGAACTTTCAACTTGGTGACACAGTCGGTAAGATTCTTCTTCTTCTTCTTATATGCATATCGAATTGACCTCCGTATACATTCATGATTGCTGCTGCTTCAGTTTTCGAGTACAATGCTCCATTCCACAATGTGATGCGAGTGACTCGCGCCATGTATAGAGCATGCAACACCTCAGCCCCTATAGCTACCTACACCACTGGGAACGACTCCATTACAATTAGAACTCGAGGTCACCACTATTTCATATGCGGTAAATCTGGCCATTGTGAAGCTGGACAGAAGGTCGACATCAATGTACCTCGCGATCATCAGGTCCCGGCTCCGTCTCCTTCCGCTTCCACTCCACCCTCTCCACCAGTTCCCTCTGTCAAAAGTCCTGGTCAGCCATCCCAGAAGAACAGAGCAATATCACTTAAGGAACTGAAAATTTCTCCTGGTAATCTTGCCCTGGCAATGGCTGCACTAGCAACCTTGGTGTTGGGTTATGCTTAGCTGGTAACTTTGGGGGAGGTTTTTACGTATAGGTTGTTAAGACTTTGTGCGACCTCACTGATTTGACAAGTGTATTGTAGATTTTTATTACATGTTTCATACAAATTCAACCAAGAAATGGAGTTAATAAGTTTTGAGTTATTGAAATCAATTGAAGAATTGTAAAATGAAGTACATATTTCATCACAAATGAAGGGTGCGTAATAAATTGCAATTGCATTGAATCATCTTTAACTCCATCAGAATCTAAGAATTACACAACTGTCAGCTGTTTTTGTAATATAAAAACAATTAATATGTACATTAAGACTAGCTCCGCATGGATTGATCACTTTCTCTTTGAAATGTACGATGAATTGGAAGCCCTGAAACTTCTGTCAATCCATGAACCTTCTCCAAACTGGGTGCTGCTTCCAAACTCTTTGAGCTATGAGATCGATAGGTACGTTCTTGGTCTCGGGTAACAAGAAGACTACAAACACACTCATTACAAGTATCCAAACGGCAAAGAAGAAGAAAATATAGGCACGCAGATGACACATCATAGATAAAAAAGCCTGAGCTATGATGAAGGTGAAGAGCATGTTGGTACTAACTGCGAAGGCAAAACCAGCAGCTCTTGTCTCTACTGGAAATGTTTCACTTGGTATCAACCAGCCAAGAGGACCCCAGGACCATGCGAACGACATAACAAACAAGCAAACTAGCACCACAATCAATGCTGCAACTGGTTTTGTGAGTGATCCTGTTGCTGTCAACTCAAATCGTAGAAGAAATCCAATTGTAATCTGCATAACAACGAATGAATGAGTATACGTTCTTGTAATAATAATAATAATAAGGGCAAGTTGAAGAAGATAATATTCATAATCATACCATACATAAGAACATTTGTACGCAAGCTTGAAGAAGCAACTTCCTCCTCCCGATCCTATCCACTGCGTAGATCGAGACCAACGTACTCAAAACATTCACAGTTCCAGTGATCACAGAAGACAAAAGTGAAGCATCGTTCTTGAATCCAACAGTTTCGAACAAGACAGGGGCATAAAACATAATAGCGTTGATTCCCGTGAACTGTTGAAACACTTGAAGCGATATGCCAATAACTAGAGGAGGAACACTAGCGCGCTTCATAAGGCTTCTAAATGGATTCTTCACTTGTTGGGACACTACACAAGCATTCTTAATCTGCTTAAATTCATCATCAACATTACTCACCCCTCTGATCTTCTTAAGTGCTTCATATCCTTCCTCCTCCTTTCCATTCTCAACGAGGCTCGTTGGGGTTTCAATAATGATTATGGAGCCTACGAGTAGAACTGCAGCCGGAACACTCGCCACTCCTAAAGATACTCTCCACCCATTTGGATGCATCTTCGCTGTGCCATAGTTCACAAGATTTGCAATCAATATTCCTATGGTAACAAACAGTTGGAACAGAATGTTCACTGCCCCACGACGATGAACCGGTGCAATCTCTGATAAGAACAATGGAACAGCCTGCAAAAGGTTTCGAGATGTAACAATGTTTACATTGTTAAAAGAACATTACCATTCTATTGAAAAGAATTAAGAGTACAGACCTCATTTCCAAATCCAACTCCTACACCAAGAAAAATCCTGCCAACTATTAACATTGCAATGTTTTGAGCACCACCACTGAGCCCAGCTCCTGCCAAAAAGAATCCTGACGCAACAAGAATTGTGGGCTTCCTCCCAAATTTTTCACACATTTTGGACGCAACAAAACTAAAAACAAGAGCTGCAAGGTAGAGCGAAGATGTAAAAAGCTGAAGTTTCTGATCATCATATTTGCAGTAATTGTCTTCTGCAGCATGGAGTTTTCTTTCATGGACCCTTGGAAAGAACTTGATCAAAAAGTCATCCATTCCAGTCACTCCACCTAAAACCGATAAAAGGATTAATATAAGTTTGGTTCATTAAACTTGTACTTAAAATAACAAGAAAGAGTACCTGAAATCCCAATGTCATAACCAAACATCAGGCCACCAAAAGCTGCAAGAATCCAACATATGACTGCATAAGCTGTGAGCTTTGATGGGAAGGTATTCTTCTCAGTAGTATCCATCTTCTTTCTGATATCAATGTTCTTGATCCAAACAGGTTTTGCAAATTAGAGGACAACACTGATTTGATTCACAATTGATATCTTCTTGTTTTGCATACGAGTAAAGAAACCAAAACTTCCTGTGCATAATGAAGCTCTCATTTTCCATTTTTATACATGCAATTTTGCTCTTGACAGGCTTGTATCCTTAGATGTGCAAGCTTAAGATAACTTTGCCAGATAATGATAGTTCAATAAAGTTATCCATTGATTGCAACTACTAAATTTCAAGCTCTATAATTAGGATTGAAAAAGTTATTTTTTTAGTAATTATAGTAAAACAGATAAAAATTCCTGTCAAAATCAACTGCAACATGATTTCTTACATTAAACAAATTCCAACTAAATGGATGATATCCATTAATACATGAATTAAAACTCGAAGCAACTGCAATGGTGTTGTTTCTTCTTTCGTTATTTAAGTCAAAGCAACACTTCGTGGTTATAATCTTCCACTTCAACGTAGATTTCAAAGACAAAGTGATCAATCCATGTGGAGTTAATCTTAATGTACATTATTTGTTGAGATTAACAGCTGCGTAACTCGTGAATTCTACGAGGTTGAAGATTATTTCAATGCATTCCAATTACACAATACTGCATTGTGATCGAGAGTAAAAGTGAGTATCATATTGATTAGTTGTGTTTCAGTTTAAAGTATACGAGTGAAAACAAGAAGGCATGGAGCATTGTGTAGGAGTGTAAGTTCAATCTTCACAACGGCGAGTCGGTGATGTTTAGAGACCTGCAGTTATGACTTCCTCTAGTTTTATATGGTTTGGATGAAGATGGATTGGATTGGTGGTTTAAGATTGTTTTGTTTTTCTATAAGTTAAAGTTTCTGTATTTTTCTCCGACATTATGTAATCTCTACTCCTCTTATGAGATTTTGTAATATTGAAATAGAAGGTTCCCTTATTTCTTATTAAATTTAAAATTAAGAAATTTAAGATTTAAAAGGTTAAAAGATTAAATAAAACTAAATAATTTAAAATATGATTAAAAGAGATCTAATAAAGAATTTGAAGTTTAATTAAAAATTATTAAATAAAAATTAATGTATTTATAAGAACTTATTAATTTACGAAAATTGATCAATTAATTAATAAATTGATAGATTTTTAACAACAAAAGTTATTAAAATAAATTATTGATAGATTTTTAACAACAAAAGTTATTAAAGTAAATTGAATCGAAAAGTTAAAAATCGAACAGAAAAATTAGATGGTTCAAAATTTTTACAATTAATCGATTCGTTGAATTTTTTAATTATTGATTAAATCTATGCTACATTTTTAAATTTCTCTTGTATTTATTATTACACTATGTATCTCGTGGCATACTACATTAGTCCTCATAATTTTTATATTATGGTTAATTACTAAAAAAAACCTCAAAACTTTCTTAATTTTTTAATTATAATATGAACTTTAAAAATTAGTAATAAAATGCATAAATTTTTAATTTGTTTCAATTCTATCCCGACGTTAGCCTCACTGTTATCTATACTGACGTGATACTGTCACGTGTTAATGGACTCTCACTAATTAGACACATCAACATTATTAAGAAGAGGTTGTCTGGTTAGTGAAACGGCGTCGTTTCATAATGAAATTGAAACGACGCTGTTTGGATTTTGGAGAAAGCTTCTTTGTCACTCTCACACCTTAAATCCAGAATTTCTTTTGAAAATTTCACCAAGTTTTGAACCCAGAAACTTAGAAACCTAGAAGTCCCAAAAACTCAATATGGAATAATCATATGCTTATGGTTAGATATTAAGTTTTGCCTTCTGAATAACTCAGAACGTAAAGAAACGAAATGAGTGTTAGTCTTATTTTTGTTTCATTTTTGGATTGTGAACTTGAGCAATACGGAGGTGGGTTACATTACAAAGATGGAGCCAATATGAAGAGATTATTCGTTGAGAATTTCTAAATCTCACTAAATTTCAACTCTAAGGGCTTTTACATGGAGAAAGAACAAGATTGGTTATTGAACAAAACAATGTAAAATAAGCAAAAGGAGCTTGCGACGTGCACCAGATGGTGCGAACATGCTTGCAATAGTGCGTGTGGAAGAACTACAGATGTCATTCAGTGACAGTACAAGGCGACATGAATGGAAGTCTTTGTGGCTTTGTTCACGACATAGAAACTAGACAAAAAATGCAATCAATAGAGAGAAAACCCAATCGCAGATAATTAGAAATCAGACAAAAACAGCCGACGTCGATCGGCATCTCCATACCGCACACACAATGCTACATCCACTTTTCAATTTTTCAAACATCACGTCGCTTCCTCTGCACCTATGTATGGAGTTTATTAACACTCATCACTAGCGGTGTTTCGCAACTGGCAAACCAGGTAATTTTTTCAAAATTTAGTGAATTTCCAAAATCTAGCCATCATGTTGGGTTTGGGTCACTTCTAAATGGAGCCCAAAGCCCAAGAATAACAGGATGTTTTTAACCCTAAATAAGTTAAGAAAAATTGGAGAGGTTCAGCAGTAAGGTAAAAGAGAGGGAAAAGGGAAATGAGAAAAGAGAGGCTTAGGTGAGAATTTTGTTTATTCTTCCCAACATTGTGCAGTCTTCTTCTAACCTTCGATCGCATAGTGATTTCTCGTCGGATTTGCCTAAAATTTTAACTAGAGATCCCTCTCTCGTTGTTCTTCATTCTAAACGGTGAAGATTGAATTTGGAGGTCTCCAAGGTGCCCTGATCTTTAGTCGAAGTTGCTGTCAGATTCTAAGGGTGATATTGTTCTCAACTCTTTGATTCTTTCATCTTGTTGATGACTGTTATTGTCTCTTGAGTTGAGTGGTGATTGTAGTTATATCTAGAGGTGAAAAACTCTTTGTAACTTGATTGTTGAAGTGGAGTTTTTCTTTACTGGACTAGGTCCCGTGGTTTTTCCTTTCTCACACTAAGGGAGGTTTTTCACATAAAAATTGTCTGTGTGCTTTATTTCTTGCTACTTAGTTTCTTGCACTTGTGAGTTTTGTTGGCTGCTGTTTTTCTTTTGGTGTTGGATGTGTTTGTTCACACAGGGAAAGGTTTATTGATTCTGGTTACTTTGTTTCCGCTGCGTGACCGACTCCTCCTTTCCTAACAAATAGTATCAGAGCTTTTAGTTCGGGATATTTATGGTTGTGGTGAATAATAGAAGTTGTCAACACTACTAGAATGATTACTTTGAATGGCGTCAATTATGCTCTTTGGAACTGCAAGATGGAGGATCTGCTTTATGTGAAGCATTTTCACTTACCGGTATTTGCCACTTAAAAGCCTAATGATAAATCAGATGAAGAATGGAATCTGATGCATAGACAAGTGTGTGGTTTTATCAAACAGTAGGTTGACGACAATGTGTTGAATCATATTTCTGGTGAGACACATGCTCGGACCTTGTGGGAGCAACTTGAGAAGCTGTATGCTTGAAAGACTGGGAACAACAAGATGTTCTTAATAAAGCAGGTGTTAGCTTTGAAGTATAGTGATGGGACTCCTATGACAGATCACTTGAATAACTTCCAGGGAATTATGAATCAGTTGTCAGCAATAGGGATTAGATTCGATGAAGAAATACAGGGTTTGTTTCTCCTTGGCTCCTTGCCAGACTCTTGGGAAACTTTTAGATCTTCATTGTCAAATTCTGCTCCAGATGGTGTTATCTCTATAGATCTTGCCAAGAGCAGCGTATTGAATGAAGAAATGAGAAGAAAGTCTCAGGGTTCCTCTTCAACAGATGTCTTAGTGATTACTTCTAAGGGGAGAAATAACAACCGAAGTTCTCAAAATAGAGAGCAAATTCGTAGTAAATCCAAAGGCAGATATAAAGATGTTAAGTGCTTTTATTGCGATAAAAAAGGGCACTTACAGAAAAATTACTGGAAGTTAAAGAAAGAGAAGAAAGGCAACAAAGGCAAGGAAGAAAAGAAAGAGAATGAGTCAGGACGAACAGACAAAAAATGAGTAGATTTGGTGAACTTATCTACAATCACCCATACAACATCATGCTTCCTTTGAATGAGAGGAAGTCCAGTGACAAAGTCCATGGTAATGTTATCCCATTTCCATTGAGGAATAAGAATAGGATGTAACAAACCAGATAGAACCTGGTGCTCAACTTTAACCTCCTGGCATGTCAGACATTTTTCTACATAATCCACAACATCTTGTTTTATACCTGCCCACCAGCAATACTGTTTCAAATCTTGATACATCTTGTTTCCTTCGGATGTATAGTAAATACTGTATTATGAGCCTCAAACAATAACTTCTTCAATTCATCATTAGCTGGCACACACAGATGATCCTTATATACAATTCACCATCACTTTGCACAGAAAAATTAGACTGTTTATCTTCCTGAGTAGCCAAGATAAGTTGTTGTAACTTATCATCAGCTCTTTGAGCATCACAAATCTCCTGTCTTAAAGTAGGCCTTGCTTTCAATTGAGCCATCAAAGCTCCATCAGATCCCAGTTTCCATCTATTCTGCTTAAGTGATAATGCTGAGATGGTCCTTCGACTCAAGGCATCAGCTACAACATTAGCCTTACCTAGATGGTAGTCCACAATACAATCATACTCTTTAAATAATTCCAACCAACCCCATTGTCTCAGATTGAGTTCCTTCGGGGTAAGTAGATACTTCAGACTCTTATGATCTGTGAAAATTCTACATCTTTCACCATACAGGTAGTGCCGCCAAATTTTTAAGGCAAACACTACTGCTACAAGTTCCAGATCATGTGTAGGGTAATTCTATTCATGAGTCTTTAGTTGCCTAGAGGCATAAGCAACTACCTTTCCTTCCTGCATCAAAACATAACCTAAACCAATTCCAGATGCATTAGTATGCATAACATACTCCTTACTAGCAATAGATTGAACTAATACAGGAGCTTTAGTAAACATATTTTTCAGCTGATCAAAGTTTCACTCCCTTCCATAACAGTTTAGTTAAAGGAGATGCTATCACCTAGAATCCCTTAACAAACCGACGGTAATAACCAACCAGATCCAAAAAACTTATCACTTCTGTCACATTTTGTGGTGGCTTCTAATTAATAATCGCCTCTATCTTACTAGGATCAACTCTAGTTCCTTCAGAAGAGACAACATGCCCCAAAAATGATATCTCTCGAAGCCAGAAATCACACTTACTCAACTTAGCATACAACTTTCTTTCCCTCAGAGTTTGTAATACAATTCAGAGAGGCTCAATATGATCCTATTCCTTCCTAGAATAGACCAGGATATCATCAATAAACACCACAACAAACTAGTCCAAATAAGGCCTGAACACTCTATTCATCAGAACCATAAATGCTGCTGGAGCATTAGTTAACCCAAATGGCATTACTAAGAATTCATAATGTCCATAACGAGTCCTAAATGCAGTCTTCGGTACATCCACATCCTTTACCCGAAGCTGATAATACCCTGATCATAGATCTATCTTCGAAAAAACTCCTGCATCTTTCAACTGATCAAATAGATCGTCAATCCTTGGCAACAAATACCTATTCTTCACTGTGACTCTATTCAACTGCCTGTAATCGATGCACATCTATAGTGTGTCATCCTTCTTCGTAACAAATAACATTGGTTCTCCCCGCGGTGACACACTGGGTCTAACAAACCCCTTATCCATAAGCTCTTGTAACTACACCTTCAACTCCTTTAACTCAGTAGGAGCCATTCTGTACGGTGCTCTGGATACAGGAGCAGTACCAGGCATGACTTTAATAGATAACTCCACTTCCCTTTCAGAAGGGAGTCCAGGTAATTCCTCAGGAAATACATCTGGGAATTCATTCACTACAGGAATGTCAAGCAGTTTACCACCCTCCTTCTTAGAATCAAGCACAAAAGCTAGATATGCTTCACAACCCTTCCTAAGAAGCTTTCGGGCTTACATAGCAGATACCACATTAGCTAAAGAGCTAGTGCGGGCACCACGTAATATTGCTTCAGACTAATCAGATCTCCTAAGCATAACTGTCTTACCTTATAGTCAATTACTACCTGATGCTTGGATAACCAATCTATACCCAGAATTAGATCAAATTCATGAAAAGGCAATCTGATCAAATCTACTACATAATCATTTCCTTGAATCATAATTGGACAATTCCTATACACCTGATTAACCAACACACTACTACCTAGAAGACTGGTTACCTGGATATTATACTCTAACTGATCTATAGGCATCTCCTTGTCAAACACTTCTCCAACACAGATATATGAATATAAAGATCCAGGATCAATTAATGCATATATTTCATAATCAAAGAGAGAAACCATACTAGCAATAACATCCTGTGCATCCTGGTCCTCACGAGCTTTCAGTGCATAAGCTCAAGCCGAAGCAGTAGGCACAGCTGGTCGATTCATAGTTTCTAATTGGTTAATCTAATTTGGTCTATTCTGCCTAGATCCTCCTCGACCTCTACCACGTCCTCTATTCCCAGAAGATGCATGAAAGACCTCTCAACTAGCTTGTGATGTTTGAGCTTGGTTGAGAGGGCAATTGGCTATCTTCTGCCTAGTACTGCCACAACAGAAACATGCCCCCGTAGCCCTCCTACAAACACCCCAATGATGAACAGAACATTCAGGGCACTCCGGGGGTTCAGAACCTCGGCCTCCAGACGAGCCCCTACTAGAAACAGTCGAGGAGGGAAAGTTTTGTTGCCTTCCCCGAGTCATAGATCTCTGAGTATTCTCTGGTGCAGAAGTAGTACCTTTCCGACTCCGTTTCTCCAAGGACTGGCCTCCTCTAGTAAAACCTGTTAAGTCAAAATGACTTTACGTATTAAATGAATTTTGATGACAACCAAAGAAAGAAGAAAAGCAGACGAAATGT
>JANZLC010000202.1:44652224-44692836 GCA_026413385.1 Erythroxylum gracilipes
ATCTTGATGATGAGGGTTATGTGAGTACCAATGGTGGTGGTATGTGGAAGCTCACTAAAGGTTCCTTGGTGGTGGCTTGTGGTAAAAAGGGCTCTAGCTTATACTAGACAACAGCTTCAGTATGTACTGACAGGGTGAATGCAGTTGAGAATGACTTTTCAGTGTTATGGCACAGGAGACTTAGCCACATTAGTGAGAAGGGATTGAATGTGTTGGCCAAGAAGAATCTCTTATCAGATTTGAAAGGTGCTAAACTGGAGAAGTATGAGCACTGCTTGGCTGGAAAATAACATAGAGTTTCTTTCAAGACTAATCCTCTTTCAAGAAAGACTGAGTTGCTGGAGTTGGTGCATTCAGATTTGTGTGGTCCTATGAAGACAAGGACTTTGAGGGGTGCATTGTATTTTGTTTCCTTCATTGATGACTATTTTAGGAAATTATGGGTCTATGTCTTGAAGACTAAAGACCAAGTGTTGGGTGTCTTTAAGCAGTTTCAAGCTTCTGTTGAGAGAGAGACTAGAAAGAAGCTAAAGTGCATTTGCACTGACAACGGTGGTGAATACTGTGGGTCGTTTGATGAATACTGCAAACAGATGGCCATTAGACACCAAAAGACTCCTCCAAAGACTCCTCAGCTTAACGGCTTGGCAGAGAGGATGAACAAGACCTTGCTAGAGAGGGTCATATTCATGCTTTCTAAAGCTAAGTTGCATGATTCGTTTTGGGGTGAGGCTATATTAGCAGCTGCACATGTTATTAATTTGTCTCCCACTATTGTTTTACAGGGTGATGTTCCAAAAAGGGTGTGGTATGGAAAGGTTGTTTCCTATGACCACTTGAGAGTGTTTGGATGCAAAGCTTTTATGCATGTGCCTAAAGATGAGAGGTCCAAGTTGGTTGCCAAGACGAGGCAGTGCATCTTCATTAGTTATGGCCGTGATGAGTTTGGTTATAGGTTGTATGATCCTATTGAGAAGAAACTTGTGAGAAACCATGATGTTATCTTCATGGAGGATCAAACCATTGAAGATATTGACAAGGTAGAGAAGCTAGGGCATTATAGTTCTAGTAGCGTGATTGATCTTGATCCTATTCCTCAGATTGGTGCTCATGATGTTGCTGGACCTAATGATCATGATGATGTCCAGAAACATATTCCTGATCAGCATGTCGATGCTGAAAATGCTGATGGTGATGCTGTTGTTGATGGGGTAGATGTTCATGTTCCTGAAGTTGTGGATGACCCGGCTGTTCGACTTTGGAGGTCTACTAGACAACATGTTCCTTCTTCCAGTTACTCACTTGAGGATTGGGTGTTACCCTCAAATGGGGGAGAACCTGAATGTTATGAGGAAGCCATTGAAAATGAGTATAAGGACCATTAGATTGAAGCTATGTAGGATGAGATGAAATCTTTGCATGAAAATCACACCTATGAGTTGGTGAAGTTGCTTAAGGGCATGAGATCTTTGAAGAATAAGTGGGTGTTCAGAATCAATGCTGAAGAGCATAGTTTGAAGCCGCGGTATAAGGCCATAGTGGTTGTTAAGGGATTTGGTTAAAGGAAGGCTATTGACTTTGATGACATCTTTTCTCCTGTTGTAAAGATGTCTTATATCCGAACAATTCTTGGTTTTGCTGCTAGTCTTGATATGGAGATTGAGCAAATGGATGTGAAGACAACCTTTCTTCATTGTAACTTGGAGGAGGAGATTTACATGGAACAACCTGAGGGCTTTGAAGGTGAAAGGAAAAGAAGACTATGTGTGCAAACTGAAGAAGAGCTTATATAGGTTGAAGCAAGCTCCTAGGTAGTGGTATAAGAAGTTTGAATCAGTTATAAGGGAATAAGGCTACAAGAATACTTTTGGAGATCACTGTGTGTTTGTACGCAGATTCTCTGATGATGATTTTATCATATGCTTTACGTGGATGATATGTTGATTGTAGGCACGAATGCTTCTAGGATTGCTGAGCTGAAGAAGCAGTTAAGTAAGTCTTTTGCCATGAAATACTTAAGTCATGCCAAGAAAATTTTAGGCATGAGAATTACTCATTGCAGGGATGCCAGGAAACTGTATTTATCGCAAGAGAAGTACATACAGAAAGTACTTGAAAGGTTTAGTATGGATGGGGCTAAACTTGTTGCTAGCCCACTTGCTCCTCATTTCAGGTTGAGTGTCAACCAGTGTCCTTCTACAAACAAAGAGAAGGAAGAGATGAAGAAAGTTCCATATGTCTCAGCAGTTGGCAGTTTGATATATGTCATAGTGTGGACCAGGCCAGACATTGCTCATACAGTTGGTACAGTGAGTCATTTTCTCTCTAATCCAGGTAAAGAGCATTGGAATACGGTGAAGTGGATTATGAGGTATCTCAGAGGTACAACAGACTTGAGTCTTAGTTTTGGTGGTGATAAGCCTTTGCTAGTTGGTTTCACTTATGCAAACATGGTAGGAGATGTTGATTCTCGAAAGTCTACATCAGGTTTCATGATCAAGTTTGCAGGGGGAGCTATAGCATGGCAATCAAGGTTGCAAAAGTGTGTTGCCTTGTCAACCAAAAAGGCTTAGTTTATTGCAGCTATAGAGGTTTGTAAGGAGTTATTGTGGATGAAAACTTTTCTTCTTGAGCTTGATTTCAAGCAGGACCGGTATGTGTTGTTTTGTGACAATCAGAGTGTCATTCATCTTAGTAAGAATTTTAGTTTCCATGCAAGGTCGAAGCACATTGATGTTAGGTATCATTGGATACGAGATGTGGTGAATTCCAAGTTGTTAGAGCTAGAGAAGGTTCATACAGATGATAATGGTGTTGACATGATGACTAAAGCATTGCCGAAGGAGAAGCTTGAGACTTGTTGCTTAATGGCCGGTATGGCCAGATCCTCCACTTAGTTGTGAGGGGGAGATTTGTTGGGTTTGGGTCACTTCTAAGTGGAACCCAAAGCCCAAGTATAAAAGGGTATTTTTAACCCTAAATAGGTTAAGAAAAATTGGAGAAGTTCAGCCGTAAGGAAAAAGAGAGGGAAAAGAGAGGCTTAGGTGGGAATTTTCGTTATTCTTCCCAACATTGCGCAGTCTTTTTCTAACATTCGACCATATGGTGATTTCTCGTCGGATTGGCCTGAAATTTTAACCAGAGATTCCTCTCTCGTTATTCTTCATTCTGAACGGTGGAGGTTAGATTTGGAGGTCTTCAAGGTACCTTGATCTTCAGTCGAAATTGCTGTCAGATTATAAGGGTAATATTATTCTCAACTCTTTGATTCTTTCATCTTGTTGATGACTGTTGTTGTTTCTTAAGTTGAGTGGTGACTGTAGTTATATCTAGAGGTGAAAAACTCTTTGTAACTTGATTGGTGATAGTGGAGTTTTTCTTTACTGGACTAGATCCCGTAGTTTTTCCTTTCTCACATTGAGGGAGGTTTTCTACGTAAAAATTGTCTATGTGCTTTATTTCTTGCTGCTTAGTTTCTTGCACTTGTGAGTTTTGTTGGCTGTTGTTTTTCTTTTAATGTTGGTTGTGTTTGTTCACATAGAAAAAGGTTTATTGATTCTGATTACTTTGTTTCCGCTGCATGACCGACTCCTCCTTTCCTAACACATCAACCATACACATAAAAAAACAAAATCACAGGACCAGTAAAACACATCCAGAGATCGCAATCGCAAAGTTATGTATTTTACAAACCCATAATTTTTGTAAAGTTTGGATGATAACTTATTTTGAACTTTTTAGAAATTAAACAAAATCGTCATTTTTTTGGGTTTTTGATCAATGTATTGTTTAATACTTAAAACAATTTCAATTCGGAATTCTGAAGTTCATGATCAATAACAATCGAAAGTTTAATCAAATTATAAAATTAAAATCCTGATATAAAACGACGTCGTTTACTAATCAAACAACTTCTTAATACGTTGACATGTCTGATTAGTGAAAGTTCATTGACTTGTGACAGTGCCATGTCAGCATAAATAACGGTGAAGTTAATATCAGGTTAGAATTGAAACAAATTAAAATTTTAAAGGGCATTAATATATGCTGAACTTAGGGGGTTGGAGCATGTTGTTCTTGATAGGGTGTTCCCAATCAGTGTCACTTAATCTTGTTCACATATTTGCGTGAATCTTATATAAATGTTTGAATGAGATTAATAAAACATGGTAAGAATTGATTAACTGAAATAGAAGATTTAATCCCGATGTTATGACCCTTTGAAATGATTAAAAAATGAGTGGTCTCACTCAAGCACCTAATAATATAAAAGAAAAAAACTTTAACCACCCAATATTATATATATTGAAGACCAACCACCAAGCAATATGAAACACAAATTTGATTAAGTCAAAGTATAGACATTATCCTACATCCATTATTTGTCAACTTTCAAAGAAAACAATATATATATATATATATATATATTCTATTTCCAATATAAAGACAAGGTAGGTTTCTTGTTGTTTCATATTTTTAAAATTTTTTAATTTTAAATTAAGTTTAAGTTGAATCTCTCAAATTTGAATCTAATTTAAAATTTAATTAAACCATGAAGATGAAATTAAATTAGATATAGTAGACGGAATATATCAAATTCTCGACTTTGTTAGCTATTAATTGTTTTGGAAGATACCATGTAATTGGAGTTTTCAATTTTTGTAGTTCTATACATAGAATACTATAACAAATCAAGTTATAGATTATTATCAAAGTTCAAATGATAATTACCAAACTTCGGCAAATTCCAAAAGGCTCTTTAGCTAGTCTATGTATGCAATATGATAACCAATGAACTTAATTTTTTATTTATTTTTGGTTAATTACAAATATCTAAAAATATGGATTATAGAGAGATTTAATAATACGTAGCCCTGTCTTATCTATTGGAAGGGTCCGTAACCTATTTGAAGCATAAATCATTAAGATATGATAATGTTATTATTTTATCGTTGTAGTTAATAATAAGTAGAGTCAAGCTATTATTTATGGATGGATGTTTTACAAATTCATATTACTGTTTCATTTAAGTTATAATTGATTATTTTTAAGTTTAAAATTTACTTAGAAATATTGATAATTAAAGTATCACATGATGTTTAAATTAAAATTTAAATATTAAAATTAGTTTTTTTAAATAATATTGCATAATTAAACTTTTCAAGAAAAAGATGAGATATATTATAAATGAAAATAAAAAATAGGTAAAAATAAATATGAAAAATTAAGAGTTGGTATTAAAAATGATCAAATCATTCAATAATTTATTTAAATAAAGCCGTAATAAATAATAAAATTTGTAAAATTATTAAATGTAATTAATAAATCAACTTCAAGAATAAAATTTGATAACCCTCTCCTAAAGTACATACAACAATTCCTTATTCAAAACAAGTAAACTCGCTTGGAAGGTGATCAAAACTGAATTCTTGCCTTTAATTAACTGAAAACAGAAACAGAAAATTTTGGATCCCTACTACTAGATCACGCACTACCAATAGATGATCAACAAATATTGTCTGAAATCAAGCTGGTGATCAGACAATTGGATCAATTCTAGTTCAAATACATCAGGAAAAACGGATCAACTGCTTATTCTTTCTTGAAAAAACAAATCTGAAAAGAGATAACAAGAAGAAAAGAACATGGTCATGGCTTTCCCCTCTCGTCGCTGAAGTATCTCTTCCAGAACCAGTGTTGTTTCCATACTCTCTCGACCATGGCATCCACCGGGACTCCTTTGGTCTCAGGGATCAGGAAGAGAGCAAACAATCCCATTATCACAATCCATGCGGCGAAGAAGAAGAAGATCCCAGCCCTCATGTGGCACATCATTGACAAGAAAGCTTGTGCAATTACAAAGGTGAAGAACATGTTGGAACACACAGCAAAAGCGAAACCAGCAGTTCTTGTCTCAAGAGGGAAAGTCTCACTTGGAATTAACCATCCCAGAGGACCCCATGACCATGCAAAGCTTGCAACAAATAGACATACCATCACCACGATCACTATTGCTTCTCCACCTGGTAAACTACCTGTGGGTTTCAGATCTTTCACTAGAAGAACTCCGATGATGAACTGCACGCAGTAGGATATCTTGATTACTTCTTATAAAAGAACCATGAAACTCATATATAATCGTGTTAGCATGTTTTCATACCTGAGTTATAAACATCTGGACACAAGCTTCAAGTAACAGCACCTTCCTACCAGCCCTGTCAACGACAACCACCGAGACTATGGTGCATAGGACATTGACTAGGCCAGTTACGACAGATGAAAGCAACGAGGCGTCGTTTCCAAACCCAACGGTCTGGAACAAAATAGGTGCATAGAACATAATGGCATTGATTCCTGTGAATTGTTGGAAAAGTTGTAATAAGATTCCTATCACTAGTGGTGGTCTGCTTTCCCTCTCCATCAACCTACGATAAGGCTGAGTAAATCGCTTTGCCGTCTCACAAGCATCTACTATTGATTCAAACTCTGAATCTACATTATCCACGCCCCTAATCTTCTTCAGTACTGCTCTTCCTTCTTCTAGTTTATTGCGCTCCACAAGGCTTGTTGGGGTCTCATAAATGAGTAGCGAACCTAAACCCAGCATCAGTGCTGGTACACCGGCAATACCAAGCGAAATTCTGAACCCATGGGGATGAACTTTGCCCGTAAAGTAGTTGATCACGTTAGCTATCAATATTCCTATTGTTACAAAGAGTTGGAAGGAAATGTTTAGAGCTCCACGAAGCTTGGAAGGAGCTAGTTCTGATAGAAACAAAGGCACCGCCTGCAAAACAGTTAAAAGGAAGAAAACCATTTTTAAATGTGGAAAATTTTTGCGTGATTACACCCAAAAAAAAAAAAAAACTCTTACTTGATTGGCAAATCCAACTCCACAACCAAGGAGGACTCTGCCAATGATGACCATTCCGATGTTAACTCCACCGGCACTTAAAACAACACCCAGTATAAAAAATACTGAAGCAATTTGCATGGTGGGCTTCCGGCCAAGTTTTGAGCACGAAGAGGATGCGAAGAAGCTGGCTACAAGAGCTGCAATGTAGAGTGAAGACGTGAACAATTGAAGAAGTTGATTGTCGTACTTGCAGTAATTGTTCTCATGAGCATGTTGCTTCCTTTCATACACGGTGTGGAAGAACTTTTTCAGGAAATCATCCATTGCAGTAACACCTCCTGAGTAGTGGTTCGACATACGAACAAAACAAGAGTTTTATCCACCAAGCATCCGTAGTTTACATTTAAAAAAAAAAACAGAAATCTTAAACTGTACCGAACCTGAAACTCCAATGTCGTAGCCGAACATCAATCCACCACAAGCAGCGATAACTACACATAGCAGGACAGTGGGTGTGATCCTGCCTTCAAACTCCGGCGTCGCACCGCCGCCAGAAACTACTACAGCAGGCATTGTTGGTCCTCTTGAAGAATGAAAATTCAAAATAAAAAAGAAAGATTAAAAAAATCAGTTACTCCCAGAAGGCGACATTCACTAGCTTTTGCAGAAGTCATTTTATATAATCAAGCAGCTGGGAGGAGAGAAGGGCGTTGTATTCGTGATCGTGTGGTTGAATATGCACGGAAGGGTACGTGTATCGTGTAGAAAGAAGAGTGACAAAAATAGTAGGCAACTGGCTCAGATGGTCATGGTTTCCGCAGAGTTTACGGTCTCATGTGTTCAAACAATCTCATTCTATTAGCTAAGCCTAAAATACCATCACTTGGCTGACTATCGTTTTCAGGACAAGGTCCCGATGAGAGTGACATGACCGGAGTATCAGTTGGAGTAGTAAAGGAGATAATTATAGCATTTGTTATCTCATCAATCACTTGATATTATTATTAGGATGACCTGGTAAGCCATTTCAATGGGAAGAAGAAAGTAGAACACAATCTAATAATTAGATATATGTATGTTATAATGTTTATGCACATGAAATAATATCCACTTTTTAGTATATTGAGACACCTAAACAACTTAATTCCTTTTCTATATATACATTTTTAAGAAAATACTGTAAAAACATTATTATTATTATTTAATATAATTTTTTCCTCTTTACTAGTTATTTGGAAACAAACTCTTACGGTTAGTTAGAAGTACAAGTCTTTAAAAAAAATTTTGGTGTTTGTTATTGTTGATGATGATATTGATGATATTTTTGTTTGTTATTATATTTGAGTCCAATCATATTAATTATTTATTATTAATAATTGATTATATTAATGACATATAAAAGCTATTTTTTAAAAGTGTCATTTCACATTAACTAAAGATTTTTCGAATCAATATTAATTAAATACAACGGAATATTCTCTCTAATGATTTTAAGATGATGAATTCTATATTAATCACACAAGTTTTTTTTTTATATTGTTCATGCAATATCCAATAATTACTGATTGATGAGTTACTCTTTAATAAAATATATCATAAGTAGTATGAAATTATAACTAACCTTATATGAGATCATTTAGAAATCTTAAGTTAAAGAATTATTTATACAATTATAAATCTAACAATCACACGTACGTTTGTTTAAATATTTATATACTTTAGTTTATGAGACCAATTTCGTCGTAAAGAATAAACACAACCTAAGCTAGTTTATTTTTGCTTTATCAATATCAATCTTATAGGACAACGGCTAAAATAATTTCAAAATAGTACATAAATATCATAATTATGATCTTTTTATAATTTTATATATAACATACATCTATCTCATAGATTTTATCTTATATATCAGTTAATTAAATAAATATTTATAAGATGAATTTTTCTTTAAATAATCATCATAAATCTAGGAGTCATGGCTAGATTTAGTTAGCTAATAAGATGCTTTTTGTCTGTATTCTTTTCTTTTTCTAGACAATAAGCTAACAAATTAAAATTATAAAAGCAAAGTTTTGGGACCAAAATTCCAATATGCTGCAAAAACAAATTGCTCGAAACAAAATCTATGGAAAGAGGAAATTATATATATCCAATTTATTAATTTTGGAGAGTTTATTGAATTTTAAAAAATCAATACAAAATTTATTTTTTCTTATTTGGAGTGTGAGAAACATTTGAATTTCATTTGATTCTTCAATTTGCTTCAACGAGTTAGGCATTTTCCTGACCAGAGCATCGATAGATGCTTAACCTTTTTTCGGAATTGATGCATGATATTTGGTATTCCTAAAAGTCCACCTTAGCTTCTTATTGTCAAAGATTAAACTCGTAAAGAAAATGAAGATGCTACGATAGCTGAAGTGGTACCTTTGACCTTAATTAACTGCCATTCTTGATAACCCAAATTATTTGCAAACTTGAAAACTTTAATGAAAGTGCTCGAGAGTTATTGGCCACTTGGTTTCTCCATCAAAACATCCAAAGTATCCACTTGATACTTTTAGTCCAAAGCATCCAAATTAAAGGATAGTGCAGCACTACGTGTTTTTCCAATGCTTAGAACATCAGGAGCTATGATTACCCCGAAAAATATTTTGTTGCCAATTCATCATTGACGACCAATCAGGAGAGAAATTTGACTTTAGTAACAGAGCATGTACTGCAAAGAATCCTTCACCAATCAGGATAAATTTTTGACTTAGCTACTCAAAAATCTGTGTACAATGATCACATATTAATCATTCATCAGTTTTCAGATCTTGATGATACAAGTACGGCTGTCTGCTAAAAACTCAGAATAAAATGCCAAATTTAAACCACTCTAGCTATGCTATTCTTCCTTCTAAATATATCAAAGACATGAAACTGCAGATGATCTATATTTCCTTTACATTTGGACATATCTCATAAAAGTTCTAGATTGGTGCGGCTGAGGACCCCCAGGGCCAAACAATGAATGGTGTTGGACCCTACAAAGCTAAAGAATTCAACTTTGATGCTGGGGGAAAAGAATAGATGGAAGAAAAATGGAATTCATTGGTCTTCAAGCAAGGATTATCATCATAACAGTTGTAACCGTGATCTGGAGTGTAAGTTGGGCAAATTTCAACCACGTGTTCGATCGATCTTAGGCGAGAAGACCATTGAGAAGTGGGCGATCAGCATCTGTGTTCCTAATGAACATTCTGTTAATCTGCCCACGAGGTCTGCACACAAACATCCAAAGTCAGGATCAGGACATATCAGCAACGAACCATGTTAAGCATTCTACAGCAACATGTATCTAGTTAGCACCATTTAGTCCAGTGATGACCATCACGAGCAAACCACAAGGATTAATTGTTTCACAAGCTTCAGACATGTAAGATACAATACTATCAACTTCGCACCAGGCAGGCTCCTTTTTTTTCCCCCCCTCCTTTATTTCATTTCTCAAAATCGATAAAGCTTGATAATTTTCAAGAAGCTAATCATCATTACAATCATTGCGATGATGGCAAATTGCTTATAGAGAAGAATCTTGTTGACTAACTTCTCTGATATGCATGTGTCATATTCACAAAAAGATCATGAAGAAAGCAGCATAGAGACCTTACACTAGTTGATTGGAGCTCCACATTGGCAGAGTCCTCATTTTCCTACAACACAAGAAATCCGTTCAGTCATTACATGTTGCAAGCCAGGCGAGTGTCAACAGAAAAATTAGAAATGTTGTACCTCAATCAGTAAATCCTTTCTAGTAATCAAACCGATCACACGAGAAGGGCGAGGGACAACAAATAGATGCCTCAATCCTAGTTGCCGAAACAAATTATATACCTATATAAATAAGCAAACATACAGATTTCATTACAAAGGAAATGCACAAACCACTTTATGAAATAAAAGAGAGGCAGAATCATCAACCTTTGATAAAGACATATCTTCAGGGACAACATATGGAGATGGGTTCAAAAATGGAGCAAGATCTATGTACATTTCCAGGTCATCTGAACTTAGATGAATATCTTTTATGGAAATTCCTTTAGTGGAAACAGGTTTCACAAATTCACTGAAGTTGTGCCTGGAGTCATTGAAACGCACCATTTTAAAGCACAAGTTAATACAACAATAACTTGAAATTATTTGTAAAAAAAAAAAAACTTGAAATTATTTTGAAAATTTTCTAATTACCTGATTGGTGCTGATCCACCTCTTGGATCATTTGGAATAGGGCTATGCTGAAAATCAACCTTGGACTGAAGAAGTACCAGTAAATGACTGTAATGAAAAGCAAAAAACAAAATTAATTTGGCCCATCAAAAAGATGCTTTGCTTCAACAAATTTCCAGATGTTCAAATGAGTATGGAATACCTGCGAAGAACAAGTCCCATTACAATTGTTTCTCCATTTCTTGAGTAATCAATCACCTAAACAGGGAAAACTTTAAATCAGATCCATAAGTACCAAAATAAGAAAAAATAGAAGAAAGGAGGGCGCTTCTCATACAGGAAAACCATTGTGCTCGTTGCTCTGCAAAATTGAGACCACATCTGCTACCTTAGCAACACGAGGAAATGAAACAACCTTCAAAGTAGAAAGGTCAACATGATATATATGTTGAAGATTGCAACATAGGAGAGAGACAAAGGCATAAACTATGTCAGGACTCAAAATGAGATTGAAAATACGAAGACATTTGCAATTCTCCAATTGACCCCTTTTAAAAAAATTCCCCACTCACCTCAGCTGAAGCCTACATAACTAACCTCCCACGGAAAGGAGTTGCACAAACCTTACAATTGCCATGTTCCAAAATGAAATAGATTATGGTTGATTGCATAATTCTTCCTCATAACAAACACTCAAAATTGGTAATATTCTGTTATGCTCCTTTTCTTATAATATATCAAGAAATTATACGTGCTCTTTTTTGCTACAGCACCAACAACTGGCCACCAAGGACAGCCTTTGCACATGGACATATGTAGGAAGCAGTTATCAACTGCCATCACAATACACTACCAAGAACATCCCCACAGCTCCAAAATTCCGAAGCCACACTAAGAGAATTTCAGGTCAACATTTAATTTCTATTGCAGAAGTATATCTCATAAACCTAACGACAAAGTGCAACGATTTACCTCCAGTAACTTGGAACCACAAGCCAGGACTTAAAACTTCGACATATATCCATATTGGTCAAGAACAATAATTTTTAGAAGGATGTAAGCATGAAGCAGACATCAACAAAAATCAAGTGTTCCCTCCACATAATATTCAAATGCAAGCAATACATGAGGGTTGATTAGAGATTACAAAGCTAAATGGAAAGCAACAGTAATTGTAGCCAGAACTTAAAACATGCAAATAGAAGTTACCTTTTGATTTCCACATGATTCCTTAGCTGTCATTTTTCTCATCTGGTACTTGGGTCTAGATTCCAGCAACGGAATGCCTCTCAATCGTGCCTGTTCTTCATAAAGCCCTTCATTAAAGGCATCACCAACAGCCTGTCATCACAAAACAACTTCAGTAATTTCAAAAGCAATCATCAACAAAAAAAAGCTAAGAAAGTAATTCAAAGGATACCTTTGATATAAGAAGCACAAGCATGATTAGAGGTAAAAGTTTCAAGTTGTTTGTGATCTCAACCATAATAACGCATAAAGATACTGTCATCCTCATTGAACCGCCAAGAAACGAAGCCGCTCCCAACAAAGCATATCTAAAATTTCACCAAAAGCAGAACACTTCAGAAATGAGAATAAAGCATCCAACACATGGAAAGTAAGATATTAAGAAAGCAAAACATGGAAAGTAAGTTTGATAAACAGGACAAAACATGTTTCCACAAAGCATCATTGGTGGCATTTTCACATCATGGGCAGTACTTCATTTTAACATTTGAGAACCATAACATTAATTGAATACAAATATCACAGTCAAAACTCAGAATGATGTCATTCAGTTGCAATATTTCAAGGCCACGCATGAGTATGAAGTTCCAGACCAATGAAGTTGGTACTTGGATGACAATACACCATCACTATGGAAGCTACATCTAACACAATAATGCCTCATCAAAACTTTCAAAAATAGTCACAACCCCTTAAGATAAAATAGAATTTCTGAACTAGGGAAAACCACTTCTGGATCATAGGAGGTAGTCACAATGAACAGGAAGGATTTTATGGTATACATTAATCTAGTCCTAAAAATCTAAAACTGGTGAAATAAATCTCATGGGGTAAAACATTCAAAATTATTAGAGCAAGATACCCACGTTCCCTCCTCAATATTGAGCTTTGAGTAGAAATTGACAACAAACATGCCAACAAGGCGCCCATATGTGGACCCTATCATTATCCCAGGAACGAACTGGCCAGCAGGAACTGCAGTACCAAATGTGATCACTGCCAACGCATAAAACATAACCTGCAAAATTTATTAAAAGGTTAACAAAGAAAGGTTTCAGGGAAAAAGTCATTTAAATGGGATAAGCATGAATGTAAACATAAAAGAAATCTATATTTTTCTATAACTAGGAAATGGGTACACTACCAGAAATGTTAATAGACTTTGGGCACTGTACTCGTGAATGGTTTTTGCACTAAAAAGATTCCTTATGGCATCATCCTGGAACACAAAATTGAAAAAAAAAAAAAAGAGAGTAAACCATAGAAACGTTAAGGAATCATCAAAGACTAGAAAGTGAACAAAGAGTACAGGCTTTTGGGGTTCTAAATAAACCTGAGTGTTAAAGAAAATTGTCGCAAGATCATTATACTCCTTGTCCTTTCCACAATAAAACTGCATATGACAAGCTAGGTTAGAATTTGAGAAAGCAAACATCAATATTCCCAGTAAACATCCTATCTATCCATACCAACACCTACCACACTGAGATACAGCACTATGGCAGCATCTCACAAGAAAGTTAAGAAAGTCATAATGGACGCTTGTTCAAAAAATAAAGACAGTAACATTGTGAACAAAAATAATAGAGAGAATAAGGCATAAACATCATAAAGATATAACACATTAGTTAATTTTCTCAAAATTAAAATTAGTGACCAAATTTGGGTTCAAAGTCAAAATTATAATTTCTTTAAGAGTCATGAGTACAGGCAAAAAACAATTGAACTACAAAATTTACAAATGAAATATGCATGTTACAAAAGAAAACAGAAATTCCCACAGAAAGAAAATGTCTGAGGTATATTAATAGGTAGAAACAGATTTCCAATGAAAAGCTTACATTTACATAATTTCCATACATTCCCGGAGGTCGTGGGCATTCAATACCAGCATTGGGATCTGTTTCAGGGCATTGACTGCATGTTCTTAGTAGTGGCAACCCAAAAGATATAAGTGACGTTATTACAGAGATGAGGCATGCTTCAATTATCTGCAGGACAATCATTTCTCCAGTTGAGGGTAGAAAGAGAAGGCAATACTAAACAAGAGATAACAGGACAGAATGCAAGAAGAAACTTGAAAATACAAGAAACTCGTCAATAAATGAAAAAATTTTGATGTTTCACCTTCACCCGATTCCCTTTTTTGTGTAAATAATTCCGACGCCAATAACTTACATAAAGTGTGAGCTGGTTAAACAAGGCACCTGCAAAATCAAGAGAAAGAAAAGGAATTAAATGAACAAAAGAGTTCCACGCATACAGAGGCAAGTTTAAACACAAGGCATAAGTTAACTACCCAATAGACCACCGATAACTCCTATAACAGCCATGGGAAGTAACTCCCTAAAAGAGTAGTCTTCTTGAGCACTGTCCATAAAAAATTATATAAATAAGTATGCAATATTCACAACAATAGAGGCCATATGCTAATATAATAATATTGAAGATGAGATATTAACCCTGATATGTCCCATATTATGAAACCGCCAGAGCCAAAATGACCGCAACTCCCACTCTTACACCATCCCATTGCAGTTCGCACCACAACAGCAACTATTGCAGAGGTGAAAAAGACTCGCCACATAAGTTGACTCCTCCACCTTGAACAGTACAGAACAAAAAAGTTTAACAAGCCATACTCCAAACATTTCAAGAAAGCATTTCAAGAATCGAAAAATGCAAATTCATACAATGATTGTGCTACTTTTATATATAGATGAAAAAGCATTTCAAGAAAAGTTTTCCTTGCAGTTGTTGCACCTCATACCATACAAGATAACAACAACACCACCACCACCCAGTAAATTAATGAAAAGGTATCTTTTTCGCTTAACTCTCGAGTCAAGGTAGTTAACCAAATGATCTTACAAGAACTTTCTTACCAAGATGTAACCTCTTCCAATGCGAACAATACGCCACCAACCGGAGCTCTAAAAGCAGCAGCCACTCCAGCTGCACAGCCGCAGGTCACCTTTTTCAAACATCAAGCAAAGGCAAATTATTCAAGAAATATGTATTGCTAAAGAATCTGCAAGATCATCATAGACTGGCTCAATTCAAGATTCAGTAGATATAAATATGGTATTAAAGTTATCATGCATTCCCGAACACACCAAAAACTCAGCAGTTACACCAGCACTGAAGCAGTAATATGAGTTGCTTCTAATACTTATTTAAATAGCCAGAACAATGAGCAAGATATTAAATTTCCCCATAACCACCTGCAATCCAAACCCAGGCATGACCAGAGATGCATTCACACTTGATTTTGCAGGTGCTTAAGATACCATGAAAAATACTTGTCTCAACGTATAAAACATAAAAAGCAAAATATGTAGGCACCTAATATCACTTTCATTGAGGTCATATAATTATTTAGTTGCAGCTGCCTAGATAGACATAGTAAGCAGATCAATTTATCTTCCTGAACCTATACTACTCAGCAAAAGTGATGTAATGGGCAACTAAAATATATATGAGATCCTAACGGAAACCATATTTAAGTAAACGTAATTCATAAGGCATGGACTACTCACAAGATCACGTCGATCTCGATCACTTTTAAATAACTGAGGCCACCTGGAATTTAAATGGTATTTTGTAGAGCCACCCTACAGTAAAATAAAGCTAATTGTTGAGTCAAACGCTAAAAAGATTCTGAATGTTCAGATCTTATATTAAATAACACAGAAATCCACATAATGAGCTCTTACTTGTCCAAGAAGGGAAGCAATACAAGCACCAGTATGAACTAGAGGACCTTCTTTGCCTAATGCTAGACCACCTCCCACAGAACCAATGCTTCCAAGTATCTGTGAAATTAAATATAAGCTACACGTTCAGAAAAGAATGCATTGAAAAATCCCAACAAATTAAAATCTTAAAGCACAAGGTGCCAACAATACCTTTCCAATTAAGGTTCTAAAAAGTAGAATACCATGAATGTCAACTCCTGCACGTATCAATCATAATTAGGTTAAATTTGACCGACACAAAACAGCCCACCAACCAAACAAAAACCATTTCACGTACATCCAGCTTACCGTTTAAGTAACCTTTAATTTCAGGAATGCCAGATCCTGCTGCTGCAGGGGCAAATTGCGTGATGATATATACAGATGAAAAGACTAAAACCAAGTTAATGAGTGCGTATAATATAAATCCTGCAAAATATGACTTCTGTATAATTTTGAACGTCAGCTCAAACTTCCAGCCGGCAAAGTTCTCCACGGACAGATTAATTAAAACTGCAGCTAACCCAGTACCTGAGAAACAATCAAAAAACAAAATTTAAACACTTCAAAAAAAAGATTCAATCTTTAGACCTAACAATTAAAAGCTAAAAACCCTTCATTAATGGCAATAGACATAACATAATTGGCTTTTAAAAGCTTACCAATCCCAATAAGCAAAGCAAAGAACCATTTAACTGCGACGTAATATCCAACATATAGCTTCCCCCTTTGCGCCTATGGATCACCCGAAAAACCACTAAACAACTTCGATTTACGAGTCAAAAATACAAAACGTACTAAAACTCGAAAAAGAAAAATAAAAACCTGCTCTTCCCGGTAGGCATGATTCTCTATTACTTCATAATCAAGGCTATCAACGGCGTTGCTGTTACTTGTGCTCAAGAGCCCAACTCCGTCAACCTCGCTGTCCTCCGAATTCGGAATCCGAGACCACACCAACTTCGCCGTCTCGATTCCATTTTGTATATGATTCGAAATCATTATCGATCGATCCTCCCTCCAAATTTGTAATCGAAACTCTAAACCCAAAACCCAATCAGCGAAGAAATCGCGAATTGGAAAAGAATTTAACGCCGGACAAGCATTCGAGAATCGAAAGGATAGCGACCGATCAGACAAATTTCACAGATCACAATCCAAACTAAAATACTAATTCTCGCTTTTCTCTACGCTTCCTTCCTCTCAAGTCAAGTCTTTTTTTTAATCTCCTGCACCAAAGCTGTAACCTGGAACTTTGCACGCTCAGTTATTTGCGTAGCGATTACCTCATAAAGTCGAAGTCTAAAACCAAAACAGCTAGCGATGCACGCAACATAGAGGCGAGCGCAGGTTATGATTGCTCGTGGTCAAACAAGGTTTGTTGCAAAGGGGACACGTGTCCAACTTAGACAACTATCTTTCAACTTCAGCTTAGTTTGCTTAAATAAATGTTTAGGGGTATTAATCAAACTAAGCTTGTTTATAATTTAATTAAATTAGAGCCACGAGAAGTGGAGAATCGAGGAAGCCTCCACTCTCACCAATCTACAAGACAAATGCTATAAATTATACATAATGTAGAGCAACAAGTTTATTGGACCGTACATATATAATATTGTAAATAGTAACAAAATTAATGGCCTTTTTTAGGGGACTTGATAATATGTAAATTTTTTGCTGTTTCAACTATATTTCAATTCATTTTATCTGCATATTTATATAAGTTTCACATAAATATATAAATGAGATAGATTGAAATAGGGTTAGAACAACAAAATTGACATAATTAGTTTCCTTTTTTTATGATAATAAATTTGTATACTCAACGTCATTAAAAAATGATAGTTAGAATATGTATAATAATTTTTAGGTAAAATTATAGACATTAAACTTTTATATGATAAAAAAATTCAACCTATTCACTACAAAAGGCTCACGCTTTGTGTCAATTTAGAGAAGGTCATAATGTACGTAACATTTCTTTTATATTTTTACAACAAAATTATTTGCATAACTTAAATTTGTGTATTTTTACCCCAAAAAATCTATTTTTATGACTTAAATATGTGACTTTATGTTCACGAATGAACAACTATATTCACTTTTATATGATACACATAATTAATAGAAACATACATAAACTAATGAGAAATAATGATCTAACTTGTTAATTTCGATTATAAGAAATAACAGTTATATGTATTAAATAAAATTTTGTGCGTAAAAAGTGAAATCATTGGTGGGGCTAATAGTTAAGTAATTTAGATCAATTTTGAAACAAATAATTTGCATAAATATTTTTTATTAATTTATATATATTCATATTTTTCATTATTATCTATTTTCATAAGAAATTATAAAAATGTGAAAATTATATAAAAAATTAATTCTAAAATTATAATATTTTTAACCGTATTTTTTAGTCATGATTCATCCGTAAAAATCTTGAATCTTTTAATTTTTTGATTCGATTTTTTACTTTCTAATTTAATTTACTTTAATAACTCACATTATTAAAGATCTATAAGCTTATTAATTAATTTTTTAAATTATTAATTTCTTATAAACATAAATTAATTAATTAAAATCTTTTTTTAATTTTTTTAATTAACTCTCAAATCTTAAAATTCTTTTCTTATAAATTTAACTTCCTAAGTTTGCTGGTGGCACCTAACCTCTCTTTCGACTTGGCGACTAACTAGTCATGTGGCTAAGTAGCTAAGTGGCTATAGTGTCATCTCCCATTCAACGACCCTAGCTTTGTCCAGTTACAGTAAATACAGTACGCCCACTTTTAGCTTTTATTTTGACACGTATTAACGTCTCATATCATGTTTTAAAAATTATATCAAAAATTAAATTAATGAGATAAAAAAAATTAAAACGGTTAAATAAATTTAAGATGCGATAGAAATAGGTTAAAGAATTTAAATTTTATTTGATTTATTTTAATTTATAAAAATTAATTAATTTACAAAAATTAATTGATTAAGCAATAAATAAATAAATTTTAATTATTAAATTAAATCAAGCTGAAAAGTTGAAAAATTAAATAAAAAGATAAACGATTCAGAATTTTTACGGTTAAATCTGCTAAAAGATTGTTTTTTTAATTATCGATATTAACTTATTAGGGGCTCAATTAATTTCTTCGATTTGATTAGATTAGGTTTAAATTAATTAAATTTTAGGTTAAATTTATTTTTAAAAGTATTGAACCAAATTTAACTTTAAAATAGATTTAATCTTACAAATCTTATTAAACAGGTACTCCACACTAGACAAATGATATACAATAGACTTAATCAAAAGAGCGTAATTAGAAAGAATTAAACACAAAACCTTTTAATCACACGTCCTTTTACTCCTCCAACTCAACATCCCTTAAAACCTATCTTGTAAACCTGTTGTAACCTATTTTTACTTTTTACCTTTAAACGACAGATTTATGAGAACAGAGGTATAAACCTTATTATTTTATAGATTATTCTTATTGCTAAACTTAAAACGTGCAACTTTTTATCAAGCACGTGGAAAATGGGTTTTGACTTGGTACTAAAGAGAGATTTGTCCAAGCGTGCAAGAAAGGCGGAGGAGACCAAAATTCCAAAGTATAGAAATTTTTCCATACCTTAGACTTGTCTAAGATATGTATGGATTTTCAATTTGTTTTTTACCTGATAGATATTTTAAAAGTTTAAGAATCACGTAAATGTAACAGAAATGTTTTTTTTTATAATCAGTATTTTTGGAATGTATATTAATTAAATATGTAAATTATATTGTAAATTTACATATTTTTTAATAAATTGTTTAATCTCGTAAATCACTTTTTCTTCCTGAATTACTTGATTTTATAAATCATTTGATAATTACTCAAAATTGGTTAATGATAAACTCCATTAGTTGTATTAATAAATCTAAATTTTAAGAAATAAAAAATGCTCAATTTATGATTAAAATCCCTAATTTCTAAACATTCAAGACTCTTTAAAGAGTTCAATTACTAATTAGTCCATTCATTAGGATTAAGAATAGTAATACTAATATGCAAGAAAATTAGAGTACCCACTATGATATCATTTTGATATAAATATTTAAACGGTCATCATCTTAATCTTAAAATTACAGATCAAAATGATATTATTTTGAATAAATATATTAAATAACTTTGTTTTAGTAAAGACAATCAAATTATACCGAGCTTCAAATCGATCCTCCTGAATTAAAATTTAGTTAAATCAAACTTAACTCATTGACTTGTCCCACCTTGCTTTGGACTGAGAGGGATATGTGAGAAATCTTACATTTGATAATTATGAACACATTCAAGAATTTATAATAGTGTGTAAACCTTTCCCTCATGAGTTAGTTTTTGAGGTGAGTTAAACCTTTCTAACAAAATATGATAATATCATATCCACCCTTATTAGTTCTCTCCAACCAAGCATTTCACACCATCTTTATTTAGAATCAGGATATAAATAGAATAGCCATAACAAGAGATATCTGCCAGGAAAACAAAACAAAAACAAAAATAGACAAAAAAAAAGATGTGAAACTTATTACAAACACTAAAGAATATGGCAAAATGACGAAATTAACGAATGAAATATGTGTCATTTCTCAACAAGTGCCAGAAGAGTTGTTGTCAAACTGTGAAATTCTTGGTCTTCACTCCTCGTCATCTTCTCAAATGGACAATTCCCCCTTGGTAGAACTAGAAGGATCAGACATGGCAATCTCTGAGTACATATTTGATATTGCTTCCTTAAAATATGCTTTTGCTTGAGCTCTTTTAACCTGAAAGCAGAAAGATGAACATCTTTATTAAGATACCAAGCTAGATTTTACCTGTTAAAAAGGATTCTGAGACCAATCACTTGCCTTGAATGTTGGGGTCAGAAGACCATTTTCCACTGTGAATGCTTCTAGCACCAAGGTTACAGCTTTTGCAAACTCAAAACCTCGCAACTACAGAAGAACACATTATCAATGTTGAAGTTGGAATATGTAAAGACACAACGACAGGTAATTACCTGAGCTTCTTTCCCAACAGCATCCATGTCTGCGAGGACAGCAGCCCTTGCTCTTGGGTCTTTGCACAGTTGGTCCAGACTTTCGTACTGTACTAAAATATTATTATTAGGTGCATATTTGAGGAGTTTCTAACTTGAAATACAAAAAGTTTTGATTGTGATAATTGCAGATGAACGTGAGCACAATTGCAAGACCACAATTTAAAACCATAGATGAATATATTCTATATTAGACGATGAAACAGCAATAAACCATAGTGCAGAACCGATCAGTTTCTCACTAAGTGCAGAGAAGCAGAAACATGTGTTGATGAACACTATGAAAGCTATCCTGAGTAGCAGAAATTACTAAATGAGATTCCACCTTGATTCCTTTAGATAACGCCCATCCTTTCAACACATCATGGTCCACAGCAACAACGGCTACCAAAGAAGAGTTCAGGCTATCCCCTATAACACACGATCAAAGAGATGAGCAGGAAGGAGACTAAGAGAGATGGAAGGCACATCAAAAAACTTTATCTGCCTACCATACACAAAAGACTGAGTGACAAATGGAGATTTCAGATACACATTCTCAATTTTCTCTGGGGCAATGTATTCTCCCTGAGCCAACTTAAAAATATTCTTCTTTCTGCACCAAGAAGGAAGATTATTAGAATGGTGAAGGAACTTCATTATACAGTAACCATCAGGAAGTATAAGTTATTGTTCATCACCGAAAAAAGAATTATTATAAGTTCACCTATCAATAATCTTTAGACGACCTCCAGGTAACCATGATCCTATATCACCTGTATGAAGCCATCCGGCTTCATCTATGACCTCTCTCCTGCATCATTTTATTCACTCAGCACAGAAGTTAAGTCAATAGCTCAAAAAGGAGTATGAAGAAAGATAAGTACGTCTGCACTTCATCTTTGTAATATCCTTGGAAAACAATGGGGCCCCTAACGCAAATTTCACCGCGTGGGTAGGGAAAATCTTCAGATGTGTAGTTCATCTCCGGCACATCTAAGAGCTTTATTTCTGAGGAAAGAAAATTATAGTTGCTCAAAATCACAAGAACAAAGAATTTTCAGAAAGAAAGACGTAGGCTATATCAAACGCACCACAAGCTGGATTGGGAGAACCAACATGGCCACTTAGGTTGTCAGTCTCATCCATTGCACTTATGGCACAAGAACTCTCAGTCATTCCATATCCTTCTACTACAACCGCACCAAAGCAGCTGCATCAATGCAGTCATCAGTGGACATGGAGATACTAAAAACTGCAGTTTCACAAGTTCTTGATATGCCAAAAGCAGCTTACATCTTCAAAAACTCTAGGACATCAGGAGACAGTGGTGCAGCACCTGACAACATGTAACGAATTCGTCCTCCAAGTCTACTTTTTATTTTATTGAACACCAATCTTTCCCACAATGGAGATGGCTTCCTTCCTGCAGCAAGAATAAAGAACAACAAACTTGAAGTAATTGTCACATAAATGGCCCAAAACCTTTGGGTGAACTCATAACAGACATATCTGCTTAATTTAGTGGTACAAGATCTATGCTTCAAAACTTCTCAGACTAAAGATAAGGGGCCATAGTTCTAGGTCTAATTCAAACTGCATCTAGAAATGTGAGGTCCAAAAATGGAGAAATCTTTCATTTTCGAATAATGCAGCCATGGGATTCCCAGACAAATAGCAATAGAAGTAGATAAAAACAAGACTCTGAGCACTTGTTATGCAACTTCATTATCCAAGGTTGATACAATTACTAAATGGGCATTACTCTTTTATAATGTCAGCATTGAGTTACAATTCACGATGATCCACCATCATGCACAATTAGGTTGCAGTTGAGTTCATAGCCAAATTATATAGGAAATGTGTAACTATTGCAGCATGACAAATTAATCTGGAGACATAGACATATGAAATGAAGTATGGTATTACTTTGTGTACTTCCAATTACCATTTAGAAATTAGAACTCAATTAGATCTCCTAATAAACATTACTTAAAGCTCATATTGCAAGTATAGTGCAGAATGAAAATAATTTTCGCAATCTAGGTGCTGAAAGTCTTTAAACTTAGAGAAACTTCCATGCTATAATAATTGAGGCACATGAATAATAGCCCTACCAGTTAATAATGCATGCTTCTTAGCCTTGTATGCAACATTAAAAATCTTCTCCCTTATTGCACCAGATGACTTCACAGCATTATTGATACTGCAAAGCAAGAAGGGTGGCTCAGTTACCGTCTACAAAGTGTTGCAACTAATTATATTAATTGAGCAACAATGGACAGTAATTTCACCCAGTATAGAGCCTATTGAACACCCGAGGAACACCACAGAATATGGTTGGTCTTAGAACAGCTATGTCATCCAACAATTTCATAACATCCTGCACGCAAAAGCCATGGTATACTGCTTACAGCTCTGATTGATAGCTCTCAAAACTTTAAAATATCATGCATTCAATAGATATGGCAAGATGTAGGGCCACTTTGTTCTCCTAGTTCAAATACAACATCAGAGATAGCGCTGGATACCCTAACAGTTTGTAGAATTCAGTATATAGAGGGTAACTTGGTCTGGTAGAATATACTGAATAGGTAAGACGTTTTAGAATACATGCTTAGCTTCCAGGGTTTAAGACTCCTACGTATTCTTCTTATTGCTACATACAGAATTCATGAGATAATTAGCAAAGTAGCATCTATTAAACATCACAGTAATGAGGTCATCTCAATCAGTATCAGACGACGACAATCACTAATCACAACTTCATGATATGAAAATGTTCTAGCTTACCCCCTGATAAAATCCAAAAGCAACTCCAAAGTATACAAGTGCAACCTGATTTGCCCGTTCAAATATGTGTGCCAGAGGCAGATATGAGAAGTAACTGCCAAAAAAAATTCCAGTGAAGGAGTGCAATCCACATGAAGAGATTGAAATCCAGTTAACCAAAGCAAATGTAACAAAGTTAAATCTAGTAATACTCACACATCTGAAGCGTTGAGATTCACAGCAAGAAGGGCACCAGCAACATTTGCAATCAAGTTTCCATGGGTCAATACAACTCCCTAGACAGAATTCAAAAGGTTTGTTTTATGGCTACTAACTGTCAATATCTTCTGAAATAACTCTGAACTTCAAAAGAAAGATATTCCAAAGAAGAGGCAAGGATATACTTTTGGTTTCCCTGTTGTGCCACTTGTGTAGCAGATAGTAGCAACATCTTCAGGCTTTGGTGGGCAGAAAGGCTGAAGACTACTGCTACCCTAAGAAGGAGCCATTCACATAAGGAAACAGATTTGCATGAAAAAATTGAACATAAAGTTATATTTTCCATATCAGAAGAAGGAAAATGTCGGAAGTTGACAGAAAAGAAAAACTATACTGCAATCCTTCTTCCAATCCTTCTTCCAATCATATAAAAGATGTGTTTTTTCTAATGGGTTGAAAAGATATGCTAAAGATGACATGAACTCAAATCCTTATATAATGTCCACAGCATAAAGTATTGATGTGGGAAGTTTAGCTCCCTCTAAAAGGTTTTAGAATTCAAACTTCCACAAGCTCATGAGAACTTGGAATTTCTGCTATCTGCCAAGAGTGGCCTTACT
Organism: Erythroxylum gracilipes; assembly: GCA_026413385.1. NCBI lineage: Eukaryota > Viridiplantae > Streptophyta > Magnoliopsida > Malpighiales > Erythroxylaceae > Erythroxylum > Erythroxylum gracilipes. The sequence continues at coordinate 44,676,946 of JANZLC010000202.1, forward strand.
ATGCCGGTCCATCTTTCCCAGAATTTCCATAAGCTTTCATCACTCAAAGGCACTGGCCTTAACTTTAAGCCCCACGATTTTACCTGAATTGCAATCCCATCAAGGATTCTATTTAACAAATCCCAGCAAGTAAAAGTTCATCCTCCAGGCATGCTCAAACTCTGGAAAAGCAACATTTTGTGAAATTTATTCTATAAATCTTAAACTGTTGGCTCCAAAGAAATACCCCAAATTTTCTAAAAAGTGGGAAAAAATTGGAGAAAATGACAAGATAACTACAATGTCTGGTTCACACTACAGGATTAAAGTTACATGACATTGTCAATTTCCAATGACAAATCTAACTACAGTAACACGAGTTTATGAATTGCTGAGAGCAATGCGACCAATTCATATTAGCTATTACCTGACTATGTAATTTTGAATATGACGTAATCTGAACTCCAGTTGGTGAAGGATGAGACACCAATTGATCGTCCACCCCTCCAACAACCTAATTAATAAGGTTCGCAAATTAAGATAAATATGACCAAATAGTATGCTTCATTTTTGGTTTGATCTCCCTGAAAGTAACAATCAAATCATTCAATACAAGATTATGTGGGTTTCATACCACAATAAGGCGCAAAGATGTAATTTCAGACAAAATAATCAGCAACTGCAAATGCCAAAATGAAACAGTTAGTGATTTTGAAACAAATTCAGAATATAAAAGGATGAACTGGAAGAAGAGTACATGTCAGAAACACTTGAAAGGTTGATCTTTTTTTATAAAATAAACATGAAAGGTGCAGCATACTGCATAAAATAAAAAGGGAATGCATAAAGAATTTTATATCTGAGTTACAATTTTTGAATTGAATCAGACATTTGCCTCGCAGGCTTCCATGTCTGAAACCTCAGAAAGAAAAAAATAAGGTGGAAACATCACTTTAGGAACAAACATCCAAATTCATTATGTAGGGAGCCTATTGTGTGAACCAAGACTTTCAAACTTATAAATCTGGAACATGTGTAGACACCACATTATCGAAATTCTTTATCTGTTAAAAGTTTTCTGAGCTAGTAAATTAGAAACTACAAGCAAGAAATGATACAATCTATCAGTAACTTAGGCATAACATTCAGAAATAGTTGGTAAATCTTTATCCGACAGGTTGAATAAGAAGTATAACAATTTCAACTCACTGAATTCAAAGTTTGTGGCACACAAAATATAGCCTTAATTTCAGCATGATTTACAATGTATTTCACCGCATCTGGACCTGCAGATAAAATAGTAATAGATTTTGACATATAAACAAAGGCAGGGATTCTAACAGATGTCTGGTTGATTGTGACAAACCAAGGGTGTCATATAGGGGAACTGATATGTAAGAGTATGCAGAGCAAGCGTGATCAACGATGACCCACTCTGGTCTGTTGACAAAATATAAACCAACACAAGCTCCCTGTAATAAACAAGACGATCAAAAACAGATGTTATGGAGAAACAGACTGAAACAACACTAACAAGTTTAAATGAAGTTAACATTTGAGTATATAGTGTCCATACTGAAACAACACTAACAAGTTTAAATGAAGTTAACATTTGAGTATATAGTGTCCATCATCTAACTCACCTTCGTTATTCCATAAGACCTGAGGCCAGAACCAATTGCTATCCGTGCACTTCCTGCTTCTCCGTAAGTTATCCACTTGTAACTGTAATTAATGCTTGTATGCTGATAATTCAACCCCCAATAACGTATTCAGAGATTCACTTAGCTTAAAGGGAACTTACTCTCCAATAGTTCCATCATCTTGAGTTCGTGTGCCCAGATATTTGTAGTCTCCAAAAGTATCAACTGAACGCCTGTAATCATAGTTATGTTCAGCTTCTAAAGTTTGAAAAGAGCACTAAATGATATACATATGGCAGATATAGTTGGGGCAGAACTTCAGGAAACTAAATAAAATAAGCAGCGTCGTTCATTTCTTACACAAAAATATCGTGCAATGTACCAATCTCAGGGTGATCCAGAATTCTACTCACTAGCTTCAAAGGGGAACGAGTAGACCTTCAATGAACAGAAAAAGGAACCAATTATTTTAAGAACAGCGGATCAAACTTAACAAAGGTGTAGCAGCAATACATTGAAAGGTCAACAATATGGGCAAATGCCTACCTATATACATTCCATTTTCCTGTCTCCAATTTCTCTGGAAGCACAACGCTATATCCCTGCTCTGCAGGGGATGCAAGTCAGGACTAACTATCTAAATAAAGTATGACCCAAAGCAAGCATGCAATTAATGAGGCCTGCTCTGAGCGCCTAAGGATAGAACTTACGATTATCTTACTTCTTGTAATTTATGAATTTTGAGACAAAGTACTCACACGCACTCCATAGCAACTAATTGTTTCAAGACACCAACTGAAAAAAGGGAACTTTACATTTCCAACATAATCTTCTCAATCAACGTATTTTTCCCTTGATATCAGGATTTCTCTTGCCTTCTTTCCAGAAAAATGTTTCATGTTCAGTATCATCTTTCAATGGAACCTTACTATATTGTAATCCACAAAGTCATGATGTTTTCTCAAGTACCTCTAGGCGTCGATGGAGATTCCAATCAAAAGAAAGAGAGGTAGAGAGGAAAAGGGGCAGTAGTGCAGAATTTTAGATTAAAAAACACCTAACTTATTTAATCTATTTGTTTTTAATCGAGAAAAACATATATATTCTTACTCAGCTAAGACTAGCCATTTTCTAGATGCAACAATAAGAAGGGTATATATCAGAAGTATGTAGGGGACCACCAGAGACAAACTCGCCGGCAGTGGGATTGCCACAAAGCATAGATGAAGAACTGCTGGCAGTAATGAAGTGACCCTTAATGGCTTCAATGCGACGTTGAGCCTGAGCTGCAACACTTGATTCCATCCTGATAGCTTAGTTGGTCACTTCTGTGGGGCAGTGATGCAGTAACTCTGGAGCAATATGCCTGCTCTGTGAGTTTCCAAGGAACAAGTAGCAACAGGATTCTGTGGAAGCAGATGCCAGCATACCCCTAGATATCCAAAAGATAGAATATGTCCTTGAGATAATATATAGAATATGTCCTTGAGATAATATGTGTCAGTCTTGTCAGGCCTAAAAAATCACACGTTTATGGCAGGAGATACGCAGGGAAATCCTTTCTTTTGGCGTAATATATTAATGGTGATTTCATTTCCATATATGAGCATGATGAAACTGTGAATGGTCTTGCCTGCATTTATCACTTTATCGTGTTGCCCTGGAAAGCTTTCGTGACATAAGGTGACAGTAGGCTTTGTCACAACACCTTATGACCATGCTATTGTTTGAACAAATCAAAAATGAAACAATTCGAAGTTCCAGTTCGTTTTGCAAAGCAATTTTTGGATACTTTGTAACAAAGCAGTATTACGTTCTAGCTTTAAAATAATCTCCCAAGTTCCCAAATGAACAATAGTCTTTACAAATTAGCTTTTGTCTCTTGAAGCTATCAGATTCCTTACTGTTTCTGGTTCTGCACATCATGGAATGATAATAAAGCAATGCATATCGTCCCTTTCCCCGTTCTTCATAAATAGGAAAAGAGATCAAAAGGAAAGGAATACACTTAACATGACCAAAAGTAAGTTCCTATCAAGATAAAAATCCTTTCCATTCCTTTCAACAGTTTTGATAACTTTCACTGTGCATAGGACCAGAGATGAGGAGGAGAAGTTACATCATCCAATGCACCATTCATAATTGCTTTCCATTTTCTTGCTTTCACGTAACTTCATCTTGTGAAAACAGACAACTAAACGTCCATAAAAATGAAACGCAATGTTTTTTCTCTAAGAAAACACATCAAGCCATTTCAAACTATGGCAGATAGCGTAAAGCCAGCATCAGTAGTACAGAAAACTTACCAAATTCCTGAACACCACCAAAGCAAAGGCTATCACTTCATGACCACATAACATGAACATCCACCGACTATCTTCCTTCTAGGGGTATATAAAAACCCACAAAATCGGCAAACAAAAAAAAAGTCACAATCCAAATAAAGACGACGAAAAGCACAAACCTTGAATGGTAACTATGAGAAATTACAAAACAAGCATAAAAACTTGATCTTTCTCCTAAATGCTGATCGCTAACTTACTAAAGTTTCTGTTTTTATGGTACCGTAACATCATAAAAAATTTATAAAAGTCACTTATAGATTAAAAATGTAGTGATCTTCTTAAAGTTTATATTATTAGAAAGGTTAATTTATATTTCAAAATAAAATTTTTAATCATAAATATAAAAATGTTAATCTATTATAAACACTAAAAAATTTATTCTTATTAACTTTTATGGTGCGAAACAATATATAATTTTGTTGTACTAAATAAATAAAAATTAACCATTTACTTATTAGTAATAAAAACAACTTTAAAATATTAAGATTATATTCAATATTCAAATTTAATTTACAAGATTGTGCATGATAATCATTGCATTACATGTGAGTCTATTGAAAACAGTCTTTTTATAAGATACTGTTGGAAGAAATTAATTCCTCTGTTTCTATTTCCGTGTGTCACCCTGAGACTATCCATCCATCCATTAAAAACAACTTTAAGATATTAAGATTATAGTCAATATTCAAATTTAATTTACATGATTGTATATGATAATCATTGCATTATATGTGAGTATATCGAAAACAACCTTTCTATAAAGTACTATTGGAAGAGATCGATTCTTCTATTTCTGTTTTCGTGTGTCATCATGTGTCCGAGACCATCCATTTATTCATCATAGATAAATGGATGATCTCGGACATAAGGTGGTAGACGAAAATGGAAACAGCCACCCTCTGCTCCTATTGAAATTTTTCATATCCTGCATTTTAGTGAGATTCTCACTTAATATTGTTTTAATGAATGGATGAATAGTCTCAAGTACAGAGTGACACACGAACCAGAAACAGTCACCTTCTATCCCTTGTTGAAACTTCTCATACGGTCATACCTTGCATTTTAATAAGATCCTCACTTAATATTATTATTGTTGTTGTTGATTGTATATGTTAGTTGATTATTGATTGTATTTGAAATAAATTAAAGCATGAAATATTTTTATTATTTTTTATACTTTTTTTAACATTATAACATTAAGAAAATTTACTTCATTGTGATATAAGCTTAAAAAATAAAAATTAGTTTTATTAATATATTTTGCCGAACGTAAATAGCTACTTACGTATGACGTGATAAGGTTTGGTAAACTTATCTAAAAGCCTTTCTTTCAAGATAAGGTCTAATACTAATAATTCAAACTTTTAATAATTTAATAATTAGAGAATGTAAAGTGAATAGTCAACATGTAGGACCAGTGTTATATCTGGCATTTTGCACTCAATTAACGGTCAATTTTTTAAGTTCAATTTTAATTTTTTAGTTGAATTTAGTTTAATAATTTTTGTTGTTAAAAATCGATCAGTTTATTAATTAATCGGTCAATTTTTGTAAATTAATCAATTATATAAGCCAAAATAAACCTATTAATTTTTATTTAATAATCTCATTATTTTTCTTTAAATATTTTTCAAATTCTTTAATTTTATTCGATTTCTAATAAAATTTATAATAATCTAACACCGATTAAATTTTTTAAACCTTAATCCAAGCATATATGAATTGTACAACTTTACTATCTTAATCCAGCATATATGTATATATATAGTTCAATTCATCCTTTTCCTCTTCATCTCCAAGTCCAGTCATAATTATTACAATTAAATAAATTGTGCGTTACTACTTTGAGTTTGAATTTTTTATCTCAATATATTTTTACTAATCTATTTTCTGATTATTTTTTAACTAATGCAATAAGTAGTAATTAAATTTTACTCATTAAGTGGTTGAAGTAACCTATGATTTTATTAATTATTGATTTAGAATTTATTAGTTTTCATCGTCCAAGGTTCATTAAATTTTTACGTTTTAAATGATGATTTCCTTTAGGATTACTAATTTTAAATGCCTAAAATTAATGAGAAAACTTTATATTTAAAAATTCTAATAAATGATAATTATATATAACAACAAAAACACAAAAACAACGACTCAGTTAAAATCTCACTAACATGTAAGATCTGGATAGGTTATGGAATACACACTTATCCTTAACTAGCAAAGAAAGAACAATTAATTATAAATTAACTTTGGAAATTTATTAGATAACCTGCTTAATTTATACAAACGCTCAAAAATAATATTACCAACAATATAAAACGGAAACCACTACAAGTGAAAGTATATCGTTTGTTAATTGACATAATCTACAAATGTATGATTGCATAGTAACCAACCAATTTTCCCTTTAAAATCCATTTACACAAATCAATATAAATCAATGACCTCTTCTATTCTGTATCATCTTCAATTTGTGTTCCTTATTTATAATTTTCATTTCCACCTTGATTTCCAAAAAAGAAAAAAAGAACTTCACTTTCAGTGTACATTCAAGGCAGTGGCAAGAGCATTTGCAGACAAATCAGTTCATACCCAGACGCTACAACAAAAAATGTTGATGATGATGCAGATTGCAAATGTTAGACACGGTCATGCCTAAAGCTAAAAAAGGTTCAATACACCTAGGAAAAAGGTCGTTACCGTTGAAGCTAAACTTTTTGAACTTAGACTAAGGCCCGACCCAAATGGCGTTCAGTTTATTAACTCGAGTCAAGCGGAGATCAATTATTAACTTCAAATCAAGCTGACCCGGTTTGAACTCTGACTTTTGTTCATACCTTGTCAGAGTTGTGGGTGCCACTACACCTTACGTGATGGCAATTTTCGTCCCATCCACTATACTTTATATCTCAATCAGAAAGCTATAAATCTTGTAAGGGTAACAAGAAAGAAGAGCAAGTGGTGGACATTTCAGGAAACATTGTCCAATCTTTTTGGTTGACATTCCACAAAGGTATAATCAAGTCGAGATAAAAACCCATTTACCTATAATTTTACACCCAATTTGATGCAAATATATCTGGTCATTCCACCTATCTTGCATGGCAATGTCACGTTACTGTGTTATCTTTTGATAAACACACTTTCAGTTGTGCATACACTAAATCGTATGATCAAGCCTGAAACTACTAATGCTAATTGTGTTATCTTACAAGAAGAGCTCCATCAACTGCTGTGCCACATCTGCATCACAAAACCATTAATAAGTCATTGAATCAAAAGAATAGTTCCCCACAAATCATAAAGCTAAATAGTGTGCATATATGGAAACATATGGGTCAACTATATCAGATTTCGACAGCTAGATAGTATCCCTCTTTTTTTAATCCACAAAACTTTCACTTAATCTTCAGCTGTTACCCCACTAATTTCTCTGTAGTCTGTCCCATCAGTCCGGTTAATACTGAAAGCTTTAGAAATAGTAGCATTGGTTTCAAAAAAGAATCAATTTGGTCTTAAATTTTAACTTGCACGAAATAATCATATAAATCAACAACCACGCAGCACGTTCATGTTCTTACTATCAGCTGTATAGATTATGAAAATGGTATCATAATGTAAAATTAGATAGTAGTTAGAAAAAGATACCTTGAAGAATAATTGGCGTTGCCTGAAATTCTTGCCAAAGATTCTGGTAAGATGCAAGGTCCAAATTTAAGAACTTCGCAGCAAGGTAAGCAGCACCAGCTGCAATATGATGGGGTTTAAACTGAAGCCAAAGTGAGCTGCGAAGTCTGCAAAAGAAGATTGAAAAAAAAAATTTTAAGGCATATCTACGTGGCCATTCAGTACAAGGTAGATATCAATAAACAGCGGCCAACCAGAGTGCAGCAAACACTGTACAAATGGGTAACCTTTGTGCAACTTAGCAAGATTGGGCACATCGATAGAAACATCATCGGCGACAACAGTAAATGAGATGAAAACATAAAACAAGACATTAAATAGCCAAAGACAAGAAAAGCAAGTCATTTTCTCTTACCAACCAAACAGCAGCAATCCAGGAAGAAAATTTTGCAAGAATCTCGGCAGGATTGTTGATACAGTAGCAAAATATACCATTTATGTTACACTCATCTAACAATACATCAACTTGCAAGGCCAATTCTGCTGCAGAGACTCTAAATTCACAAAACTCAACGAGAGACAAACAGAAACTAGATGTACATTGGGGTGAATAGAACTTCTAAAAGCAACTATCTGCATTCTCCGCTCAACAACTTGATCTGAAGAAGCTTGTGAAAACACATGCATTAATGCTTAGAAGGCATTACATCCCCAGGTCCCCTTATACAGAATACTGCCATTCCAAATCTTTTAGTGTGTACAAGCAGAAATATTAAGCATTTATAAGCAAAAGGAAATCAAAGCATATCTTACATACATCTGCATCTTTTGGCAAACCTTTTTGATGGAACATGGAACTAAAGCCACAATTATGAGTAAAACAACTGGAATAATATAAGACATTAACTGATACAAATTAAGGTATGTAATAAAAAGGCATTTATTTATGATAAGGATGTCATCAACAAGCCTTCACACCCTCACAGCATTCTTCCACCCCATATAGAAAGAAACAAATAAAAACAAAAAAGATATCATTGAGTTTTTCCCAAGAATGCACTTAATTGTCATAGAACACACAACTCTTTTCTCTCCCTCTCTTCATTCCAAAAAGAAAGTAAAATAGAAAACCAAGCTTGTCTTTTGTTCAACTCCCAATTAGCTCAGCATCATCCGTTAAACAACCGATACAGACTAATAACGAGATGGTGTTAAGTAAGCCCTAGCCAAATACAGATTGACATGGCAGGGCAACAAAGCCTTGGGTAAAACAGACATTCCAGTTACAAGACAACTAAATACTCAGCCAGGTTTAAGAATGCTACTTGCATTTCCTTTTCTTAAAATGAGGGAATCAAACTACAGCTTGAAAAGCTAGGAAGCAGGGAAAGGATGAAATAGGCACCGTGCTTCACAAAAACTAGGTAATGACAAGGAAAACTGTGGACAGTACATATTACAAGAATTCCAGGACTTATAAAATAATTTATAGTTGTGTGCATTTTCACTGCTCACTTAATAAGACAAAGGTTAAGTAAGCTTATAAATAAAGCAAGCCCAGCTGTACTTTCACATGCCAGTAACAGCAGGCGAATTAGTTAAAACAATATTCAACAGAATATGTAGAAAATACTATCATTATGAGTTATAGTAGCAGTAGTAGTAGTAGACCTATAATATTAAGAATAGTGGTAGTAGTTCAGCAGTAGTAGTAGTTAGTCGTCAAGAAAAATTGGACATGGATTTGCAATCCACAAATGCTTTGTGATTTTTTACTAAAGCAATGTGTACTGAAAAATTGGCCAAATTTTAACATCTAATAAGTACAAATGACTTTCTCCTGCCAATACAAAAAAATTTAGTAAAATACACAACAGCACGGAGCCAGCAAACGTCCAGATGCTCCCTCCTATTAATTATTATGATTTAGCTTTAAAATGCCCAATGCCTCAAAGTCCTTTTAAAAAGGGTAAGATAAGTGATATAGAAACAGAAGCCATCATATAAGGAAAGGGCTTTAGGAAATAAATTTTGAAAACAAACAGATTAAGTGAAAAACTAGGTTGGCCAAAATTGTTTTTGATAAAACAGTATGTATGTAAAGCCCATGTAAAAACAAGTTCAAAGGATCACTCTATAAGAAAATTATATAGCACTGCCATGCTGATCCTTTGCAAGAAAATGGTTATCCTCCGAGTTAGAATGCTCCTATGAGGCATTTGAACTTTTCCCAAGTAGGTAGGCTTCTGCCAAATGGGTGTGAATGAACAGCAACCAGACAGGTAGCCAGGAACCACAAACATCTGAGTTTGTGAAACAATGTGAATGACTCATCCAAGATCGAAACAATGTGGGGGAAATGTTAGATTCAGAAATGATCCTGGAGGTAGTGAGACTATTCTTTATAGCAAATAACCAGGTTGATGGGTACAATCATAGTTATGTGATGCATAACACATCGGCAGTTCAACTTCAGAGGTTAAAAAAACTTTCCATGCACACCATATCACATCCGCCAGATAAGTTATCATACAGGCCAGCACGCTAATCTTGTAATAGACCCTGCAATTATATTCCACGCCAAAAGAATCAATATTCCAAGCTAGAATAACCATGCAGAGTAGCTGCTCGAAAGAAGAAAATACTGAGACTAATTTGTGGCACAAAGTTTTGAACCAACAGTTTAAAGATCAGATCCAACTTCGATCCTCCATTTGCCGACCTAGGACCTCTTTTCTAATAGTTTGAGACTTGAAAGCTTAACAGCGCAAAATTTACAAACAGGGACAGACCAACTTATCTGAAATTCCGAGTCCTAAAAGTACCATGTCTTGTCTCTACCTCAACTAATTGCAGAGACTACACATCGACAAGCTCACAGCATAAAAGTATAAACTGTATTTCTCCTCGAAAGAAAGAACAGAATATAAAAATCCATCCAACGAGTCACTGACTAAATGTTTATCTGAGTAACAGTGTAGTAAAATCCAATGAGAAAAAGTTAACAGTTACATACTTACCCTTCACTGACCAGGTTTAATGCCAGATTCACCAAAAGACTTTGTGAAAGTCCTAATTTATTAAGGACCGAAGTAAGAGAAGCATATGGATGCTGCACATTGAGTTCAAAATTTAGAGTAGTCAATATCAAATGCTCAGCATCAGTGACCCGCTCCCGATACTTTTCAAGCCAATCCTGTTTAAAAGAAACCATTTCATGTCAATAAGGGAGAAACTCAAGATTGCTCATAATTCTAAGAAAATTTTGGTCAGTGGAAGTACACACTGATGTTTAGTTCAAGGCATCAAAAGATTCAAGTTCAACACTTAAGTACCTCATAATGTAAAAATCCATTTCAAAACAAAAATTAGGCAGCAAAGATGTACAATATCCAGAAAACTGGGGTTCAAACCGTGTGATTTGACAAATTATTATGTCCTTTTTCCTCTTTTATTCATATCTGCCAATCAGGGAAAGCAAACAGAAGCAATACGATATTTCTTCTGATTTTTGTCTTTTGTTATGAATAAGATAGTAAAAGAAGTCAATCTATGTGACACTCACAAAAGGGAGCAGGTATGTCAAGAAAGCAATATCCTGCTTATGGAAAATTTCACAAGAAGCTTTCAACACATTGTTTAAAGGGCGTGGCGTCTCCTCAGACTTCGCAGCAAGAAATAGAGCAGCAGTGGCAATTAACTGCAAGAGAGAACAGAATGTTTATCATCAAATAATAATTGTGAGACGGAATGTGTAAATTAGGTCTGCAACATGAAATACTTGGGCCGTAGAAAACATAGGTACTAACAAAAAACATAAACATAAGCAAGAAACAGTTAAACAACTGAAATTGAGAATTGCTTCAAAGGAATATGGCTAAATACATTAATAAAATGGAAATGACTGACCATTTCAAAACTGAAAAAAGCAACAACAAACAATCAAAGAATAAATAAAGGCACTACACATAGGACCCTCGAGATCAAAAACTAAAGCAAATTGATTGAAACATAATCATTGAGGGTAAGATAGTCTGTCAAAGGACCATTCAGTTTCAAAAAAGGAAAAAGAAAATGAAAAGACAAATATCAGGTGTTTACCAGATTTTTAAAGAATTTCATCCATCTCATAGGCAAAGGGTAAAATAAAGTTAAGAACTAATCTTCTTCCAGACAGATTATAATTATTCTAACAGCAAAAGAAAAAGATAAATTATCCACATACAGGAATATTTCTGTAAAGAGACCCAGCACTTCATCAACATAGAGCATCCCACCAAAAGCTTATAAGCAACACAACAACTAATTCATCATAAGAATATAAAACTTACAAATCTGTCATGATTAGCATGTGATCGGCGAACAAAAAACCTGTGGCACAAAACCATTGCAGTTCCAATGGTGGTTTGAGGCCTAAAAGAATCAACAGAGCTCGTCAGATACACAAATGTTCTAAAATTTCATCACAAATATATAATCAAAACAAAAATTGGACTCAGTAAAAATATCTTCACAGGAGGGAGAGGGAGATCAGAGTAGATGACTAGGATGTACAAAAACAATCAGGAGGAACACTTACAAGTCTAGCCGCATTCCCAGATGCTGAATGAACGCACAGTATGAGTACCGCAGATGTGCTTCACGTAGAGCATCGATTCCATCTTTTCTAGACGGTGAGTATCTCTCAATTTCATCCCTTGAAAAAAATTCAGGTTCATCATCTTCCAATTTTGAACGATCACGTTTATGAATGCTAGATGTAGAGGCCTTGGGATTGGATCTCATAGGAGGGGCTAAATTACTGCAGCTTGTTAGAGCAGTATCTTGATATGAGTTGGGCTGCACATAGTGTCTCACACTGTCTTCCCAAGTACCAGAACTAAATTTTCTTCTCTTCAAAGAGGGTGCACCATTTGGATGGTTAAAATAACTGGCATCAATGTTATTGTGGTCCCTAGACCTCCTCGAGAATTCATGAGCATTAGTATGATTCCAGTCATGATTGTAGTTGTAATTCCTATTCGGATTCAGATTCATGTTCATGTTCATGTTCCTGTTCCTGTTGTTAAAGCTATTTCTGTTGAGAGAGGACGAACAATCATCCTGAAAATTGCCACCTTGGACGTAATAATTCCGTGGAAACGACATTTTTTCTGACAAATCACCATCCAACAAAGCAGCGTCAAGAAAAGTAGACCAAAAATGAATCAACACAAAGAAGTTGAAAATAAAAAGCTGGACAGCAGATATAGACAAGTCTTCCAGCTCATATTGAACATACTTTCTGCCTTAAAGTAAACAAGACATAAATCGTGGATTTGATATAACTAAGCAGGCATATACCAGCTCTAACCGCGAAACAAAAAACTATTTAATATAATATATAATTCAGGGTCCAAAATTCGTGTGAGTGATGGAAATAAAACCCATCTTTGTTCCAATTTTACGATTCTAAGCAAAACTATGTTCTCAACTTTGAGATCACCCAAGTCATTAAGGCTTCAAAGCCCAGCAAGAGGGATTAAAATCAAAACCAAAAATTATTCAAAGCGTTGGCTCGAAAATCCATATAAAGCCAAAGCCTTTCTTCTTCGTAATTAACCAATTCATCAAAAATAAAACCAACACACTTGCAAATCAGCTCAATTGATCTTCAACTTTGACGTAATCTTGGTCAAAAAATCCAGAAAACTAACTCAGACTCAGATCACGCATGCTCTTTAGACATATATAGAAAAGCAACGCACACAATTATCCAAAAACGAGAGAAATACCTATTACCGATTACATAAAATATCACCAATAAAAATAGAAATTTTGACTAAACATGCAAATTTAAAACACTCAACACATTAGTTTAGAAACAAAATTCAAAAAAGAAATAATAACGAAGACGCCCAATGGAAAGGAGATTACCGGAGAAATAGATCTGAACCTCCGTGAAGGAGATTGTGGAGAGAAGAGAGGAGAAATTTGTGGTAATATCTGATGCGTTTGGTTTTGAATTTTTCAGGTTTCTTGTGAATGAGACTATGAAAGAAAGAGAAAGCGTAAAGCAGAGGTCAAACTGAACAACACACAAAAGAAAGAAAGGAACAAAGAAGCAGATGAAGAGGATACATGTGGGCTTTGTCGAAGATAACTGGTAGTGTTTGACTCTACCTCGATATAATCAGTTAGGTTTTTACTTTTCTTTTTTTTCACTTTTGTAATTTTGTTTATCAGATATAATTGGGTTGTTCGTACTTCGTACGCGTTTTGGACAAGTTATGTACGGGAGATGAATCGGGTTTAGTTTAGTTGGGTTAAGCCTAGGTTTGGCCCAGTCTAAGGTCCATGGAATTTGAGCCCGAGTCAATCAAAGACTTGAATTAACAAGTTGGACTTGATCTCAAACTCAGACTCACTTTAAACTCGGACTCAAACTCAATTGCTTCGGAGCAGGCAAGTTTCTCATCAGGCCTTGAGCTGTTGTCATGCCTGATCCTACTTCGATTTCCTTATTTTAAATTTTGCACAGTACTTTCACCGGCTCTTTCCATGTGCAAAGCTATTATAAAATATATAGTACCTTGTTGTAACTTGCAACTCCATGTCCGTACCATGTAACAACACTTAACCATGTTTTGGAAATAGCACTTGAAGGGAGACAGTCAACTAATTGTTTTCTTTATCTTTCTCAAATATATTTCTTTTTTAGCTCCCAATACACATTACTCTCAATCTTAGTATTAAGGATATTTTATGGGAAAATCAACTAGCAGATTCCCTTGCTAAACGATGAAGCAGAAATCGTCAGGAATCTTAAGAATGGGTTTGACTGCCTCTAGATCTCTTGCTAGACTTAACTGCTAATGTTTTAAGAGTGTGTTTTTTGAGAGAATGATTTTTCATGTTCTTTATTTTAATTTTTGCTTTTTAACTTTTCGATGTACAAAAAAACTAAAAATTATCACAAACTAAGGAAGATAATGGACTCACCCATAGGCCGGTCTTATAGATTTTTTTAAATTTAAAATGTAATTCAGCGTCTTTTTTTAACTAAGTCCGACGTTGAATTGCCCAAGTTTTGATGCAATTTCGATCTGTTCGAGATTTGACTCTTTTAATTAAAACAATTTACTTAAAAAAGTCAGTCTCGTATCGATTTGAGCTTGATTTAACTCATAACACTACAACAAAAATTGAAATCACCGACGGTTATTTACCGACGGAACTTGAATGGAATGTAAATAGCGACGGTATTACTCAATCCGTCGGTGAAGAACAAAATAATTGCGACGGTTAAAAAAACCGTAGCGAAAGTTGGCGGGACTCTTTCGCGGGTAATAATAGCGACGGATATATGCCGATGAATAATGTCCGTCGGTAATTACCGACGGAAAATTAATGTCGGTCGGCAAATGGGTCGTTAATGATATGTTTACCGACGGATGTAATCCGTCGGTATAATTTTAAATGTCGTCTGGAAATTGGGTTAGGTGCCGACATGCTACGACGGAGTTTTAAATTTACCGACGGATTACATCCGTCGGTAAAATAAGATTAAATCGTCGTCCCCCCGCCTCCCTTCTCTCCTCGCCCGACTCCTTCTCTCTTTCTCTCCTCTCCCCCGGCGACGACCAGCTCTCCTCCTTCTCTTTCTCTCCTCTCCCCCGGCGACCAGCTCTTCTCCGGCGAAAGTCTCTCCTCTCTCCTCTGGTGGATCCGACGGCTGCACGTGGGTGAGGCAGCTCTCCTCCGTTGGCTTCCGACGACCTGCTGCGTCTCCGGCGACGGTAACGTGGGTCTTCTCCGGCGACAACGAAAGGCTCCTCTCTCTCCTCTGGTGGATCCGAAGGCTGCAACGTGGGTGAGGTAAATTTTTTGTTATTTTTTTCAGAATTAATTGATTTAAATATGAATATGTATTGTTTTATGAGAATATTGAAATATGAATCTGAGTATGTTGTTTATAATTGTAATTCTAAATTTTTCATTTCAGTATTAACAGAATTATAATTATTGAAAAATATAAGAAAATTTCATAAAACATATAAAAATTGGTAACCGATATAGTTATGAATGATTATTAGTTAAATATGTTGTTGAGTGAATGCTTAGTATTAGTTGACTTGGCACATTAATTAATAGATTAGTTTAAATGAAAAAATTGTCAATATTAATAGAGGTTATTTATTAAAGTTATTATACCAAAACTTTTAAAATTACAAACAATACAATGTAATTATTAAAACAATAAAAAATCAATAATTAGGTGGCAATTACAAAATTGAAGAGTTAGATTTTTATGATTT
>JANZLC010000202.1:44699559-44726032 GCA_026413385.1 Erythroxylum gracilipes
TAAAAATAATTTATTTTATTTATAATTATTGCAATAAAAATATTTATTATTATTTAAAAAATTAAAAATTCACAATAATTATAAAAGTTGAAATAAATCAAATAAAAAAACTTTGAAAAAAGGAGGGAAGGAGAGATAAGAGGGAGAGTGGGAAATTTTTAATTTTTTTTTTTAATTTTGCAAAAAAATCCCTCTATTTTTTAAAATTTCAAGTATCGTTCAGTATTTGGACGGTATTAAAATTTTTAAATTTCCCAAAAAATCTTCTATTTTTTAAAATTTTCGGTATCGGTCAATATTTGACCGATATTTAATCCCGGTACGATCTACTCTTTATTTTGTACCAATTTTGGTCTGATACATATCGATATTCATAATACTGCCTTCAACTATTCTTATTGTTCTCTCGTTAGTAAGATTTGAATATTTTTGCTCGAGAGTTTCAATTGACAATCTTCAGGTTCATATTTTTCTTATTTAACGATTTCAATTTTTATTCGATTTATAGAGATATAATTAGAAACACAATTCAAAATTAAGTTACATTATATGATATACTGTTGCAAACTAAACATTATAATAAGAATCCA
This sequence comes from Erythroxylum gracilipes, assembly GCA_026413385.1. Classification (NCBI taxonomy): domain Eukaryota; kingdom Viridiplantae; phylum Streptophyta; class Magnoliopsida; order Malpighiales; family Erythroxylaceae; genus Erythroxylum; species Erythroxylum gracilipes. The sequence continues at coordinate 44,700,150 of JANZLC010000202.1, forward strand.
CCCAACTTTTCTAATATAATTTTTATAAATATCCAAATATGTGAATATCTTTACTTTCCATAGATTTATTTTTCGAATAATCATATTCCAAATTTACTTTACTTTTCTGCCAACCAAATGGGACCTAAGAGTATATTTGATTGGACGTAAAGTTTTTAATAAAATGAAATGTAAATTGATATAATATTAGAAAATAAAATTTTGGGATGGATGAAGGATTTATAATGTAATATAGTAAAATATTGTTTGGATTAAAAGTTTATAATATAATATATTATAAAATTGTTTATCATTTTACATTTCATCATAAACACCCCAAATCGGAAAATTTTCATTTTTACTGTTTAAGATGGTATGAGATGTAATATTAAACTCTCCGCATCTATCCCATCGCATTTCATTATAAACTCTTATTTCAAATGATGAAAAAATATTATATTACATTTCATTCCATTAATAAACTCCCAATCAAAGATAACCTAAAAAGTCATAACATAAGTGTATTTAAGTAAATATATAAATAGTTTTTGACAATATCTATGTATTTTGGCTAGTGTGTATAAATAAGCTATATAATTTTGTAAACGAGTTTACAAAATAGTAATATTATGTCTAAAATATAAATTTGAATATTAGAACACCTCAAAATGAAAATCCAACTACATATATCTTTCTATCCTTTATATCCTCGTAACCATAATATTTCTAATATTTCTAATATATGATTAAAAAGCTAAATTGATTTGATTGATCCGTCAGCTTAATAGCACAAAATTTGAATTCGTCAATTTTTTGTTCTAATTTTAATTTTTTAATGCGATTTTTAATTTTGTGATTTAATTTATTTTAATAATTTTTGTTAAAAAATAATCAATTTATTAATTAATTGTTTGATTTTTTAAATTAGTAAATTTTTATAAACTAAAATAAATTGATTATTTTTTATTTTAGCAGTTTCTCCTCTAAATTAAACTTTAAATTATGGACTTTTTATCAAAATTTTCATATTGTATGACAATTTCATATCGGTTAAACCATTTAGACCTTAAATCTTTTGTTATATCAATATTATATAATAAATATATTAATAATTGTAAAGTACAATCAACTTGTTTGATATTCAAAAATCAACTAAAAATATAGCACATAATTCTCCTTAAATATCAATCTTTGTATTATTACGTTATTTATATTAATAAAACATTAATAAAGATAATTGTAAAACTGAATTAATTTAAAATAATTATTTATTTTAAATATAAATTTGCATTTATTTTTATTTTTATTTTTTAGCAAAAACCAAGTACTCAAACCTCTTTATTTAGTATTTCAGCGACTAGAAACAGACCCAAGTACCAAAGCTGGCGGTGGCTCCACTAATTAAGGAGACTTTTGTTGGCCGTCGGTGCGTGTAGGTGGTGGAGAAAAAGTTCAACACACGACGGGCCATGATGAGTCTATGGACTATAGAGGGTGCAGAAATGGCATACCCAGCTTTTAGCATCACTGGGTTGTTGAAAGTCAAAGTTGGCGATCTTCGTACGTTGCCGGTGGGAATCGCTAAACAGTATCTCACAATAATTTACTAGGTGATAGCTGTGACAGTCATCCATTATCTTGCGATAACAACCGACACAGTCCGCCATTAAAACATTTACCAACCATTATTAAAATATCAGTTGATAAGAATTTGAAGGACACCCTTTTTGTATTTTTGTAGAAAACCCCCTGTATCATACTTAAAATAGCGTAGTTTTGTTAAAAAAAAACAAAATAATGTTATTCTATTATGAGATGCATTTATAAATATAGAATCTAAAGGAGGTTTATTTTCTTATAGTACATAATTTCCCAACTAACTGCAGAGGTTTTGACACCAAATTAGCAAGCAGAGCACATGCTAATTATTTCATGCTTTGTATTGACATTTTCAAGTCTTCTGGACCTTGAGTATGTGATTGATAGCTTCTTCTGGTTGCTAATTAATTTGATTGTATTTGTCTTTGTAATATGATGATCTCCAGCTTGTTAATCCCTGATTCTTTCTAAATGTTTTCTAGTTGTTTTGACATAAACTCTAAATACATGTTATCTTCTGTCTGATCTCTTATAACTTTTATCAAATAAGAAGTAAGCCTACACCGCCAAATAATGTATAAGTATAAATATTTTCTAATTATTTTTGTTGGATTAATTTAACAATAATAAGTGTGACTCATTTTTTTTTGGGTGCAATGGAGAATTAAAATAATAAGACAAAGAAAAAAAAACAAGAAACAAAGAGACAAGACCCCGCCGTGCTCTCTCAAATAAAGTGCCAACAGTGTCACCAACAAAAGTCATGAGGACTGAGCCTGGAAGAGACTTTCAAAACTGAAAGGACAACTTATCCTGGCTGCCCATTTTGGCTAAAATACCATCCACACTATTACCTTCCCTGAGAATATGATCACAAGACACATTTCAATTCCAATTGAGCATAACTTTAATATCGGCAATGAGGTTTGCATGAAGATGGAAGTAATAATCAGTACTTCCATAGAGTCTTCCATAGAGTCTGAGAATAAAGCAAGCCGTTTAAAGCCCTTATTACTTTATTTGGTTCTAATATAAAGTGAGCCCAAAATAATTATTATTGGGCTTGTTAAAGGAAATTAGAATCATTAGGGTTATAAAATAAAGAAACCTTTCCCTCTCCTTTAAAGTTGAAGAAACTTTTACAGATATCAAAATACATACGTTTTTGCACCATTGAAAAGAACGAAGAAAGGAAGAAGGCAAGAATGGATAAAGTTTTGCGTAAATAAGGAATTTGCTAAAAAGAAGAGATTACACGAGTATGGATCAAGGCTAGTATTTTTCTCTTTTCTTTATAGCACTAATTTTAGAGTTAAAAAATGTTGAATTAATTGTGTCATAAATGTTCATGGGTGAATTCTATGCTTGTAATATTGCTTAGAATGTTAAAGAATTTTAAATATCACATGTGGTATCAGAGCATATTATGATACTTTAATTTGCATTAGAGTTAACCCTAAAATTATTAGTAGCAATTAATATTGCTTTAAAGTTATAGAAGATTGTTTATTGTTTATGTTGTAATATCTTGATTAAGGCTATCTTATTTCTCGGTTTCTGGATTTGATTTCATCGATTGAATGATCCTTTATAATAAAAGTCAGAGATTGCGACGATGTTACTGTCTTTCTCATATATGTTTGCTTGTTTTGTTTTAAATTGAGATGGGATGGCTATTAAATTGGGGTTGGAGCACCCTGTTCTTGTTAGGGTGTTCCAACCCTGTGCCACTAAAGTTGGTCTATATAAATGTGTGGACCCCACATAAATATGTGAATAAGATTTAAATCTTTAATAGAATATGGTAGAAACTGGTTAACCAGAACTGAGGATCTAATCCCACTAAATTATTTCTGAGATCAATATAAACTAATTCTAATGACTACGATGAACCACATTTTCATGTTTCTGGGCCTACCATTGCAGATTTATGTTGCATTAATTGTTTATTGTCTTTGAATGAATTCTAAAAAAGCAAAAGGATTGGTGTTAAGTACGTAGATGCATTAATTATGGTTTCACTTAACTTTTAAAAGAATAAAAGCTGGAGAAAAGACTCTCCATAACTGTGTAAAATAAAGGTTTAAATAAAAGTTTTTGTGGGACTTATGGTCAAATTTTTGTTTTTTATTTGCACTACTTGTTTAATGCAAATTCTAAAAAATGAAAAGTGAAAGAAAAGTCAAGGTTTTTGTGGGATCACTATTAAGATATTGGATTTGTGTTGTATTAATTATTTGTTGCATTTGTATGAGATCTGAAAAACGTATTTTCTGTTTCTTTTTTTATATACAAGGGAAAATAACAATTAATCTAAATCACACAAATGCGGCGGTACTCAATGCCCTGCCTATCCCGTCTGATGAGATCCTGGACGGGCAATGGAGCCTCTTGAAGTATATGGATGCCTGGGCAATTCCTAACTGCTTCTGCTGTTAGTTGATTCATGCACTGGTTTCCCTCCCAATGTATGTGTTGGATCTGCACCTCCCAATCACGTTGGAGCAGTCCATGTATACCTGCCAATAACAAGTAATTACGATCAGTCGCAGAATTGGGATAAGAAAGCAAGTTAATGACCTCGAGGGCGTCGGCTTCTAAGATAACCCGACGGTATCCACGATTCGAAGCGAGAGTGAGTCCCGAGTGGACTCCTCAGAGTTCGACCATCATAAGTGAGCCGCTACCAATGTGCTAAAGAAATCCGCCGCACCACTGGCCACGACTATCCCGAATAAGACCCCCAGCGGTAGCTAAGTCCGATTCCGCTGAGTTTGACACAGTGCTCTGTGGGGAAGACAAGGTTTCGTGGGGCTCATCGTAGAGAGACTTTTCGTTATGTTGTTGTAAAGCATAATGTTTAGGGGTTAAAATGTATGATCATGACTTCTTTGTTGACAAGTCAAAAGGTTGAATATGGTTGTTAACGTATAGAGTCAATTATGTTTTAGTCTCAGGTATAATTTTGGACTTTACATCATCTTTCAACTTAAATTCCAAAATTTACATATACTTACTAATTAAATGTTTACTGTAGAGAATGCTTATTAGTCACCAAAGTAACCTTGCTTGAAAAGATATTTAGACATTTAATTATGCATTCTTTCGATTGGTGAATATGTTTGTATATCCAAAGATAACATGCATACTAGCTTGAGTATGATTGACTGTCTATCAAAGTGTGTATATATATGTTGTTAACATCATTATGGATTAAGGATATGTGTTTAAGTATCACCCAAAGGAGAACTTATATATATATATATATATATATATATATATATTAATTTATTATTGTGTGAATCTATTAATTATACTTAAAGTATTAATGTGTGAGTTTATTTTTACATTTGTAGTTTTTAGTAATTTGTTACTTATCGGCAATGGTTTAATCAAGTTCAATAGGCTAAACCACGCCAATTGGTTTGAGCAAATCCAATTTCAATTAGGTATTATAGATAAGGGCATGACATTAGTTGCAGAGAAGTTGCAACCATTACTAAGACCAGTATCCAAGCTGAAATGACATAAACATTAGTTGCAGAGAAGCCTGTAATCATTATTGAGACTAGTACCCAAGATGAAATGACATATTTTGAGGCCTGGGAGAAGTCTAATAGGTTGAGTCTAAACTCGATGCGATTAACAATGGCTGAAAATGTTAACCCATCAATGCCTAATACAGATAATGCAAAGGAATTCATGATGAAAATCAAAGAGTACTCATAATTAGACATAACCACAGAGTACTCACAATTAGACATATCTGACAAGCTTATTATAGGAAGCTTGATAAGCGAATTGATGATCAAGAAGTTTGAATGGTCACAACCTATCTATAATCATGTAACAGACATGTCAAATTTGGCTGCAAATATGAAATTAATAGGTATGGATGTGAGTGAATCCTTCTTAGCACAGTTCAGCATCAACTCACTTACTCCTGAATTTGGTAAGTTCCAAGTGAATTACAACACTTTGAAGGAAAAATGGAACTTTCAAAAAATCAAGGCCATGTTGGTGTAGGAGGAAGAGAGATTAAAGATAATGAAGGGACACTCTGTTTACTTCACAGTGCATAAAAAAGCTAGCAACAGAGAGGGAAAGCCAAGAAAGAAGAGCAACAAGAAGGACAAAGCCCCAGTGAAGGTTAATGAGGGCCAAATCCATAAAGAGTAGTGTTGTTTCTTCTGCAAGAAAGTTAGTCACCTCAAGAAAAATTGCCTTAAGAGAAAGGCTTGGTTCGAAAAGAAAGGTAAGTACTATATTTTAATATGTTTTGAATCAAATCTTATTGAGGTGCCCAATAATACTTGGTGGTTAGATTCAGGTGTAACTACTTATCTGTCACATATTATACAGAGATTCTGTTCGATTCAAACCATAAACGAAACTGAAAAGTTCCTGTATATGGGTAACAGAATCAAGGCACGAATAGAAAGAATATGGACGTACAGATTGATCTTAGACACTAGTTGTAGTCTAGATCTTGAAAAGTATCTTTATGTTCCTGAATGTGCTAAAAATTTAGTTTCTGTTAGTAAGTTGGATCATATAGGTTTTAATTTCAATATTGGAAATGGTGTTTTTTTTCCTTTGTATAAACAACAGTAGTATTATGATTCTAGTACATTAATGGATGGTTTATATCGTTTCAACCTTGATGTTAATTATTTTGAATCCTTGTTTCATGTTGAACATAACATTGGTAATAAACGTAGTGCATATAATGAATACTCTGCTTACTTGTGACATCAAAGGTCAGATCATATATCTAGAGAAAGGGTGATGGGGTTAGTGAAAGGTGAAATCTTACCTCAACTAGATTTTACTAATTGGGATGTGTGTGTGGATTGTATTAAAGGCAAGCAAACCAAAAACATATCTAAGAATTCAACCACAAGAAGTACTGAGTTACTTGAATTAATACACACTGATATATGTGATCTATTTCATGTCCCATCTTGGAGCAGTGAAAAGTATTTTATCATCTTTATAGATGACTATTCACGTTATTGTTTTCTCTATCTACTGCATGAAAAGGGTCAATTAGTGGACATTCTTGAGGTGTTCATTAATAAGGTAGAAAGGCAATAAGATAGAAAATTGAAAGTCGTAAGGTCTGATATATGCGGTGAATATTATAGTAAATATGATGAGAATGGACAATGTCCAGGTCCATTTACAAAATTTCTTCAAATTCAGGGCATTTGTGCACAGTATATAATATCCGGTACACCACAACAAAATGGTGTAGCTGAAAGGTAGAATTGTACTCTTATAGATATGGTTAATAGCATGTTAAGTTACACGAATATACCTTTATCTTTATGGAGGTATGAGTTAAAGACAGCTACATATCTACTTAATAGGGTTCCTAGTAAAGCGATTCCTGTGGCACCTTATAAATTGTGGATAGATAGGAAACCTAGCTTGAGGCACCTGCATGTTTAGGGTTGCCCAGTCGTAATAAGGATTTATAATCCTCATGAAAGGACTTGATGTAAGAAACATTAGTACATATTTTATTGTCCTAACCATGGTACGATAATAGTTGAGTCTGGTAATGCTAGGTTCATTGAAAATGGACAAATTAATGGGAGTGGGGAACCACAAAAGGTGGATATTCAAGAGATTCAAGTGAAAAATCCTTCATCTAGTGTCTCTTCTTAAATTGTTGTTCCTCTTGTTGTATCATAGTCACACAACATATCGGAACAATAAGTTAATATTCTAAACCCACAATAAGTGAATGTCAATAATGAACCAGTAAATAATGTGCACCAGTTATATCAAATGAATATATGATGTATTCACTTAAGCATAAGTGTGACTTGAGCATTGATAAAGATCTAGTCTCATTTAAAGAAGTCATAAAATGTAATAATTCTGAAAAGTGGCTCAATGCTATGAAAGAAGAGTTAAAATCTATGGAAGATAATCAAGTATGGGAATTAGTTGAGTTACCTGAAGGCTCAAAGAAAGTGGGCTGTAAATGGGTCATTAAGATCAAAAGGGACTCGAAAGTAATATTGAAAGGTACAAAGCCAGACTTAGAGCCGAAGGTTATAATCAAAAGGATGGCATTGAATTTAAAGAGACCTTCTCTCTATACAGTTTGCCAAATTATCGAGTGAGATTAGTCTGATATCTCGAACTTCCTTGTAAGAACAAAATGGAAAAAATTACTAATGAGGAGTTGGACATTACATTTGATAAGTTAGACGTAAGTATTATAAAACTATCTAATTTGCACGTATTTTCCATATGCCTAAAGCTTTGACCAATAATTTATAATTTTTTGCAACAAAAGTTGGAAGTAAAGGGAATGAGGACTGACAACGAAGTACATGTTGCTGTGAAGAAGTTTCTTGCTTTAAGGTCTAAAGATCAATAGATTTCATTTAAAAAAGCATTCTACCAAGTACGGAAAGGATGTTAAGCCGCGTAACGTCACAGTGGTGGAGTGGATGGATTTATGCGAATATTGGGAGCAATCAGCTACAAAGGTTAGTTTATTTGATTAAAAAACTTAATTTCATAACTTTTTTGACAACTGATTATATTTTAGTATTTATCAATTGTGATTTATAGATGTTATAATAGATTTTGTTACGTGTACGATTAGGATAAAAGTTAAAAAGCCAAATTGGCTAGGAGTCAGGTCAAATGTCAACCAAACTCCAGCTCCAAGGCCTTTGTAGCGATACGGCATGAGATTGTGAGTTATTATCTTTTTAATTATATTTTTCTTTGATTGATATTTCAAAATTTATAATAAATATTACTAGTAATATATTTCTATACAACAAAGTGAAAGAGATGGAGAAGAGTGTGACCGGATGAAGCTATGGTATCACACTCATTATGATGAAAGTAAAGGTCAATGGACAACTACCAAATGCAGAGAAAAATGGGTGAGTATAAAGTTCATTTACAAATATTTCTTAAATGAGACTGTGTATCTAATTAGTTCTTAATTTTTCAGGAATTAATGTGTAAGGAATTGGCAGATTCAATAGAACAAGGTCATCCGATGACAGAGGATGAAGCGTGCGACAAAGTCTTAGGCACTAGATCAGATTACATTGTTGGCATGGGAGTTGGGCCTCGACCACAAGGGAAGACTTTGGTCAAAAAGAGGCTTCGAGACGAACTAGAAGAGTCAAAGAAGGTTAATCAAGAGTTACAGTCTCAAGTCGATGAATTGAATAAAAAAGTTGAACAAATGCAGGATCGACTAACTATCGAAGTCGAACAATAAAGAATTGAATTTAGATAGCAAAAAAAGCTCTTGGAACTTTTATGTTTTAGACATAATATTCGTTTAGGTTAGATATATGTACTCATATTGATATATTATATACTTATGACTATTTACTATACACTTATGAGGCACTTTTGATATTAATTAGTGTATTATGACATGTTTGCGAATTACAATTAAATAATACATTGTCTGCAGATATGAAATTCTTGTGATACATGAATAATTATTAAAATTAATGATATACTAAAAAAATTAAAGAATTATTAAATAAAGAAAATTCATAAATAATATTGAATCGTTATTAAACAAATAAGATTTATATTTATTCAAATTAAAAAATATTAAATTAAAATAATTTTCAAAAAATAGAAAAATAATTAAAAATACTATCTACGATGTTTTTTGTTGAAACGTCATAGAATGCGCTTTCTGCGTAGTTTTCTAAGAAGTAGCGAAATGTGATTTTCTGCGACGTTTCGTAAAACGTCGTGGAATGTTGCTTTTTGCGACGTTTCAAAAAATGTCATGAAAAGTCCAATCTTTCAATGACGTTTTTAAAAAGTCACGAAATGTTCGTATTTTTCATGATGTTTTACAAAAAATATCACAGAAACCTTTTGTCTATGTCACATTTCGCAATAGTTTTTGTGACGTTTTTTAAAACATCGTAAATTATATTCTGTGATGTTTTTTGAGATTTTGTGACACTTTTTAAACATTGCAAATTGTGTTGTTTTTTTGTAGTGCAATTTACACAAAATCATCAGACTCATGAGGCATACATACTTTTCTAAACATAAATTAAGGTGTACAATAAAATCATTCCATAATTAGATTAAAGGCATGAGCATGCTTATATTTTAGAAAATTTAAAAACAAATTTTCTAGAAGTTTGTACAAATTGTGACTTTAAGAGTAGTAATTCTCTCTTTGTAATTTCTACCTTTTCATTGAATATACTACTTACTTACTTTCAAAAAAAATCTAAAATTTTCAAAATATTGGGATTTGATATGCATAATTTTAGTTGTAATTTTTAGAAAATAAAATAAAAATCTTAATTAATATTAGCCTAATCAATATTAGGAAAATCCATGTATTATGCAACTTTTGTATCAATAAATTTTAAGTTATAATTTTCTGAAATCAATAACAGTCAAGCAATTTTAATTAAGCTAAATAATTAAAAGAAGTTCTGATACCATTGTTAGAAAACTAACCTTTATCCAATCACAAGTATAGCATAAGTTTCTCAATCAGATCTCTTTAATTGGATAATTTGAAAAATACAAATCATAAATAAAAAATGTTGAAACATACTTGATTTAAATTTCTACATAAAATTTTCTTTTTGAAATATCAATCATAAGTTTTCCTTATGTCTGGTCTCTAACAGTATCTATTGAGCTAACAGAAATAAAGAATTTAACATTTGAAAAGAAAAAAGAAGAATTGCCAGCTCTATTTTGCCTTTATCCTATTTATAGAGAAACACACAAGAGTTTTGCTAATAATAATTAAAGTCTAACTCTAATTATAATTACAGTTTAACTTTAATAAAAAAAATCAAATATCTCATATTTGATCTTTGAAGTTTTTTAATCTTCATAATTAAGTCCAACGTAATTTAATTTATTTTTCTATTTTTAATTGTTCTTTCATGTACTCCCCATTATGTTCCTAATATATTACCAATGATTATAATTTATAATTAGAATTAGATAAGTCAAAACTCCTTTTAATTTATCTTTAGTTCTTCAATTAAATAATTTATAAAATATATATTAAAAGTATCATCTAATAACATGTCATAACCATCTAAATATTAGGAATATCAAAGTTGTTTGACTTAACCTATCCATGTATGATTATAATTTATAATTTAATCATCTTGTTATCCAATGTTTCAATTGGACATAAAGTATTGATTTAGTTTCTACTCCTTTAAATCTAATCATGTTCTTGTTAATTAGTAAGGGGGATTTATCGAATCACCTCATTTAGCTCTTCTCAGAATTGGTACTTAAATTGTTCGTTCAACCCTACTTGAGGCGTATAAACATGTACCACATTTAAAATAACACCTCTCACCACAATTTTTAAGGACATATTCTATTATTAGTCATTTTTACCCTTATAATATGATGTATGAGTTCCTTGATAACTAAGATACCTACCCTATTATGTTGTCTCAAATACCCTGAATACCAAAGTTTGAACTCATTAATCTCTTTTGCTTTATCCCCCATCCACTTTATCTCTGGGACACACTATATGGATCTTATATTTGTCTAAAGTCTTTACTAATTCTAAAGACTTCTTCGTAAGGGTTATGATGTTCTAATAATGTATCTATAATCTGTCAACATCTTTTCTTCTTTTAGACCTGAAACTCACCGAAGGACTAGCCCTTATTCTATCATCGAAACTCAAGCCACCACTTGTAGGAAAATCCTGGTGCAAGTATCACATACTCGCGATGCGGAAAACAAAAATTTTTGTTACCGGGACGTTCCCGAAAGTCAGGATCCATGTGTCTATATGAAAAGTCAAACCATAAAAACCAAAGTAGACCGTCTCTAACGGTGTCCACGCAGAGGTCAGAGAACCTAACCGGGACAAACCCTTTTAACCCGGAAATAGCTAGAACAAATTAAAGACTGCTAGCCACTCCTATGCTAATGTCCAACACAAGCTATAAAAGACAAACTCCTAAATGAATCTAATATTACTCAAGAATGGCAACAAATATTGATATTGATTCTCAAAATGCGTGCCACAATAAACAAATGTGAGAACCTCAAGTACACTCAACCACAAGTCAATCTAAATTAAATGATCCAAAAATCGAACCACTAATAGCAACTAGGTATCTGCAAAATGGTAAAACATGATATTGAACATTTAAAGACAACAAACCAAATATTATAAACTATAAACAAAAAAACTTAAAACTTTTAATAGATATATGAAGACTGAAAATTAAAATCCCAACACCCAAAGAGCAACACATCAACCAAAAGCAAGCACAATTAGAAACCAATCACAAGTACATCAAATAGAGAAGAAAATTTTTTGAGATACTAATTAATCAAAGAATGGAAATAACCAAACTGATATAATCTATTTAAGAATCCACACATTAACTATATGTTCTTATTGTATTTAGCACCGTTTGTCAAAAATGTTTCTATTGTAGGACTCACTTTGAATTAGCCTTTTGAATATAAGATTAAAAACTCCTCCTTTTACTTCATGTACAAATAAGAAATACTCACATTCAAAAAATATATTAGAAATAATTTTGAAACTTAGATAGAAAAAATAGAAATTTACGGGTTGGAGCTTAGAGGAAGCAACATAATGGAATCTTTTGCAACAGAGAGTTCAGGTTCAAGAATTACTCAATTTATTATAGTAATTGAAGACACAAAAAATTCTCATCTTAATCACTTCTCACCACTGTCACTTCTCCCCCAAAATCTCATAAGCTCCTTAGTGTTGTTAACCCTCTTCACCACAACAATATCCCCAAAATCCCGCTAATTATTTAGCAACCATAAACGTCTAAGGTTGAATTTGACAACATTATCAACAACAACCTAAAGAAAAATAAAAAGAGATTAGAACTGACGAGGAGAGATATGAGAACTAAAGGTGGTTAGTGATGATGAGGGGTAGACATGAAAATAAGGATTGAAATTCAAATATAATATGATTTATATCATAAGGGTAAGGTATCCTAATTTCTACACACGATGTGGCTGTTGGGTGTGAATGGAAAGCATTTGTGGCATACGTAAACGTTGGATTTTATTAGTTTCCAATGTCCTAAAATGCCACCTTATTGTCCTCCATAAAGCATAAAAATATCTTGGACCTTAACGTATAATTAAATCCCATCATAAGTCTCCCTTTCCACTTCAACACTCCTTCTACCACTAATAAACAATTTACACAAGTATTCCCTGAGATAATTTAGATATGAAATCCTTTATAATAGCATTGCAAGCTCTTCATGATCTTGGATAACATCTTAGTCTGCATTTGGGCAAGAACTATAGAAGAGAGTTCTATACTTGTAATTCTAGAAAGGTAATCTACTATAAAGTTTTTAGTCCTTTTTTATACAATATTTAAGTCACACCTAATAAGCAGTTACATTTTTTGAAATGGAATGCTTATCCTTTGTGATTAGTTCTTATTAGGAAAGCTCTTCCATTTAAGTAATTATGATTGGTGCATTGTGATTAATGCAATATTATAAACACTTAAAAAATCAAACCCATCTTTATCTTTATCCTATAATCCACACCTTCTAAGCTAACTTTTATAAGCACACTATAAGCCTTAATGACACAAGGGAAAGACAAATTATTAGGTAACGATTTGTGCCCAAAATTATTTATGCAAACATAATAATTGCATCAATATAAAGTTCATTCCTAATAAACCATTAATAATTCCAAATAAAAATTATTCCTTTAATAACTTCTAAACAAACAAAGAAAATTAATAGATTATCCAAACATATCACACATGGAATTTTTATCATTGAAATAACATATACTTTGAATCATCTCATGAAGTTCTAAAGTAGTTTTGATTTTAGATGGCCACAAGCTTATATTTGCATACCTTTTGCTTCTTTTATGAATTTAAGAAGAGAACCATTTGAGGAGCTTATTTGAAGAAATACAAAAGTTTTGTATATGGATTACTATTGTCATAGATATTGGTTATCTCTTTAAAAATGGCAGTTAATAAATAGCATGATGATTTGTCAGACTTGAAGAGTGCTCTTGATGAGTTTATGTAGATAATGAAAGGAATGATTTTGACTTGGCTTTATGATGAAGGGTTTGAAACTCATGCGATCTTATGGTATAACAATGTAAATAGGTATGGTAGTTTAAGGAGAAATAATGTTTAACTATTCCAATAAGGTCATTGTGGTTGATTTCCTAAAATTTTAAGAACTAGAAAGTTTTAAGATAGGATCACACATAACATATAGTTACAAAGCAAGCCTAATCATTAAACTAAAAAATATTTGAAATTATTATAGGAATATCTAATTAAATTGACTATATTCGGATGCCCCATGAAATTAACCATTTTTATCCATTTACGATGGCCCTAAAGGTCCTCTTTAACCAAAACCTTGACATTAACAAAGAGAGACGTTATGCTAACTTAAAGATATACATCAATATAATCTTTGTAAACAATTTTAATTTCCACCTTCACATAGAATGTAGTCAATGTATGTGGTGATAGTCTCAAGTTCATATAAGGTGAATGTAATAACATAAGTATAAAAGATGACATTCTTTCGAGAATCCTCAAAATAGTGTAATGTAGAAGAAGGATCACTCAAATATAATATTGATTAATTGCAGATGTATTAAACATAGATGAATCTAGAAAATTAGTAAGCATAATAACTAAAGAAATTATAAGGTTGTGAAGAGAAACCCATCATCATCAAAGAAGGAGAAGAGGAAATTGGATTAGAAAGGGGCTCATAATCTCTGAAGAATTAGTGGCAATATGTAAAAAATTTTGGACAAAAATTTAGTAAAGATAAAAAAATTCATATAGTTGTCTATCTAACACTGGTTAGAAACAAGTAAATGTTATAGTAACCTAGTTGGGAATATTGCCTAATACTTGTTTTATTAGTAAATTTGAGATCTTATAATAAAATTTTTACATCTTTCTACATTCCCTTCCAATAGAACAAGGTTTGTAGGTTTTTATTAGTTTCCAATGTCCTAAAATGTCCACCTTATGGTCCTCTAGTAAGCATAAAAATAACTTGGACCTCAACTTATAATTAAATCCCATCATAAGTCTCCCTTGCCACTTCAACACTAATTTCTACTACTAATAAACAATTTACTCTCATATTCCCTGAGATAATTTAGATAAAAAGTCCTTTATAATAGCATTCCCTATTTTTTTTCATGATCTTAGATAACAAATTCGTGTGCATTTGGAAAAGAACTCTAGAAAAGAGTTCAACATTTGTAATTCTTGAAAGGGAATATACTATTAAGTTTTTAGTCCCCTTTTTTTAATACAATATTTAAGTCACACCCCAATAATTTAGGCTTTTATATTATCTGAAAAGCAATTCTTATCCTTTGCTTCCATTTAATTTTTTTTCGACTATAAGATGTTTCTCTCGCAAATTGTTTCAAAACTCTACTACTTCCTTTCTGACCATACTCCTCTTCCTTGGCTGGTATCCCTTTTGAGTCACTCTGATGGGGATACTTCAGTCCCACCACATTGCACGGCTTTTCCCGCCTACTTTTCATTGCATTTTCATCCTTCCTTTTTTCAATCCTTCTAGCCTGCCAATAATATTCTTTCTATTCTAGCTTTACTTTCCAAACATGCAGCCTTTGCTTGACAAGTGGAAGGAGATTTTCCCAGCTTTGCCCTTCCACTTCCCTCTGCAACTAGACCTAACCCCAACATTGCTCCCCATCCTCTAATCGCTTTGAACCCCCAAAAAAGCTGGAAGCAAGTTGATGGGAACCATCAATCCTCTACCCTCACCTTCAACCCACCTAACATTCGATTGGTTTAGAGCATACCACTATGGATAATGTCTATTAGAGTACTAGACCACAAAAGGGTTGAGTGCCCTTATTAGTTTCATTGGTAAACCCCTTTGCTTTGATGAAAATATAGCAAAGAAAACAATAGTAGGTTATGCTCGTATTTGTGTTTGTGTCGAGCTTGCTAAAGAACTATCGTTCAAAATTCCTATTATGCAGTTGGGTGAGGACAGAAACCTATGGGAGGATAGTATGGTTGTTTCTTACCAATGGAAACCACCTCCAAAACACTAAGACAAACTTTGGAAACCAATCGAATTTTTTTTCAAAATAGGTAGTTTTTTGAAGTTAATGGGGGATGAGTTATTGAAGGAACTCGCGGTTAATCCCAATGCAGTGATTGCTGCAAATGCTGAGAATTTAAGGCCAGCTGAGAGTCCAGTTAAAGCTGGAACTGGTACCATTTTAGGTATAGATCTAGCCTTCTCCCCTGGTCTTTCATAACATTTAAATCCTTCAGCTGAAAACCCTCAGGCACATATAGAAAACAACATAGCACTTTCTTATAAAGCCAACAGCCCTAGTGGCTCCCCTACTTCACAACCCATATCAGAAACTCCTACCACTACTCATCTTTCCCCATGCCAACAAGATGGTTAGGGGAGTCAGGTTGGTTATGTGGAAGTAAACCAACCTTTTAAAACAATTGAAAAGTGACGATCACACAGGAGTAAGAGCAAAAGCTCCTCTCATACAAACTTTTAATTATGTCCATAGTAGTATGGAATGTCAGGGGATTAAATTGCCTTACAAAGCAAAATGCTTTAAGGGATTTTGTCAAGAGGGAAAGGCCTATACTTATAGGTTTAGTTGAGACAAAAATAAACAACAAACTTTTAGCAAGTTGAATATCTTGGGATCAGGTTGGGTGCAGATCTCAAACCATTTACATCATGCTTATGGAAGAATAATTTTCAACTACAAGGCAAATGAAGTTAAAGTAGCATTACTCCACTGCACAGATCAATGTATGCACCTCCATATATCTTTTTTGCAGGAATAATCTGATATCCTCGTCTCTTTTATATATGCCAACAATTTTGGTTTCCCACAATCTATGTTAGGATATAATGTAAGCAATCTAGGTAGAGGGATCACCTTGTCGTGGTTCATTTGTGGATATTTTAACTCCACTCTCTATCGGTCAGAGGCTAATGGGAACTATAACTTACACAATTATATTGAGGATTTCAAACAATGTGTCGATAGGTTGGGAGTGACAGACCTGTAATACATTGATTACAGGTGCATATGATCCAACAAACAATCCTCTTGTTGGAGCATCCAAAGAAACTTGATTGAGCTTTGGTTAATGCCACTTGGTTCACTACATTCTCTAACAACTATGCTATTTTTCAGGACCCCTTATTTTATGTTCATACCCTAGTCAAAATTGAGCATCTATTCTGGAAGCCTACTATCTTCCATCCCTTTCGGTTCAATAATTATTTGGCTCATGATCCAGGCTTCTTGGTTGCTTGTTGAAGAGGTACAGACCGTATGTTTCAAGGAACCAAACAATATATATGTGTCCAATATTAAAGGCCATTAAGCATGAACTGAAAGTTCTCCAATCTTTAAAGGGATCCACTGATGAAGTAGTAGTGCAAGATAAGGCTGAGCCCCCTACTATCCAAAATTGTCGTGCAAACTCACCAGATGTTGCATTGCTTGCTTAAGAGAAATAGGTGCTCTCGAAGTATTTGATCATTGTTAAGGACCATAAGTCTTTGCTTCCATGCATGTCAATGGGTCGGGCTTAGCCAGGCTAGGTAGGCCCATCCGGTTATATTTTTTTAAAAAATTAAAAACGACACCGTTGTTTACAAAACAACATCATTTTTGACATTTCGATCGGCTCGTGCTCTGCCTAAGTCGGCCCTTAGCCTAAAAACCTGAGTCAAAATCGGGTAGAGCCAGGCTGGGTCTGTCGGGTCAAGCCAAAATTAACATCCCTATTTGCTTTAACATCGAGCTAAGGTTAATTGGTTGAAGGATGGTGATAGGAACTCAAAATTTTTCTTTAACTCCATTCTTGCTAGGAGAAACAGAAATTGAATTACCTTCATTAAAAGCCATGAGGGACTACTCCTTCAGACATAACCTGATATAAAAAGAGAGGCTGTTAATTATTTTCGAAACCTTCTAAGTTCCCCGGGTACAACTATAGTTTTTGCTGCATATTTCTCACCACTCAAGTTGAAGCAAATTAATTTGGAGGACAGTGACTTGTTAGCCAAGGCGGTAGAGGATAAAGGGATTAAGGAGCCGGTGTTCAACATAGATGGAAAAAAAGCACCAAGTATAGATGGAATGAATGGATACCTTTTCCAACAATCTTGGAGTGTTACAGGTTTGGTTGCTAAAGATACAGTACGATAATTTTTCTCCATATGGGTGCTGCTCAAGGAAGTCAATAAGTCTTTCCTATGCTTGATACCAAAGGGTTCTTCTCCATCAAATTTTTCTGAGTTCAAACACATTTCTTGTACAAACTTTCTTTATAAGATCATAATAAAAATTCTAGCATCAAGAATGAAGAAGGTGATAGATAAGCTCATTATTTACAATCAAGGGGCTTTTATAAGAAACAGAAAGATTGGCGACAATATTTTAATTTTGTAAGAGCTTGTCAAAGGCTATGTAAGAAAGAATTCAGCACCCAACTGCACTATTAAAATCAATTTTGATAAGGCAGATGATAGCATCAACTGGACTTTCATATGGGAGATGATGGATGCTTTTGGTTTTACCTAAATTTATCCCAGATGGATCAAAAAATGTATTTCAATAGCAAGCTACTCTGTACGTATCAATGGCAGTCCTTCAAACTATTTCACAGCTAGGAGAGGATTAAGGTACCCTATTTTCCCGTACCTGTTCATCATATGTATGGAAGTGCTTCATTCTATCATAAAACTTGAGGTGGAATCCAATCACAAATTCAAACACCATACGAAAGGTAAAAGGATTGGCTTGACTACCTTGTATTTATCGATGATTTACTCTTTTTTTTTTTGTAAAGCCAATGGTGATTCAATCCATAGCTATATGCAGGCCCTCCAAAAATTCAGAGACTTTTCTAGCCTCAGGATCAATTTTAACAAAAGCCACTTCATCTTTTCAAAATGAGCTTCTTGGCTGGTACCACATATTGCTTCACAGATAAGCATGAAGGAACAATCTCCCCTTTTGCTCTACTTAGGTCTACCAATTTCCACCAAACACCTAACTTTCCTTGAATGCACTCCCATTATAGAGAAGATTCAACGACAAATTAGCTCTTGGGTAAACAAATTTCTGTCTTTCACAAGAAAGCTACAACTCATTAAATTGATTTTAAACTCTCTATAAGTAAATTGAAGCTCAAACATTTTTTTATCAAAAAGTGTTACCAATTCCATTGAAAGGATCTTCAACGATTTCTTATGGAATCCATCTACTAGTACTAAGGGTAGTGCTAAAGTTAAATGGTCAGACATTTGTTAGCCACAGGTAGAAGGAGGACTTAATCTTATTCTCATGAAGCTTACCAATACAACACTCATCTTGAAAAGATTATGGTCAATACTGGCAGATAGAACATCCTTATGGCTCAGATGGCTCCACTCATACTTCTCAGAGGTAAGAGCATTTGGGCATTACAGCCAAAAGCCTCTAATTATTTCTTTTTTAACCAACTCCTTAAACTCAGAGGCATTATCCAAGATAGTTTTTCATGCTCCATTGGCAATCAGAAGCAAATATATGTATGTTTTGATAATTGGTCAGGCCAAGGAGCTCTCATCAACTTACTTGTCGACCAAAGGTGCAGTTCTTAGAATTTCCCTGCTAGTATTCGACATTTACAACCTCAGTACTCCCCTAGTCCTCTCATCCAAGATACTTTTTTTAGCATAATTGGCCTATCCACCAGATTACGAATAGAACGTGGGAGCTTGTAAGGTTGAAAAAACTGACAATGGCTTGATGCAAAATCATGTGGCATAAGTTCCTACCTTCTAAGATAACTTTCATTTTATGGCTAGCTATTCAAAAACAGCTCAATACTATAGAGCGACTCAGGTATTTAAATATTGACCCCTCATGCCCTTTTTGTTCAACAGAGGAGGAAACAAACAAACATCCCTTTTTCCAGTGCGCGATCACCAACTATATATGGAGGACAGTTGCCTTGAGATGTAATTGGTCACTACCTTCCAACCATTTTATGAAATTGTGCAATGGTTATCTACTCAATGAAATCCGAAGGTGATACACATCATAACTATTAGTATGTGTGTTAAAAACGTCTGGAAAGAAAGGAATGGTAGAAAGTTTGCAACAAAACAAACTTATATCCGTTATCTTATTTTGGAGATCCTAGCTAACACCACTGAAATTTTAACTTTGAGGGTTTGTAAACTCAAATGTGTTTTCTTAGTCCCTAAAATTGCATGTTTTATATTTATCACCTATGCTACCTAGGTAGAAAATGACACCAGGTTGTGTAAGCTCCTTAGGGTATGTTGTAACTTGTACCTCATTTTCTTTATTAATGAAAATTTTTATTTATTTTTTGAAAAAATCTTCCATTTAAATAATTATGCCATTACTTGACTTCTATAATCACTTATAGGGATTCCTTTTCATAAATGGAAAGGGACTAGTTTTGGTATTAGAGTTTTGCTCACAAAGGCTCTAAGGTGGTATTCTTACATAAATACTACTCCTAACTGCATACAGTGTCTTGTATATCGATATGTCAAATATAGAAGCAATAATTAGTAAAATCTAAGTTCTTCAAAAGTAGCTTCTTTAAAAAATGCATCTTTCTTGAGCAATTTCGTTAAATATTTACTCTTAAGGTGAAAATGTTGAATGAAGAGTCTGTATTATCTAGCTAAGCCCAAGAAATCTCTTAGTTTTCTAATGCTTCTAAGAATTGGCCACTTGATTATCCCATATATCAATCTTAAATGGCCCAAATACTTAATTTTTGAATTACCCTAAAGCTACACTTATTAGATTTGACATAAAATTAACGTTGTTAAAAAATTGTAAGGTAGTTTGAAGATGGAGTATATAATCCTTAAAATTAAGGCTATACATTGAAATATCAACAAAGAATACTATAATAAATTTCTTTAAGTGCGACTTAAAGATGTCATTAATGAAGCTTTGAATGCACAACGCACATTCCTAATAGACCATCATAACTTCTAAATGTAGTTTTCGAAATATCTCAAAGATGCATCCTGATTTGGTGGTGTCCTAATCTCCAGTCAACCTTGGAAAAGCACACAAGCTTGGTAAGGATATACTTTCCATGCAAATATTTTGCTCAAAACTCTCGACTTTCACTAAAACATACAGTATTTGACAAAATGGTATGTTCCAAATTTTCTTGATATCTTTTACAAACACATGGCTACAACTTAAATCAAAGCTGGCAACAATTTTCCAGGTCTACTTCTGGAAGCCAATGAATCGGAAGTAAGCACTTGGGGACTCAGCTCAATCAATATCAATGCCAAACTTTAACATCATTCCATAAGCGTTGGAATCGCAAGTCAACAGGACTGCATTTAATGTAAGACAACTGTTTCAAATTTATCAATCATCCTTTTATTACGTCTCATATGGGTTCAAGTCCTCCGTTCTCATTATTCTGTTTTACTCCTTTACCCTTGTTTCGCTCTGGTCCCTTCAAATTAGATTTAGATGAACGAGTTAGAAAATGGAAAGAATCAGTAAAAATATTTTTTTGAAGATTTCAGCAACACTTGTTGGTTTTGCTAGTTGAACAACATGGTAATTGAATGTGGAGAGACATCAGGCATTGAAGACCATATCACACCTTCCCAAAGGTAAAACTAAAGCATGAGAAAGTCCCTGGAGTGTCCATGTGAAGTTCTTGCATAACTTGGTACATCGCAATTAAAGGCCTCCACCACTTTCACTTTCATATTTTGCACTTCCCAACTTTAGCTCAAAAGGAGTTTGGATCAATAGTCAAAACTAAAAACTTGCTCTACCTTTTATGTATATTCATTCATGCACGTTGAATATAGGAAACTCCATATTACCGAAACAAGAAGGTGCAGTGTAATTAGGAGTTCTTAAGAAGTTGAATTTGAGTTGCCTTGATTTCTACATATAACTGATGTGTCTATCCAGTCAGTTAGAACAAGATAAACCCCCACAAGTGGGCTTATCCGAACGTACAATCCAGTGCCTAATATCCCTTTCAATTGATCATTAATGCTATATCTACTTCAGAGCCAGGCTCAACAGATTTGCTATGCAAATCTACGAACAAACTCCAACAAGAGGGATGACTGCTCTAATCACATATCCTGATTTTACTAGATTTAAGAGCCAAGAATCAGAATTCAGTTCTATTCTTTAGTTCTATTCTCCAAGAATCAGAATTCAGTTCTATTCTTCAAGAATCAGAATTCCCCTTCTTAATCAGCAAATGGTATGGCAATGCAGCAACTTGTGGCTAAAAGCAAGTAGACTGAATTTGAGTAACAAAGGGAAGAAGACAGAACAAAACTGTTGGTAGGTCTGGTTGCTGCTACAATGGGAATATACAACAGTTTCTGATCATGGAGCCCTTTTTGTACATTTGATGGAATGCCACCTGGAATCACCAAGTTGTTACATTGAAATCTAGAACCTAAACGTATTTCCTAAGAATGTTAAGGATGAACAGAAAGCTATATACAACATCCATGTTATTTTGCTCGCACTCTCTTTCTCCCTTTTGCTGGAATTTCAGGTTGCTGGGTTGTACCTCCACATGCAGCTTTTCTTGGTCGACCAGAACCTTTCTTCGTTACAACTAAGGATTCTAATGGAGGGGAATGTGCATTAGTTGGTCTTTTTCCTCCATTTGGAGTCTTTGCAACTACCTCACCAGCTTTCACCACCTTCACAGGCAATTTGCGATAGCCAGAGTGAGCACTCCGGGGTTTAACAGGAGGATTAAGCATAGATGGTATAGTTGAGAGTAAGGTTATGGTGGTCCTACTGATATATTCCTTCAAATGATGCCGCAAACTGTTGGTGACAATGTCTCTTAGCAGAAGAGCAGATTTATATTCACGAGTTGTCTTGGAATAAAATACTAGGGCATTGCTAGCAAGCAGCAGAAGATCTCTAAATAGTTCTTTCGCTGATATTATAGAATGGCTGGCAATGCTTGATCTTATGGTGTCAAAATCCATGTGCTGCAGAATCATTTTCTTGTATCTTCCTCTCTTCTGTTATGAAACAAAACAAAGTTACGTTAACTCCACACATTATGAGAAGCACCTTCCTTTTGTAAACAACCCAGAGCGAAACTACCATCATATCGATCAAAATAGATATATTTACGGACTCAATGTTATCACCACATAGCCTGGTGGTATAAATAATGAGAAACAGAACAATAGGAATTTAGTTATCAATATAATTGTTAAGTTAATTAACAAATTCCAAAATGATTAACAAATTCCAAAATGAGCTAGATCCAGGCCATCATTTTAATTAAGGAGAATATGATCAATGAAAGTGGAAAATCAACTTTGAAGGAAGAGTGGTGTCTACCTGGCTATCCAGTCTTCTGCGAAATACAGAAGCACATTTATTTTCAGCAATAGATTCAAAAATCTTTAGAAGATCAACAGTTTCACCCTCAATGTAACCTCTGCACTGATCATTCATTGTAGAACATCTGGCAACTTGATGAGAACTACTGGTTGAATTATCTTTACAGTGGGTGGCTGACAAAACATCGGCAGATCCTAAAAACTCAGTTTCTCCAACACTTGCTTCTTTGACATCCTTTCTACAGTCTTTGCGCTTTCTCTTCCCCCTCCTCCTCCTTATGCTCACTCCTTTTATTACCCATAACTCTGCTAGCTTCCCTATGTCTACAAACTTATCCTGTACAGGCAACTCTGAAACTACTTCTGGCTTGAGCTTGATGTCTTCAGCAGAGACAGAAGCCAGAGCCTGACACTCTTTTGGCCAATTTGTCCTTGTTTCTTCAGTAAAACTACCAGCAGATAGTCCATCCTTTGACGTCTCTTTACTGGATGACTCATTTCCATGAGATCTCTGAAATGGTGATTCTGTCTGGCAGGAGTCGTAAACATGAAATTCGTCCGCCCTCTCAGCCTTGAGAATCTCAAGCTTTGATTCCAGTGAGCTGAAAATGGACCAATTAAACGACAAGATGTGTACATGTACGGTAAATACTGAGATTCTTGTGAGGTCTTTCCTAATAATAAACTCTATGGCTAAAGATTGCAAGCATTTGTCCTTCAGGGTTAATTATTCTCTCCCTAGTAATTTTCTTGATTGAAAATGAAAACATGGTGAACCTCAAACAGGTCATTTGGTTTGTTAGTCTATCAATATCTGATAAAATTGTCAGTCAAGGAGTAGGAAGTTTGAATTGAAGGAAATCTAGAACGCATGCTGCCACACTAGTGGCAGTGAAGCTCAACCAACCAAGCTATTTATATCTTAAATTGCTCTGCAATTTGAAGGAAGGTGCTACATATGTATCTGGGATGTAAAAATTTATAACATGACTCATATAGCTCCTAGCTTCTATGCTTGCATCCAAAGGACTACAGGTTGGTAGAAAGAATTGATATACAAAATACTTCATAACTAACCCAATTGAGTCTTCAGATAGCTCTAATGAACGCTTAAGTTCTGCCATCCGCTGCTTCCGCAGCTCTTCAAACAAAGCCCTGATAAATACAAACGAAGTAAGGTCAGTTGGTCTCAAAATCAGAGCAAAATTGGCTTACATTTACACACAAGTGCATGGAAATACAGGGATATGTGCATAGTTAAATTCTGGACTGCCAAGTATTTATGAGGAATAGTTAAATTCTGGCGGCAGAGAATTGACATGCAATTATAAAGAAAAAGAGGGAGTCAACTTACGCAGACCCAGCATAACGCTGCTGCAGGGCTTCATACTTGGCTTTACAAACCTGCAATGGATTCTCTAATTGAATATTGAGTGTGCCAAATAAATATTTAGCAGTGCTATCATTGCATTTTGCACCTGAATTAAGTAAGCAAAGAAGTCACTTCTTAGAGTATGCATTTATAAAGCCTCTGCTTCCTTACAATTCTATGTCATTGCCAGGTTGGTATCAGACTTTTGGTTGGTTCGTGGTCACCTAGGATGTAATAAGTAAAATATCTCTGATAAAATTAGTACAGCGGGCCCCGCAGGAAGCAAGTTTTAAAAAGGTAAAAGCCCCCAATCATTTCCTTCCACGTGTCATTCATGAAGGGCAATCTTGTCTTCCAAAAAGACCAATCGGGAAAGAACATACTTGGCGTCCAATCAACGAACCTTAGTTAAGATTAATAATACATACACACGGAACGGAACAGAAGGAAATAGTATTTTATTAAATAAAACTGTAAAAAGAAAAAGAACCAAAGAGAATAGAATGACCTCGGGGGTGTAAACGAACGGGCAAAGGCTTCGGGTTCGGGTTCGTGCTCGGAGCTCCGAAGCAACGACATCCCAGTCTCGTGTTCCGTGGCGGAGAACTGCTCCGCCCAACAGCAGCTCCTCCCACGTCCCCCACCCCATCTCCGACGAAATCATGAAGACCTTGGGTTGTTCGTTTCGGTTTATTTATTTATTATTCTTAAGGAAATGGAAGAATGGGGTGGTCTACTAATTGCGTGAGACAAGAGGTTGACAGATTCTATAAAGAGTTTGAGATTTGAGACAGACAGACAGGTTGAATTTCTAATTCTATTCTGAGAATAATAATTAATAATAAAAAGAAAAACAAAAACAGGATGATTGAGGAGGAGGGAGGGAGGGAGTGATTATTACAATACAAATACAAATACAAAGAAGAGGAAGAGGAAGAGAAAGAGGAGGAAAAGGGTTTTTGGTGAAAGAGAAAAAGAATGGATTTTTGAACTTGAACTAAAAAGGGGAATTTTCTTTTTCTCTCTGGTCTCTCTCTGCCCTAAAAGAAAAAGGTTCATTTTTTTGAACTCCTCCTTACTATTTCTCTGCTTCTTTGTCTTTTCTGAAACTAAATTGGTTATAACAATTCCTAAATATAGATTACCTATAAAATATGGGTCGTTTTAAAGAATTTTACGCTTATTTAAAAAGTTAATAAAATATTTGAATTATACATTTATTTAATAAGAATTGTACATGTATTCTTATTAAATACATGTTAAAGTCTCTTAAAAATATAATCTGTCATATGAGAAAAATTAAAGAATAATTTTAAAAATGAAATATAAATATATATAAAAAGTCACCAACCACACTTATTTTGAATAATTAAAATCTATCTAAAACGACACTTATTTTAAATAGGAAGAAGTATATATTATTATATACCCTTGCTAAGGCTACGGGATAT
>JANZLC010000202.1:44734981-44752075 GCA_026413385.1 Erythroxylum gracilipes
TACTCCCGATATCGAAAAATATCAAACTTTATGGCTACAGAAAGCTCTCAACATAATCTACAAGTTTCATGTAGATCGTTTTCTCAAATTTCTCCCAAATCAAAAAGTCAACTCTCAAGTCAAAGTTGTCTATCACTATTCATCTCCAAAAGACAAACTTTCTTAATTTCTTCAAAATTTTATACTTGTTCTCTTTATTTCATAATTTTAATTTCAATCAAATCATTTACTTTACTCTCACAATCCGTTTCATATACAAAACACTCATTAAGGATCGGGGTCCAACAGCACATAATGAACACTTTGCTTATTTGTGGCATCAAAGGTTAGGTCATATATCTAGAGAAAGGGTGATGAAGTTAGTGAAAAGTGAAATCTTACCTCAACTAGATTTTACTGATTGAGATGTGTGCGTGGATTGTATTAAAGGCAAGCAAACCAAACACATATCTAAAAATTCAGCCACAAAAGTACTGGGCTACTTGAATGAATACACACTGATATATGTAGTCCTTTTCATGTCCCATCTTAAAACGATGAAAAGCATTTTATCAACTTTATTAATGACTATTCACGTTATTGTTACCTCTATTTACTGCATGAAATATCTCAATCAGTGGACATTCTTGAGGTGTTCATTAATGAGGTAGAAAGACAGTTAGATAGAAAAGTGAAAACCATAAGGTCTGATAGAGGTGGTGAATATTATGGTAAATATGATGATAATGGACAATGTCTAGGTCCAATTGCAAAAAAATTTCAAAGGCTACGCATTTGTGCACATTATATAGTGCCTAGTACACCACAATATAATGATGTAGCTGAAAGGCGAAATCGTACTCTTATGCATATGGTTAGGAGAATGTTAAGTTACACGAATGTACCTTATCTTTATGGATGTATGCTGCATTAAAGACAACTACATATCTACTTAGTAGGGTTCCTAGTAAAGTGATTCCTGTGACACCTTATGAATTATGGACAGGTAGGAAACCTAGCTTGAGGCACCTGCATTTTTTGAGTTGCCCAACCAAAATAAGGATTTATAACCCTCATGAAAGGAAACTTGATGTAAGAACCATTAGTGGTTATTTTATCAGTTATCCAGAAAAGTCCTAAGGGTACATATTTTATTGTCCTAACTATGGTACAAAAATAGCTGAGTCTGATAATCCTAGGTTCATTGAAAACGGACAAATTAGTGGGAGTAGGGAACCACGAAAGGTAGATATTCAAGAGATTCAAGTGGAAAATCCTTCACCTAATGTCTTTTCTCAAGTTGTTATTCCTCTTGTTGTATCACAGTCACGCATCATATCGAAGCAACAAATTAATATTCCAAACCCACAGGAAGTGAATGTCAAAGAAAATCAGGTAAAATCAAAACTTAATAAAGGCCCCTTGCCGGGTGAAAAAAATTGGATATTAGATGTATCCATTTTTTGTTCAAATTCTTTATAATTAGGAATAAGAAAGATAAGATGAATTTTATTTATCCAAACCTTTTTTATGGAAGTTTCATGTATGCTTAATTGCGAAGGTCTGTAAGGAAAAAAGACCAACTATATCAGATGATTATGTGGTGTATTCACTTGAGCATGAGTGTGACATGAGCATTGATAAGGATCCAGTCTCATTTAAAGAAGCCATAAAATGTGATAAATTTGAAAAGTGGATCAATATTACGAAAGAAGAGTTAGAATCTATGGATAATAATCAAGTATAGGAATTAGTTAAGTTACTTGAAGGCTCAAAGCAAGTGGGTTGTAAATGGGTCTTTAAGACCAAAAAGGACTTGAAAGGTAATATTAAAAGGTATAAAGCCAGACTTATAGTCAAAGGTTATACTCAAAAGGATGACATTGACTTTAAAGAGACCTTCTCTCCAGTTTCAAAGGGCTCTTTAAGAATTGTTACGACATTAGTAGCTTATTATGATTTAGAGCTTCACCAAATAGTTGTAAAAACTGCATTTTTCTGAATGGTAACTTAGAAGAAAAAGTTTATACGGACCAACTAGAAGGTTTTGTGATTACATAAAAGGAAAATATGGTGTGTAAATTAAAGAAGTCAATATATGGTTTGAAACAAGCTTCCCGACAGTGGCGTCTTAAGTTCAATGATACCATTATCTCTTATGGTTTTGTAGATAACACTGTTGATCGATGTATCTATATGAAGGTCAGTGGGAGCAAGTTCATTATTTTTGTACTATATGTTGGCAATATTCTTTTAGCTGATAATGATTTGAGCTTGTTACAAGATGCAAAGAAAATTTTCTCTAATAATTATGAAATGAAAGATAT
Source organism: Erythroxylum gracilipes (assembly GCA_026413385.1). NCBI lineage: Eukaryota > Viridiplantae > Streptophyta > Magnoliopsida > Malpighiales > Erythroxylaceae > Erythroxylum > Erythroxylum gracilipes. The sequence continues at coordinate 44,737,288 of JANZLC010000202.1, forward strand.
GGGTGAGGCATTTTATATGATTGGAATAGAAATATTTCGTGGCAGGACACAAAGATTCTTAGGGTTATCTCAAAAAGGATAAATCAGTAAAGTATTAGAGAGATTTAGGATGGAAAAATGCTCAGCAGGGGTAGTTTCAATTCAAAAAGGGGATAAATTTAGTGAAATGCAATGTCCCAATAATGATTTGGAACGAAAGGAAATGAAATCTATTTGTTATGCAAATGTAGTTGGGAGTTTGATATATATTCAGACTTGTACTAGATAGGATATTAGTTTTGCTGTTGGAATGTTAGGTTGATATCAAAGTAATCTCAGATTGGACCAATAGAAAGATCCAAAGAAATTTTTTAGGTATCTACTGGGCACTAAGGATTACATGCTCACGTACAGGAAATTTAATCACTTAGAAGTGTTAGTTATTTAGATTCAGACTATACTAGTTGTGTAGACTCAAGAAAATCTATCTTTGGTTATCTATTCCAACTAGCAGGAGGGCCAATTTCTTGGAAGAGTGGAAAGTAGTATGTCATCGTTACTTTCACTATGGAGGCTGAATTTGTGGCATGCTTTGAGGTTACTATTCAAGCATTGTGGTTGCGGAACTTTGTCATAGGGTTATATATTATCGACAGTATAACTAGACCGCTGAAAATTTATTGTGATAATTTCGCAACTATCTTGTTCTCTAAAAATGTTAAGTATTATAAGGGTGCTAAACACATAGATTTAAAATAATTGTCAGTCAAAGAAGAAATGCAAAAACATAATGTGTCAATTGAGCATATTGGAACTAATCTAATGATAGTAAATCTGTTAACTAAGGATGAACATTATAGATAAGTCCTTGTTAGCATGAGATCATGTTATGTATGTACACATGCTTGGATATTTGCTATTATTGTTTTGACACCTTTGAATTCAATTAATGTTATGTTTTTGCTATTTGTTAGTTGTCACATTATGTTGTGTACATGCATTGTTTTATTGCGATGACAAATTATGTTTTGAGAAACATTAAAGTTAAGAATTATAGTATTTCTCAATTACAGTTAGTTTGAGTTGAGATGATTGTGTAATATATAGAAGGAATCATGTCATTAGATGACTTGTAACTGCCATGATCCCATTATTGCAATTCGTTCAAGTTTAATGACTTGATAGATTCAATATATGGTGCACACTTGTATTGTTAGATTAACAAGTCGTAACATGAGTCAAGTGGGAGATTGTTAAATTAATTTAATAATCATAAGTGTGACCCGTATCACTTTATTTGATCATAATACAAAGTGAGCCAAAAATAATGATTATATTAGGCTTGTCAAAGGAAATTAGCGTCATTATGATTATAAAAGAAAGAAACCATTCCCTCTCCTTTAAAGTTGAAGAAACTTTTACAAATATCAAAACACATATTCTTTCACCATTGAGATTCGAGAAGATCGAAGAAACGAAGAAAACGGGAGTGGATAAAATTTTTGCGTAAAGAAAGAATTTTCTAAAAAGAAGAGATTACATAAGTATAGAAGGTTAGTATTTTTCTCTTTTCTTTATAGTACTAATTTTAAGATTTAAAAGTGTTGAATTAATTGTGTCTTGAGTGAATTTTATGCTTGTAATATTATTTAGAATATTAAAGAATTTTAAATCTTACAGTTTTGACATAAACTTTAAATACACGTAATTTTCTGTTTGATCTCTTATAAATTATATCAAATAACAAATAAGTCTGCACAGTCAAATAATATATAAGTATTGATTAATTACAACGTTTAAAAAATTGTCTAAAAGTTACACCGATAAACAAAAGAAGGTTAATGTTAAATAATATTAATCGGTGATTTTATTAGTAAGAAGATTCCGAAGCCCTAATCCTTCACGATCCGCAACTACCCGTTAACATAATCTCAGCCATTCATTCTGTCTGAGAAACAAACTTCACATTAGTCCTTTACTGTCCGGTCATCAACTGCAAAAGCGCCCCCATAGCAAATTCTATCCGTTGGATCGCGAAGTCAGTTTCTGTAAATACCGTGTGACAACATCGTACTTCAAAGTTTATAGTTTTTGTGGAGAGAGCGAGCGCGGCAGAGGGAGAGAGATTTCTGAAGGTATTTAGAGGTATGCTTTCCGTTTGTCTGTCTTCTTCTATTTGGATTTTATGTAGTCGTTTAGTTAGCTAAACTATGAGTATGATTAGGGCTTTTTTCTGTTCGATTAGGTTGGTCTCTGGGACAGGGGTTTTAAGACTTATAGGTTTAAGGTAATTCAACTTCAAGACTCTCACAAACACGAAAAACTGACAATCTCTCGAGACGGCGAATTCTATGGCTACTCTTTCCCGTAGAGCTTATCGCTCTCTTCTCTCAAGCCCAAAAGCTTCTCGGATCTCCATGCCCTTTTGCACCTCCTCTTCTGAAAACCTTGACTTGGACGACTCCGCTTCCAACTTAGACGCACCCCCACAGTCTCAGGCTACCAAGGAGCGAGGGGGCTTTGATTGGCCGCTCGAGAATGGCCTCGACGTGGGCATTTACAAGGTATTTATGGGGTTCATTTCTGTTTTAAACCTTTTGGTCTGATTTCCTTTTACTAAAGTTTTTACACTATTTTTATGCTGATGTGAGAGTTATTTGTTTTTTGGGTGTCATTTTATAGGCAATATTAGTAGGGAGGGTTGGGCAGAGTCCACTACAGAAAAGGTTGAAGGGTGGAACAACTATGACAATGTTATCGGTGGGGACAGGTGGAATTCGCAACAACAGGAGACCGTTGGACCATGAAGATCCAAAGGACTATGCCAACCGTTGTGCTGTTCAGTGGCATAGGGTTTCAGTTTACCCTTCTAGATTGGGGGATCTTCTCGTCAAGCATGTTGTGCCTGGGTGAGATTTTATGCCAAATTGATCTTGTTACCTACCACTTGCATTCTTATTTAGGTAATAATCAATTGTTGACGTTGATTCAGCATTAAAGCATGTAAAGTTGAATGCATTCTATACCTCTGAAATGCACAAACTCGAAGTTTCAATGTGTGCTTTAAAACTGAAGCTTTGTATTTGACTCTGGTTGTAGCTAATTGTTATTGTATCCAAAATTATCCTGTTGACCAGAGAACTTTATGGTTCTTTCGTCTCTTTTCTAAAACCCTCTTCTTTTTCATTTTGTAAATAATAAGCAGTTTGGCTTTTGTAGCTTTGTGTATGTTATAGAATTGAAAAAGCAAAGTAGTTGTTAGATTATGTTCGCAACCATTGAAAACAATGTTCTTTTCTTCCATCTCTTATTGCCTATAATCAAGTGTCTGAACAATTTGTATCATTTGTTGCTTTAATTCAATTTGTATTTATATTCAATGAATAAACACTTTTGGTATACTATTAATAGCCCAGGTCAAAGACTTTCTCTGTTTGCAAAGCATTCTTATTTCTTCCCTCACTCTCTCTTTTCCCCACTGTTTTCTTGTACGTTGCTCTTATGCTGGTTAAGCAATCTAGTATCCCAGGCATGATGTAAAGCAGCAGTTGCCACTTCAATTTATTTTATACCAAGTACAATTAATAGATTGCTTCCATTTGTTGCTAATTTATGTTGTTTCTGCTTGAGTACCCAATATTCTCTTGTCAACATTTAAATGAATTTTTGTTGTGAGCAATTGCAAATTTTAACTTGTCTTCACTCTTGGTTCCTGCCAGCTTTTTCCTTAGTTCCTCTCTATATTTTATCATAGTAACAACAGTTTTAGTTTTCCTTTATTGCAGTGCAATTTTGTATGTGGAGGGTAACCTGGAGAGTAAAGTATTTTCTGATCCAGTAACTGGTCTTATTCGGCGAGTAAGAGAGATTGCTGTTCGCCGAAATGGTATGCAATTGCTATGTGCACTTATATTTAGTTTGTTGATGGAAGAGTTGATAATATGCTTTGAAAATCGTTTGCATTTTCTACTGTAGTTCTCAGCTATCCTTTTAAAGAATACTATGTTTTCTTGAAAGTAGGCATATAATTCCATATACATTATGCTTCATAAGTTTGTACGCAAGTTTTTATATCTCTGCTAAGATCATAGTAGAGCTTTACTTCACTCATGTTTATCTAGGAAATGACCATTGTGTTTTCACTCAATTATGTTATTAAGATGCTTGTACCATAGTTTCTTGCTCTTTTCTCTTTAACTGGATATGACATTCATGTTTCTATTTATCACTTGTTTTTAGTACCTATAGCCCATAAAACAAACTTTGAGATTAACTTTTATAATATTGACTTTCAGGTCGGATTGTGTTTTTAAGCGAAGGAAGTAATGACGGGCAAGCAAGCTCCAATGAACTTAGAGGCGTTGGCTACTACTAAGCACTGTGGAATTGATTTTGAATGAAACCCAGTTTTCTATTTCTTGTAATTAATTCATTTGGCTTCAATTTTGGCATCACTTACCAGCTTTGGAAAAAGCTTTTCTCTGTTTTCGCGCATTCACACATGTATACACTAGTTGAATTTATAGTTTTATCTGTGATAATAATAAACACACTAAAGGAAACTGTATTTTTAGTGAAAGTAAAACTTGTCACTAAAAGTAATAATATTTTTTTATAAATTAAATGTAGTAATATTATTATTACTATTAATAGTAAAGTTGTCATCTTCTGGTACAAGTGTTTCTTTCACTAATATATTAGTGACTAATTAACTAAAACCAAAAACAGTAAACTAATGAATAACTTTTGGTGAAGGGAAAGATAAGTTGACATAGAATAATTTGTGATAACTTCGGAACATGATCATTTTTTTATTTCTTATTTTTTCAGCTTTTAGAGTGTTTTTAAAAATAACGGATTGAGTTTAATTTGTTAACTCAATTAATTGATTATTAAACATGATTATTAGTAATTTGATATAATTAAATAATTAAATATTGTTCAATCCATCAAATTCATTTGCAGTGAATAAATAAATTTTTTAAGAAGTGGTAAAAGGTAATATGTAATTTTTTGCCAGCGTATATCTTAAAAATTTTATAAGAATGATAGAGTTAAGTTAAACTTAACTCGACTTAAAGTTAATAAATTAAATTTATTTTAATTATAATTCAAGTTGGATTCAAATCTAAAAATATTTTTTTTGAGTAAATTTTACAGATGGATGTAATTTAAAATAATTTGATTTAATTAACAAAAATTAAAGATGACAATGGTGGGGCTGAGCCTGGCTTTACAATTTCTAACTCAAGCCTAAGTTCTTATTTTTTAAATAAAAAATAAAAAACGATATGAGCCAACTCGACTCAATTGATCCTTTTCTTATATTTTAAATTAAAAACAAAAATAATATCGTTTTTTTATAAGTGTAGAATCTCATATCGTAATTTCAGGGAGTAAGTGAGTTAGTAAGGGGGTTCTTTTGACTTAAGTAAAGTCGCAAGTTTGAACCATCCTTATGTATTCAACCGTTTAAAACTTGGAGTCAAAGCTTTGTCTCTCATAAGGAACCTACCTAGTTCGAACGAGAATTAATATGAATAGATAAATTAAAAATATCTTTTTATAATTGAGAGCCTCTTAAAACATTTCGTGAAGAAAAAAAAAAACTCATATTGTACAAGCCTTAGATAACTAGAGCCAAAGTCCGTCCAAGACTTGGTTAACTTGAACCTAGCCTATTGACCTTGGAGCAAACCGAGCCAGCCTAAATGTCATCCCAAGCAAAAATGACGTTATTTTGTTGAATGGTAAAACTAAACAACCGCTGACGAAATGACTTCATTTTGTTGCACTCAAATTTGGGTTGCCTTTGAGCCAGACCCGACCCATAAGGGACTCGGAATCCTATCTGATGTCGTTTACATTTTCTTTTCTAACCCCAAAGTTTGAAATAATGAGACAAAGTTGAAATAATGGGTTATGGCAGAGGTTGTACTAAGTTGATATTATGAATTGATTGATGTGCCTGCTCGACAGTAGCTTTCCCCGACTTTGGAAGTATTCACAAACAATCTATCTACTCAGCTATCATTTCTTTTTGCATAATTCATTTTCATGTACTTAAATGGTCCCCCAATTGTTCAAACAATGAATCCATCTTACACTGGTCAATCCTCCATGTCCCACTTCACCCCTAAATTTGTTAAGACATCCAAAAAGTTGTGGTCACCCTTTGTCTATAAAATTAATCACAAAATCCATTTGAATCCTCGAAATCTAAATTTTGTGTCTAATATTATGGTATCTTATTGTATTCAATAAATCTCAACCATCTATTTATATAAGATTCGCATAAGGCCCACGTAGATCATGTAAAATAAATAACTGAAATTTTATAAGACAGAATAAGATAAAATAAAAAAGAGGATCTGATTTCTTTCAACTGTTCTTGTCTGCAATTGCAATTCTTATTTACAGATTAGTTCTTATGTTTAAGGTACGATATTTTTATGATGTTTTATTAAATATTATTTATATATTTATGTAACTTTATATAAATATATTGATAACATTTAATAGAACAGAAAAATTAGAACAAAAGATTTAATGTATTTACTTACACAACTCTCCCACCTAAAGATATATAGGATATGATTTATAATATTGTGTTATATTTTAATATTTTTAAAATGGTAGTGGTAACATTTTTTTAGCAAATTTTAGTATATAAATCATAAATTACGCACTTTTATATAATTTAGACCTATTAAGCTCTTAAGTGATTATAAAAACAAATTCTTTAAACACTTACTAAGAATGTAATTTTGATTGTAACATTTTATAAATTTTCCAAATAAACTCTAATTATTATCTCTATTATAAGTACTATTTTAGTAATATTAAATTACAATGAATATTATTTTAGTAACATTATAGATAAAGTTGTATCAAAGAAAATGGTAGACTTGTTTAGACTTTTTGTGAAATTATAAGGTATAAATTACATCTTTAAACTTTTTAAAAATGTTTTCACTCGTTATAAAATAATTTATTGGTTTAAATTATCAAAAATAATCTTTAAAAATCATTTTAATAGTTTTTATCAAATTGTCATCATAAATTGTTATATCATTAACTCTTCTTAAATAATCTTAATAATTACAATTAAAATAATTTGATAAATATAGTAAGAGATTATCCTAAATAAATGTTAATTTAAAAATAATAAATATCTTTTATAATTATATGGGGATTTTTTTTAACCAACACTAATCCTAAAATTGATGTAATTGGTCCAACCAACACTTGACATGTAATTTCACAAACAACAAGAAGGAAGGAAGTATATGGGAAACATATGGATGGGTGAACTGGATTCTTTTGTTTGTATCACACGTTTGGTTTTAGTAGTTATTCATTCTGTTCAAAGCTTTCAACACTATTGTCTCCCTCAATAATGGAACAAAGAGGGCCACAGAATGCCTGAAATAATGTGATTGTGAATAGTTAAATGAACAAAGCATGTGACAATATACCCTAAATGGCTAAAAACATTAATCTTATGTTTATTACCTGTCTGCACTTAATCAGACTTTTCCATATCTTAAGATTTGGAAGTTGATGCTTTCCATTTATAAAACTTCACTTGGATGGAAAAACCCATTTCCATATTTTAAAAATAGGCAAAAAATGTATTTTAAATTTAATTTTTTTATTAGAATACAATTTAAATCTTAATGTTTTAAAGTTTTCATTGAACGTTTAAAATAAATTCTCAACGGAAATGAAAATTTTAATAGAATTAAATTTCATAAGTTAACTATTGTGATATGCTCATTAATGTTATATTTTTTATTTTTATAATTTTTAGTAGATTTCAATGTCATATGTAGGTTATATTATACCATGTAGACCAACCACCATATTTCAAAAATTAAATTATGTATTATTCATTAAAAATAATAAAAAGTATTAATTATGTACTTGTTAAAAACATTAAAAAAATACCACATCAATAATAACATAACACTTCAATTTTTCATTTATTAAAGGTAACTTTACGATTGAAATTAACATTTTTAAATATTAGGGTTCAGGTTATATATTGAAGAAAACTTTAAAAACCTTTAAAAATATAATTTTTCGCTTCATATCTAAAATTTATTAATTTATAATTTACTAATTTTAAGTAAATTATTTAAGTAGGGGATAAATTAGATGGAGCTTCTAAAACCCTAAAGAGTGTTTCAGTTCTAACAACCCATCTAATAGGTATCTTTGATTTAGGTCTCACATGGCTACAAATTTTACACTCATGTCGTCACATGCTTAGCCCACTTTCCATCTTCATGCAAATGCAAATAGATTCAATCCAGAGAAAAAGCATTCACTGTGGTGTATGGTTAATCTCCACTAACCCAAATGATAACCTTGATTTATCTCCTCTCCCACCTTTTGTAGCCATTAAAGCTTGATCTTAAAGCAACATTTAAGTCTCAAAGATCTTGCTTGTTCAAAAGTGCAGGCATAATCATAGCAATTAAAATGGCTTTTGTCTTTAGCTCCCAAAGGTGTTGATGTGTTGTCCTCACATTCTAAAACACCTACTTAGCTTATTAGTTTCTAGTTTACAAGACCACTTTGAAAAGAAAGCTATAAACTACTTTAATCATTACACAACAAAGTTACGACTACTTCACTTTATAAACCACAAGTTCCCAACACTTCCATATCACCTTCCTTAATCCATCGTCGATCTCGAGCAGACTATTGCACAAATATGGTGTCAGCACTAGACACTGTCCAAGCAACCTCTAGATCAGTTGATCAACCATCCAGTCCCAGAATCTCTTTCTCTTCTGAGTTTCTTGATGATAATTTCATTTCCAGTACTTCAAACCCACAAGCGGAGAAGGTTGAGGAAAATATGGAACGAGACAAGGCAAGAAACCCAGAATTTGAGTTCCTTTCAAGCAACATGAGTAGCCACAACATGTTGACAGCTGACGAGCTTTTCTTTGAAGGGAAGTTGCTGCCTTTTTGGCAAATGCAGTACTCAGAGAAACTCAGTAGAATAAGCCTTAAAACTAAAGAGAGTAAGGGACGAGAAGAAGAGGGTTTAGCAGAAGTGAACAAGGAAGAGACGAGAGTAAGTTGGTTGGTCGACGATGAACAATCTCCGAGACCACCAACGTGCACTGTTTTATGGAAAGAATTGCTCAGGTTAAAGAAGCAAAGAGCTTCTTCTCTGTCACCATCCTCTTCTTCTTCCTCAACGTCCTCTTCTTCTAGCTCACTTGCAGACATTGTGACAACAGATGGAAAGGGAAGTTCAGGGAACAATAGTGAGAAACATGTGAAGAGGGTAAAGAAAGGGCTGGAGAGAACGAGATCAGCTATTGTTAGGATAAGGCCAATGATAAATGTGCCCATTTGTACTCAAGTGAAGAGCAGTGCATTGCGACCACTGTTCCCGTTAAAGAAAGGAAGATTAGAAAGGTGAAAATGGTGGTGGTAGCTCGTTAAAGTTTGCTGAATCTGTAGAGGGATTGTTCAACATGTTCATGATATGAGTCCTTTCATTTCCTTCTAAACTTTAATCTTCCATATTTTACTTATATGTGCTTAGATTACAGTCGGTTGCCATGGCAGATACCTCGAAGCATATTGATAAGTAATTATAGAATTTTTATAATTATCTCTAATTTTTTATTTGAATCACATTTAATTAATACTACTTAATTGATTTAGATATAATGATCTTGTCACAGGTTTTTTTTTTTAACAAAAAGAATTCTTCTAAAAAATAAAAATAAAAATAAATTTCAAAATTTTAAAATATTAAAATTCTGGGTTGACATAAAATAATGTCCTCTACCCTGTTTGCGTCATTAAGTACGCTCAGTGATTCAACGGACAAGAAACCTGCAAGTGAGAGGGGGCCCAGCCATATGCAGGTTTCAGGTACTGAGAATCAGGAGGACCCATTTGTAAAGATCATGAATGCAAGTTATGTTAGATGATGAGAATACTGTCCCGTACTTCTAATGATATCCGTTAAAAATCTAACAAGTGCACAACTCTTTTTCACATTCTTTAAGACTGCTGATAAAAAAGAAAAAAAAAGCTGAAAAAGCCAGTCCTTTTTTGTTGCTTTCCAAGTACAGAGCTAAGGTCAGGAATCTTTTGGCATTTTGTAAAAGGATTGGAAATTGGAAATGCACATCTCAAAGATATTACCACAATACTCACAAAATGATACAATAAAGTACATTCTCAAATATAGACAGATGTTTTACAGGTATAAAGGAAAGCATGATACAGTTGTGTTGTGTCAAAACGAATGAGACTATAGACAATCATCTGCAGTATACAGTTTTTGGTGCCCAAACTTGAACTCAGGCGCTTGAATTGGATTGTATTAGAAAAGGTCAGAAGGCAACAGCAGAACTATTAGCAAAAATTTCCCGAGCCAAACGCTATTGTAGCTTCAATAAATGCTATGCACATAAGAGTAATAATCGAATCGTGGTTTAACGGGACGAGCAGCCTTGACATAGACTTCATTTCTTTAAGAATGTGACGATGTTAAGAATCTATTCCCAGAAGTCCTAATCAGTAGAATTTAAGAATCAGATTAAGTTTTCAATACAAGTTTTACATTAGTAGGCACCAAATCACAGAATGTGCGGAACAAGGTATTGGTATTGAGCTTACCTAAGGTCCAAGCCAGGTTTTCCATTGAGAGTTGTTGGAACTTGACCAGTCAAATTATTGTTCTGTAAGAATCTGACCATCAAAGGAAATTGGCAGGTCAATCAGATAATTGATCAAACACAAGTTTCAGGCGGAGATACTAATTTCCAAATCAATTCCCATAGATGATATAATGTCGCTCTTTGACTTTCCCATCGATCTGCAGACTTAAGTGGTAGACTATATAAACTAAAACAATGGTATAGCTAAAAATTGCTAAGCAAAATTCGATGTCATTATCCAAACTAAATTAAGCCAATCTGTCAAATACATAAGATTGATGAAGTATAGTTTCTGCCCAATTCACACCGAGAAAAGACAGATAGTACTTGCTGAGCCTTAAGCAATTGGAAGGACTAACTTCTAGCATACCCATCCCCCCTTGTAAGGGAAGAAGCCATGTGAGATATTTCAATGGCATGGGTCCAACCATGAAAGTATTGAGCTGGTTAACTTGGAAACTAGACGATGTTAATCATAAGTTTCATATTAATTCATTTCTGAAAATGTCATTTGATCAACTTGTCTTTCGCACATGGATAAAAGCAGCTGAAGGTTGGTACCTTTCTGCATTCCAGATCCTACTTCACATTGATTCCCTAATGTAACGAGCTATGTGGATGATTCGGTAACAGAATAAATTTGTAAAACAAGGAATGTTTGTTTTTATTTGGACGTCATTTTTCTGACAGAGTCAATGGACTGCATGTCATAAAATTCCATGGCAAGAGGTTAACTCAAAGGGTAGATTTTAGGATTGCATATGAACCGGTTCCTGTTAGTCTTCCAGAAAGTTAACCTATTATCTTCTTTTGAACTGGCTAATACTAGTAAATGTACAATAAATTTTTGGTTTCCCGGTTAACAACACTTTAGCTTCTGCAGTTAGAGATTTTTGCTTAATAGAAGCAATAACAACAACAACCACAACATTTTAATAGAAATCTCACTAAGATGTGGGGTTTGAAGAAATCTAAAAATACGCAGTCTTACCTATAATTAATAGAGGGGCTATTTCTAATAGATTAAATAAAAAAATTAAATTTATCTAGCACACTTATCCCATTGGGATATTATATCCCATAGAGTTCATAAATTTAGCTGAACAGTTACAAGCTTTAAAAAAAAAGCCAAAACAAAATGATATTGCAATTAGTTGTTATGGCTATGAGAGCAATGACAGAATGATTAAGAGCAGGAATAGGAGCATAGATGAATTATCACAGAGATTAGGACTTACAGTTCGCGCAGTCCCTTAATATTTCCAAGTGATGGAGGGATAGCTCCAGTTAGTTGATTATCTTCCAAATGCCTAATGAAAAGTTGGATCAAATGATAAAAGTAAATAAAATTGGAATAAGCAGCATTTGAATGATCATCCCTTATTTTCTAAAAATTGAATGCCTTATAGAGCACATCAGCATACAGTGTGTAATCAAAATATATCTAAGATGCATGGTCACTATGGGCAGGATTTATCACAAGTTTAGGTGGGAAGACCTATCACCTTTGAATTCATGGTGTCGACACCAACTTTTCGTTGGCAATCAAGTAAGCATTTGAAAAGAACAAATAATCAGAGACAGAAAGAACAAGAAAATCTTACAATGTCTTCAGCATCCTTGATGAACTAAGATCAGGTATAGATCCCGACAGGTTGTTATTTCCAAGCCATCTGTTAAAAACAATGGACCATCAATTTTACAGTTTGTTCTCACATTCCATGAGCTTTGAAATAGTTGATGACTTACATGTCAGTCAATGCAGTTAATCTGGCAATACTAGGTGATATGGATCCAGAAAGGCCCATATTTGTCAGATTCCTACAAGCAATATGGAAAGGGAAAATCAATTCTCTGTCAAGCAGCCAAAACAATTATTTTACACAAGTAACGTGCCAACTCACAGAGTAACAACACGAATCCGAGAGCCTTCAGAGCATGTAACTCCAGTCCACGAATACTGGCGGGGCATGCAGGGATCACCATTCCAGTCAAGTGGAGGGTTATTAAAACTTGTTTTCAATTTTTGCAAAGCTATTACTGCACCAAATAAGGGAGAAATGAACTTGGCTCCAATTTAGTGCCATTTTGAATCACAGATCAAAGAAGAACAAAAGCATACAGTATTTTCTCATGATTTGTTAGACGAGACGAAGTGAAAACAACTACCAGTATCTTGAAGCGTTATCAAGTTTAGACACCACTCATATGATTAACAGATAAAACGAGAAGGGCTACTACTAACTGGAATTCACGGTTGTGTCTGCAGCGACACAGAATATGAAATACAACACATGCAATGGTGGTGGATTCAAAAAGAAAATCTTGGTTTGCAGCTCCAACAACAATTCACATCCATTTAATCATGTGTGTTCAACTTGGCTCATTACTGTTGTACTATGACTGCAGGATAATCATAGAAGAATGGAAACATTTCAGAAACATGAGCAAACAGGGAAAAGAAAAAAGAAAGAAAGAAAGCGGCATTAGGTAACAGTTCTACATATGTTACCATCCCTTGTAAGAGTTCTTCCGCCAAGCACCAGCACATCAAAAACCTCCCCGCCATTAATCAATGGACCGACACTTGAACCATCATCAGGAGTCAAAGTCAAAGTTGTAAGACCATCAAGGGGCCACTGAGATGCAAACACCGCAGAACCAACAGGGGAAACACTCAAATTTTTGTAGTATGTCACATCATTGACGCTAACATTAATCACCCGCGAGCCAGGTTGGACTGAATCACGATTCTCCGCGAAGTATAGAGCAATGTAGTAATTTGACTTGGGAAGAGGTGATGGAGGCCAACTCAACTCCATAGCACCTAAGTGATCGGTTGATAACTCTGTTTCAAATATCTTCGAGGGAGGATGATTCCAAATGCCAGAAACAGATACATTTTTGTTGCTTGATTTGGTCGGATCAATTCCTCCTAATGGCTCCCAAAACCGATCAAATTGATCATCAGGGTATCTGATCAAAACCAAAACACTCACTCCAATCAGAAGTAGTTTAACAAAACAACTACACAGACAGAGTGTCATCTACAAAAGGGCAATGACCAAAATATCATTTCTTTTCTACAACTCTTATGGTATAAATTCAATCCTCATCTCAAGTAAACAACGTCTACGCAGAGTCCACATTAAAAACTCACCTAATGATAGGTCCGCTGTATCCAAAACTGTGTCTTGCAATTAAATGAAGTCCAAACCGCGTAAAATCGGTAGAATTATAAAGCGAATCCCCCAAAATCACGAACTCGATAGCCGAAATAAAAGGGTCTGATTCGGTATACGAATTTGCGGCTATACACAAACTCATGGTCCTTCCCTGAGCCAAGAAAACCCCTTCGTAATACGAAGACATCCCGTTCAAGTAATCCTCCGTCGTATTAACCACGCTCCAAACAGTCCCGTCCACAATCTGATCAAACACAGGCGGATTGTCCTTGCCGTTGACTCCGCCGTAGAAGTACGTAGTCCGGAGCATGTACTTGGCCCCGCGGAAAACGGGAACCGTGTAGCAAAATTTCCTGCGTAAATTCCCATGGAGAGGGAACGAGCGAACTGTGGCGAGGGTGGGGACGAGGACGGGAATCGCCACTGCCTTGGAAGTCCCGACGGAGATGAATCCATCGTCTGGGACCCATCGGCGGCCGTCAATTGTGTATGCGCCGATAGCGCCGCAATCGATCAGAGTACCTGAAATTAAAAAGGATCAAAAGATAATAAAACTTAAGAAAAAAAAAGAGAAAGAGAGAGAAAAGTTATAGAAGACTGAAAGGAGAACGATGAAACAACCTCTAGGTGGTGGAGGGAGAGGCTGACAGAGAGAAATGAAGAGGAGAGAAGAGAAGGAAATGAACAAGAGGAGCAGAGAGGACATAGTCGAGAAGGACGAGGAGGAGGAGGTATTGGCATGTAGTAGCAATACTAGTAGAAGAGGAGAGAAAAGCGTTGAGGTTGTTTGTATGTTTTTAGGTGTTTGAGTTGTGTATGCGGTGGTGGTGGTGGTTATGGAGTAGGTGGTGGTGGTGGTGGTGGGGTGATGGTATGATATTGTTAAGGCAGTTGAAAGAGTCTACGAATACAAGAAAGGAATAG
>JANZLC010000202.1:44760493-44779345 GCA_026413385.1 Erythroxylum gracilipes
TTATTAAATTAATTTTATAAATTAAATTAAAATTGTGATTATTATTTATTATTATAATTTTTTGAGTTAAAGTTAAAAATATATATTATAATTCTACAATATAATAATGGACTATTTTGTAATTTTAAAAAAATTCAGAAATTATTCCATAAATTTTAAAAAATTACTAAAAATGGTACCCGGTATTAATCGATACTGATACAGTACCGTATTAGAATCCAATTTGATACCAAATCCGATACTCGTAACATTAGATTTAAGAACTTATTTGACCTCAAAAAGAGTCATTTGTCCCTTGAATTCTTCAGATTGATTGAGTGTAACAACTAACAAAGTAATCCATAATCAAATTAAAAGAATCAAAAGCATTTTCTAAATCATGGTAAGCCACCACACAAACATTAAAAAGGTATGATTAAAAAATTGAACTGATTCAAACAATTTAATAATAAAAATTTTGAACTAGTTAAATTCTCAATAAATTTTTAAATTTTGGGTTCAATTTAGTTTAATAATTCTTATTGTTAAAAATCGATTAGTTTATTAATCGAATAAATTGATTAATTTTATTTAATAATAAATTTTTAATTAAACTTTTAATTAAAATAATTTCCTTCAATTTTATTTTAAATTCTTAAAATTTATTAAATTTTTAATCAATTTTATAATGGTTTAATATTAATTGAATTGTTAAAAAGTTGAAGAAAGTAACGAACAGTTTAAAGAATCCAACAGCCCAGATCAATGAAGCCCAGCATACGATCCGGTCCAAGTCTAGAGATGAATTATCTATAATTAATCAGTTCAAATTGGTAAACGCATGATGCTAAAACATATAAAACGCATTAATTAAAAAATTAAATCCGAAAATGACATAACTCCCTCCAATTTCGGTATACTAAAAATAGATTTATAAAATTTAAAATTTTATAAAATCCACCAAATCCACTTGTCTATATATTCAAATCATTTCCTCTCACTTTCACTCCGTCGCTAACACTTGACTCTCAGCGCTCACTGTCAGACCCACTTAGGTAGTGGTGAAGAAAACAACAAAGGTACTCTATCTTTCCTTTCTCTTTAGATCTGTGCCCTTTTACGCAATCTTTCTAGTTCCCTTTTTTTTAATATAAATTTTAATATGCATTTATATGTATAATTTTGATGTCTTCTACTTGTTGCTGTGAACTTAGATCGTATCTATATATCTGTTCGTGTGTTTCTTGGTTTCTTGATTACTTGTTTGTTCTTCCACGTTTTAAATTTTACCTTTTACATCAATTTCCTCACCCCCAGTACTTGACTTTCCTTTTGGGGATTACCATATATATGTAAAACGGAAGTGAAGGAAATGCATGTTGATAGTCTTGTATTTATTAAGATTTTTAAATAAGGTTGGTTTTAGGGTTCAAGATTTCTTCTGTTAAAGGGATTGGGGATTATACGGGTCTCGCATGAATGTCGTACTTTGTTATTTTGTTTGGGTTTTTAGGGGATTTTTTAACGAGTAATTTGTCGACATCTTGTTTAGTTGTGGGAAGATGCAATATTAAAGATTATTTGAAAAAGATTTGTTCTTTGCATTTATGCTTCGCTAGGACCACATAGATTTTGTGGATTTTAAGTCTTTTTAGTTGCATTAATTGAACTGTTACTGAACTCCCGTTCCTTTCTGTTCCACACCTTTAATCTTGATAACTAGATGGATTGGTTTTTTTGTGCTACTTAATCTTGATAACTAGATGGATTGGGTCGTGATGCAATTTTCCTTTGGCTTCTTTGCTTTCTTGTTTTCAAGATTTTTGTGCAGTTTAACCATCTGGTTGCTTTTTGATGTTAAGTCTGAGAAGTAAAGTTATATCTTTGCAGCTGCTACTATCTTTTTCCTTTCCCAATGGATTCCACAACAGTGAAGCCAGAACGCCGTCCTTTTTCGATTAAACTCTGGCCCCCAAGTGAAAACACTAGGCAAATGCTTGTCACACGCATTACCGACAATTTAACTACTAAGTCCATTTTCACCCAGAAATATGGCAGTCTTAGCAAAGAGGAGGCTGAAGAAAATGCAAAAAGAATAGAAGATGTTGCTTTTTCTGCTGCAAGCCAGCATTATGAGAAGGAGCCAGATGGTGATGGAGGTTCTGCAGTACAGCTTTATGCAAAGGAATGCAGCAAGCTTATTTTGGAGGTTCTTAAGAAAGGTCCTTCAAAAATGGAAGAAAAACAAGCTGTCTCATCCCAAACTGGTATTGTACCCCAAAATACTGTTTTTGACATATCTAAAGGTCCTCGATCCTTTATTGATGCCAAGGAGGCTGAAGATATATTGAAGCCTTTGAAGGAGACAGGGAATTCTTACATTAAAATCTGCTTTAGCAATAGGAGCTTTGGTCTGGAAGCAGCCCATGTTGCTGAGCCCATTTTGGCTTCCATAAAGAATCAGTTGGTGGAAGTTGACTTATCAGATTTTATTGCTGGAAGACCAGAGGAAGAAGCTCTTGAAGTTATGACTATATTCTCTACTGCTCTGGAGGGTTGTGTACTGAAGTCCTTGAACTTATCCAACAATGCCTTGGGCGAGAAGGGTGTTAGGGCCTTTGAGGCACTTCTTAAATCACAGAGTTGCTTGGAGGAGCTGTATCTGATGAATGATGGTATTTCAGAGGAAGCTGCAGAAGCAGTTTGTGAATTGATTCCCTCCACAGAGAACCTTAAAGTTCTCAAATTTCACAATAACATGACTGGAGACAAAGGAGGACTTGCAATCTCTGAGGTACTGAGGTGCTCGCCCTTACTGGAAGATTTCCAATGCTCCTCAACCAGGGTTGGCTCAGAAGGGGGGATTGCCTTATCAGAAGCACTCGAAACTTGTACCCAATTGAAGAAGCTTGACATCCGAGATAACTTGTTTGGTGTAGAAGCTGGAGTTGCTCTGAGTAAAGCTCTGTCTAATTATGCAGGTCTGACAGAGGTTTATTTGAGCTATCTGAATTTGGAGGATGATGGTGCTCGCACTATAGTCAATTCTCTCAAAGAATCAGCCCCTTCACTTGAAGTCTTGGATATGGCTGGAAATGACATAACAGCTGAAGCTGCTCCCAGTTTAGCTTCTTGTATTGCAACAAAGCAGCATCTAATCAAGTTGAATTTGGGAGAAAATGAACTGAAGGATGAAGGGGCTATTCAAATTAGTAAGGCTTTGGAAGAAGGTCATATTGAGTTGAAGGAGGTTGATATGAACACCAATTCTTTAGGACGGGTTGGGGCTCGCTCCCTGGCAAAGGTTGTGGTCCAAAAGCCTGTGTTTGAACTGCTGAACATTGATGGGAATTTTATCTCTGATGAGGGCATTGATGAGGTGAAGGAAATCTTCAAGAAATCCCCTAGCATGCTTGGGCCCTTAGATGAGAATGATCCTGAAGGAGGGGTTGATGATGAAGAGTCTGGGGAAGGTGAAGATAATGACAATGAATTGGAATCAAAACTTGAGAATCTTGAAGTTGACAAGGAATAGAGGTTTCTTCTGCTTTAGTACACTTTTGCAGATTACCCCGTGACAGAGATTCAATGTAGAAGAGTATCCACAGCATTTTGGATTCTGTTCTGTTTGGCTTAGCTTGTACGACCAGAGCAGTGGCTGTGAGCCATGATTGTAATCTAGGAAGAATTTATGTCTTGTCACTGGGTTAGTTAAATAGAAACTTACCTATTTTCTTTTACTATCATTTCTATCATTTGTAGCCTTCGCAGTTCAGCTGGATGATGCGGTCCTAATTTCTGTACTAGATTGCTGAATAATCTCCCGACTTGTTCTCCATCTAAATGATCATTTCCTGTTGTTGGTACATCCAGAGATGATATGGTTCCAACAACACTCATTAGATATCTGAAGGGATTGTCACAGGAAACCAACTTGCAACTGACCTTTGCAACTTGGTAACTGTGATGGTTTGAGCAAAAACTTCTGATCAAATATTATGTACCATCCGATTATTACAAATCCGTCACCTTCCTGGTTTCTTGGATAACTAAAAATAATAGATAAGGGGCTGGTGAAACTTTGTTTTGTGGTTTGGTTGATATTTGTTTCACAAGTTTTTGATAGTTAAAAATTATTTTGTTGAAGGTACAACATTTTTCATATAGGGTTTTCTGCAACCAACTATTTAACTTAATTTATTCATCGACTGGCAGCTATTGAAGATCTAATTTGAGCATTCATTTGTTAATCAGCTCCTAAAAAGTTATTTTCCAATCTACCAAGGGGACTCATTTTTATTCAAAATTAAGTACCTACTACAGGTTCTTAAATGACCTGATTAAGAAGTTTGATACATGTGAATGTAGTGTTTTAAGTCCTTCCCATTGCAGCAAAAGCTTAGAATGGAGAGAGTATTTGTTGGTTAATCAATAACAATAGGTTATGTCTGGCAAGGGGTGACTATTTACATCAGTATTTTACAGCAACAACTCAAAGCCTCACCTAGGCCTGTAGACAATTTAACGGCAACAATTATAAGTCAATTTCATACAACTTCCGTTCCACGGTCCATACCATCACTAGCATATTACACTTGAGCAGGGTCATTCATATCAACCCAGACCATTCCCTCTTCCACTGGAATTTTGTCCTCTAGAATCAGATGATGAACTCGGCATGCCATAGCTAGATCTCTTCTGTTTATGAGTAGTCCAAGAAATCAATTGTCCACCCCAACTACTCACTCTGGCATCTTGATGTTCAAATATTTCAGCACTCTGACGCTGACGTTTTTCAGTAATTCCTCCGTCAGACTTTAGTCTCTTTGTGGTTGAACCAAAGGTATCTCCACTGGTCCTGTCGCTTGCTGCAGGAATGGCATCGGTATTACTCACCGGTTCAGTGCCCGGGGTTGAAGGATACTCCTGCATCTTTCCTTCAGTTGAAATCCTTGTTACATCTACACCATTTTCTACAGCCTTAATCCATTGTGAATCACTCAATGTATCGGCATAGATTACCTTGTTTCTTCTTCGCTTCCCTAAGACACCAATCTGGTTCGGGTCAAAACCTTTGGCCCTTTCTTCCTTATTGTCAGGTGTAGAGTAAGCCCATTCAGGTACCTCATGCTCTTTCATTAGACGTGATCTATAGTCCTCTTTTTTCCTTCTCTTCTTGTCCATATCCTCAAAAATCCAAAACTCTTCTCGTGATCGGGCTGCAAGGCGGTTGATCTCTCTCTCACTTGGCACATCTGTCCCAAGGGAGCTTGTTCCTTTTCGCATGATCTCCTCTAACATCTCCCTTCTGTCCTGAGCTGCACAAGAAAGTAAATGTGACCATAAGCCCGTGTTCAATTTCCATAAAAAAAAAAAAGTCTAGCAGGGAGTGTACAAGGCATAATTCAAAACATGCAATAAACGAAATGTTATCATCAAAATACAATTTAAGACATTATATGATTCCATAAACAAGCACTGGATGACAGAAACAGTGGTGAGATGGAAAGTTCCAGGGGTAACATATTCTTTCTGACAGAGCTCTACAAGATTCTAACAGCAGTGCCAAAGGCCATCAGAAAATTCAGCCAACTCAATCAGCATGTAAATCTGGTCCTGAAAGGCTCGGTCTCAGTCAGTTCAAGAAAACCTTATGACTTATCAATCACCAACTCAATTCCATTAAAATGCAAAGGAAGAAATAATGCCAACTTTGAAGAAATCATAAATAGAAAATGGAAATAAAAGAAAAACACTATTGTTTTCGATCGGACAAGTATCTTCACTGTTTGCCAGTATGATGGATAAGTAATTTTTGAGTTCAAGTACCTGTTGACGTATTATTAAAAAGTCCAGCCTGTATGACCTTAGCATCAATGCCCATCTTCAGTTTTGCACGCTCCAAAATTACTTCTTCAATTGATCCAACACTAACCAATACAAAAACCCTGACTTCCTTCTTTTGCCCAATACGATGTGCACGATCCTCTGCTTGTTGGTCCATTTGAGGGTTCCAATCACTGTCAAAAATTATGACAGTATCTGCTGATTGTAAATTTAAACCAAGGCCTCCAGCACGGGTGCTCAAGAGAAACATGAAATAAGGGGAGTCTGGAGCGTTGAATGCTTTAAGCAAAGCTCCTCTTTCCTCCGTTTTTGTTGAACCATCAAGCCTAAGATATTTATAATAGTTAAGCTGCAAGTAAATTTCGAGGATGTCCATAAGACGAGTCATTTGTGAGAAAAGCAGGACTCTATGGCCAGTTGCACAGAGTTTAGGGAGTAAACGATCAAGTAATTCAAACTTCCCAGAAGCTCTAATTATTTCCTCTTTCTGCCACATGTTATAGTCTCCAACAAAAAGGTATGGGTGGTTACAGCACTTTCTGAGCTGCATTGACAAGTTCTGGAGACTTTTTGATTTTCCAGACCCTGCAGAATAGTTATCTTGCTTTTAGTGAACTATGGGAATGGTCAGTACAAGAGCCTCCTAAAATTAGCTCGGCACCCAAGTCAGATGGCAGGGCCAAACAAATGAATCATGCTATTAATACGGACAGCCATCACCTTTTTTCATACTCCGAGAAAGTAGCATATAGTCGTGTTAGAAATGTTAAGGCTGTCTAATAGCAGTCCTTATCATTAATTTTATAATCACCATTGCAGAAAAATTAAACAGCAGAGGCACAGTCACCTATTGGTATGAATAGCGAAAATGAAACGCTGAAATGCCTACATAACCTAGTAAAATTAAGACAAGCTAACATAGGTACTCATGCACAATAGGACTCGTGTGGCATATATGGGAGCAGATGCTACATACCAGTATGTAGTCCAACTTGGCCCATCTCAGTGACTTGTTGGTAATATACTTTCTGCCAAGCCGACATATCACATTTCAATATGACTTGAGACTTTCCAGGAAGGTACTTCTCCACCTCATCCTTTTTCCTCCTCAATATGAAAGGTCGTATAACCTAGTAATCAAGGGCATGAGTTAGGATAAAATGAGCAAGAAAACTAATAATTACTTAATAAGGACAAACACCTACTTGATGCAAACGACGGATAACCAACAACTGTTCTTCTTCAGTGAGAGAAACGTCACCACGATCAGCAAAGGGTGCATTAAACCACTCTTCAAAGTTCTGAACTGAGTTAAATATATTGGGAAGGAGGAAATTAAGTAGAGACCAGAGTTCCTGCAAGCTATTCTGTATCGGAGTTCCAGTCAATAGAAGCCTACGCTGAATCTTATATCTGCATATGCAAATGAAATTTGGTTTAAAAAGGCCCCTTCATATGCTTAACAAATACAGTTACAATAGCAGAAGTAAAAAGTGTTATGTTACAATGTGTAGACCAGCATAAGAATCCTAAAATGGATAGAATCTCATGAATTTTTCCCCCGATGCAGTAAAAGGGTTAAGGCAGGGTCCAATCACATGCAACACCTTACCCTGAGTCGATAGTCCGTGCAAGAGCACTTTCATGATTCTTTAACCTATGCCCTTCATCAACAATCAAGTAATGCCAGTGAATTTTCTTCAAAAATGCCTTATCTCTCATGATCAAATCGTAGTGTGTTATCAATACATCAAATTTCCCTTCCTTTGATATCTGCTCCCTTATTGCTTTCCTCTCATCTAGTCGACCATCATAAAGAATTGCCATAATCCTACACAAAAGTGAAAGTCCATGATCAAGGTCAAGGAAAGGCTATAAGTAGATGAATTACAAACAAACACACCCTGGAAAAGAAAAAAAGTAATTTAAGAAGTTTTCTACTCACTCATCCTCAGGAACCCATGTTGAGAATTCATTGATCCAATTTGGCAACACAGCCTTTGGAGCGACAATTAAGTGCGGCCCAGAGACACCTTTTTTCTCCTTTAAGTATGCAATCAATGAAATAGTTTGTATTGTTTTCCCCAATCCCATTTCATCGGCCAAAATTCCATTTAGATTGTTATTGAACAATGAGAGCATCCACTGAAGCCCTTCCAACTGGTACGGTCTTAATTGTCCACCTTGAAGAATAGATGGTTGTTCAGTTACCTGTATTACAAAGAAATTAAATCAAGTTGTCCAATTACTAAATTTATCATGTTGAGAATATAAGTATATGTGTAATTACCTATATTTTTGTACTAACACCCACACACACACCCACACACGTATAATATTTCTGGTGATTAGAGTTGGTCCTTTTCACTACTTTCATCGTAGACAAGAAGAAAAAAACAACAAAAGACAATCACCACTTCAGACCAATGATTTTACAAGAGAGTGAACAACCACTGAGAAAACTCAAAATAGTCACTTGAAACTGGAGGAAGAATTTTCTGTTTAACTTCACAGGTAATAACTTTTAGGCTATTTAATATGTTCCTCAAGAATCCACATCTGAAGGATTAATCTATTTTCCAATTTGGGGTTTTCTAAAAGATAGGAAAACATTATAACTTATGAAACCCCTGCAAGAGATGAAAATTGGGTGACTTAATTATGGGATTTCCAAGAAATTACATTTTAGTCAAACTTATTGTATACTTAATTGGTTTGAGTTTGGTATTAAATTATTAACGTTTATTTTCATTTCTTAACTTGGTTACAAATTTCAAAGAAATAAATTCTGTTGTTCTGATGCCCCATTCTGTTATCTTTCTTCCTGAATTTTGTTGCCTAAGTACCTTGGATAGATTTCAGCACACAGTTAATAATAAGATCCTCCTTTCTTAGTCATCTCTTTTACTCCCTTTCTCCTTGTAAATTATAACATGAAATAATTAAAAATAAGATAGCAGTTTCTGAACAATGCAGTTAATGTCGACTACGTAAACCTGTATAGTTTATTCAACAAATATGTATAAATATTGAAAATAGATTGATAAAAAGAATGATGGAATCTACCTTCTCCTCAATTGAATGTATGGCCGAGTTATATTGTCGTTGACCTTTAAGTAAATCATCACTGTCATCATCGGGATCAGGGCCAGCAATGTCAGCATCTACTTCAAGAGTTGTATCTTGTGGGCTTTGATCCCTTGAATCATCACCCTCTGGTGACTCAGATTCAAAGTCTTCTAAGGGTTCAATTCCATCTGAATGCTTTTCACCTTTCTGACTCTGTACTTTGGCTCCCAAATTGACCAGAAGTTTATTTGTTTCTTCAAGCAGCATTGTAAGGCGTTCATTCTTGCTCTCCTTCACTAATCTCATATAAGCTTCTTGGTCATCAGCCTTCAATGCCTGGAACCTCAATTTCTCTGCTCGATTGATACGCTGCCTTTGTCTTCCATGCCATGCCTGTCAAAATACAGTCTTCAGAATAGTCCAACTACAATATGCCACAACTACTATGGACAAAATAGATAAAGTCACATATAAAGTGAACAAATCTCATATTCTAAACTTAGAGAAGATAAATCTCAAAAAGTATAGCATTAGTGGGTTCCTTGTAGCATTCTGTATTGAAAGTGTGGTCATGAGACTGTTAAGCTAACCCTTAAAAAGTTTATCTAAGAGCATCTTAATCATATAAAAGAACTATTAAATACATGTGTTAATATCATAATTCCAGTTAATGACACTGAACAAAGGTAGCTAAGCTCTCTTATATGTCAAATTTTCCATTTCTAATTACTATGGCTAAGAGGTAGCTACGTCACTGGCACGCTTTCTATTATATACTCTTCCAATTTATTTCTGAAAATTATTCATGGTTTATGAGTTTATCCTTCAACCCATAAACACAAAATTGTGACCACATTTCCGAACGAAGTCCACTTTTCCATTTGAACTATTGCTAATATTACTCTAAGCAGGTAAGAAATGATGTATAGAAAAGGACAAGATTAGACAGATACCTGAATCCAATCATTCCTTTGCTTTCGACGTTTTAGAGAAGCCTGAATTTGTAATTGGAAGTCTCGCACTGCATAACCAATTTCTTGAAAAAATCTCTTTTTTTTGGTCTCTATAAGGTTCCTTTCTTCCTCTTTTAGCCTCGCTAGCCTCTGCAATAATGATGTTTTTATCATCAGCGACAGAGAATAAGTTCCTATATCTGTGCCACTATATAAAATAGAATTGTCTCCATGTAAAACTTCTGAAATATGAAAGTTAATCTTCAAAGATAATTTCGCGAAATATAATTTGAAGAATCATAGTCGAATTGTAGATAGCCACATTTGTATCACTGCACAGATATAGGAATGAATAATGACCTCTGAATTCCCTTTTTTCCTGAATTGATCATCAGGTTCCCTGGCAAAAGCATCTACAATTCCATATAGAGGACGATGTAATCGCATCATTCCCCAGTCAAACAACTGGTTGTCAGGAGATGCACACAGGTGGCGCATCCAGTACTCTGAACTCACTTCAGAACGAACTTTGCTTTGCAACTCTGTTAGCTGCCAGAAAAAGTGTCCTTGTCATCAAAGACAAACGAACATTACAACATCATAAGAAGAAAAACAACACACATAATAATCAATTAGCAGTTTCCTGTAACAACATATCCCATAAAATATAAAATGAAAATCCTGATCAACAGGTCAAATAAATTAGTTTGGTTTCTGAACTTTAAACAAATCTGAAGATGGTATTTCCAAACTTTGTTGTAGTGGGACAATGCAGACTTTGTCTTAAATGTTAATCATGTTTAATAGTTGATGAAACTACTCCTTATCTGTCCCTCACCAATCACCTATCCAACAGATTTATTAGAATATCATTCCACAATAGATCACTCATATGTTGTTGAATTTTCATTCAGGAAGCTGCTATTACTTGGTCTAATAGAAAAAAGTGAGCAAGCACGCACTTAATATAAACTTTCCTACTGAACACAGCAGGTTTACCTCAAGTCCATAAAGTTCAAGTAAGCACTTGGTCTGCATGTCCTCACCCCCTTTTGAAGGCAGCTCTAAAACAAATAACAACCACATTAAGATATATTTTGCCTAGAAGTTTAGAAAAGAGTAAAGAACAATCAACAGACAGCAACAACTGCAATTGTCCATTCTTCACACATATAATAGCAGAAAATTGTTATCATCAAAATCATGTGAGAATCTCACAAATCCATGGAAAATGAATGAGTCGCTAGCAAATAAAGTAAATTAGCACATGCCTCATAAATTATTTATTGATAAACAATATAGCATACAAAACACTAGTTCCATCAGAAAGAGTGCAAACCTTCAAGTTCCTTTAAACGATGAAGAACATGACTTTGATATCGACTTTCCTTCAATTCTGTCAATAAAGCACCTGACTCGCACTTAGTCCTTTGATTTGCCAGTGCATTCTCAAAGTCAGCCATTAGGTCTCCACTAACAGACATCCCAGGATTATCCTGTCACATTGATGAATTCAAAATGTATATCAGAACATGACAAATTTATGCCAAAAATACAAATTTTAATATCACCATCTAAATACTGCTGTAACTCAAGCCAAAGCCCCCACCTGTAGTCATTCCACACACGATAAAGAAGTATTGTACAATTGACCTAATGCAAGTTGATATCTAGTTTCTCATCGTCAAGTAAAGCTCTACTAAGAAACAATCACCCAAAACTCACTATGCCTGAGGCAACCATCAAATTTGAGTAGAAAACAGGGGTGCTAAATTCCACATTTTGCCTTCATGTGTGGGTTATACATCAACATGTACAAGTGATATATCAATATCATTTATAAGCAATTAACCCCAAATAATAAGAACCCCATAATGGGAAATCAGGATACATCTAAAGGTTAAGGAAACCCAAAAGAAGTGCATAAAATCACGTATCAGAACACAAGCAACCAATTCAAAGACAAATAACGTTCAGGAACCCTGCTCAGTACATACACAATCAATCAGAAAAGGAAGTTGAAAGAAAGATGATAGTTCCCTTGATAGTCACAAGATCGCATACGCACCATGAATAAGACAAAAACAAAAAGATTCACAAAAGACTCAACAGTGAACATACGTTAGGGCACCACAAGTTAGACCACTAAACCCCAAAAGTGGCAAAACAACTCACAAGTTAGACCACCTTTAAACCACAAAATCGAAAAACAAGAACAAAAAGAAAAAAGAAAAAAAAAGCTCCCAGATTAACAATTCAATTCCACCCAACCTTTTAAAAACAACAAAATTCGCAACCAAGAGCAACACGAGAACACCCACCACTGCATTCTGGCCACATGGACCACTACTAACGGCGTCATGGCCATCAAGATAGATGGAGGAGACAGTGTGGAAGAGGTCAGAAGGTATAGGGAGGTCACGAGACACAAAATTGAGAGCAGATATGAGAGATTTAGCCTTGTCGACATGGTCTAGAGAGGTATTTGGGTGTAAGCTCGCTTGGTGTTGCTCCAGCTGAGCCGCCATGGCGGGAAGAGGATTACACTTCTACAATCCCGTGTTCTTGTGTTTGGTTGATAACTGAAAAAAAGTCAAGAGATAAATAAATAAAAATATATATATATATATAAGAATAATTGTGATGAAAAAAATATTATATTAAATAAAAAGGTTTTATAAAACGTTGGGAGAAAAATATATCTAAGAAAGTCTAAATAATACTCTTTTCTAGTCAAAAATAAGTATCATTTTTAAAGGGATTTTAATTATTTAAAATAAATATCGTTTGTAACTTTTTATGCATATATTTATGATTTTACTTCCAAAATTAGCTTTTAATTTCTCTCACATCTTAATTATACAAATTACATATCAGATTTTTATGTAAAAAGAAAATCTATAACTATGGAACTTTATACTAAAGATTTGAACGATCATATTATATAATGTCGATATCATAACTGGTGTTGGACACTTGGACTCTCTTATTTATATATATCTTGCCAAAATAGATTACATACTTATTATACGAGTCATTAACGTTATAATTGATTTTTATAAATCTTCTCATATTTTGCGTTCTTTAGTTTTTTTTTTAATTTTACGTTGTAAGGTTACATATTTAAGTTATGGAAATAATTTTTGTCAAAATTAATGTTACGAATATAATATCAAATTTAGAATCAGATTAGATTCTAATACCGTATTGTACCAATATCTGGTTGTACATTTTCGGACAAATTTTTAAATTTATGAAATAATTTCTAAATTTTTTAAAAATTACAAAATAATCTATTGTCATATTATACAGTTGTACTGTACATTTTTAACCTTATCTTCAAAAATCATAACAATAAATAATAATCACAATTTTAATTTAAATTATAAATTTAAGTTAATAATTATTAATAAATATAATTAAATTTAAGATATATTTTTAAAATATATAAATTTAAAATAAATTTTGATTTAATAATTAAAATATATATAATGAATATTAGGTTATAAATAATAATTTTAAAATTGTTTATTTTAAAAAATAAAATATTTTTATTAATACTTTATTAATAAATATTTAAATAAATTTAAATAAAAAATAATTTATGTTTAAGTTTTATTTAATATATAATTATTATTAGTAATAACAAAATTTATTATTAATATAAAAACAAAAATTAAAAATTCACAATAAATATAAAAATTGAAGTAAATAAATAACTAATTAACCAAAATTTGAAAACAAAGGGGAAAAGGAGAGGTAGGAGGGAGGAAGACAGATTTCAAAAAGTTTTGAAAATTTTGCAAAAAATTCTCCTTATTTTTTAAAATATCAAGTACTGGCCAGTATTTAATCGGTATTTTGAATATCAGTCAATACTAACTTGTACCTTCCGAAACGGACCAGTACCAACTAGTATTTAAACCCATTATGACCGATCATTTATTTCGTTTCAATTACCGACCGATACGAGATGATATTCATATCTTTAGTAAAAATACAAATGGAAGAGTGCGCACATCAACTCTATCCCAACTCTCGCAAAACGAGAAACTTTGTATACTAAATATATCAATTTTTATTTTCTAATTAGCATTATTATTCATTAAATTTTGATAAATTTCTATATCAGACACAATTACAATAAGAAAGTCAAATTAGATAACATTAAAGACTTTATCATAACATAACATAAATTGATGATATTTATATTTGATACTTATAAAACTTGGTTAAGAGATATTAATTTATTACAATTTTTCCCTAAGATCACATAGTTAAAAATGATTGTCCTTATTTATCGAAAAATAAAATTTAATTAAAAAATAAAAATTAAATTTTAATTAAATTTTAATTTATAAAAATATTAATTTATAAAATTTAATGACTAATTAAATTAATCATTTTTAACAAGAGTTATTAAAATAAATTAAACAATTTAAAAAATTTTCGATGTCTTCAATCTAGTTGATTTTTTAATTATAAAGTAAATATAATAAACATTGAACATTTATGATCAGTAGTGACGGTAAAAATATACTTATCTATTTGAATTCTAATTAATGCCTGATAAATTTTGAAGTTTTCTAATAAATGATATAACTAATTATTATAATTTTATTAATAATTTATTAATAAATATTATATAAAAGATTCAATAAATTTATTTAATTAAAATAATTTATTTTTAAACTTTATCTAAAATATTATCAGTAATAAAAATATAACTACATTAATATTAACAATCAAATCAGTTTTTATTTTTATTTGAAAAAACAAAAACAAAAAATTGAAAACTACAAAAAAAAAAGTAGAACCAATCAACCCCTAAATATTGTGATTATAATTAATTTAATGTTTAAAAGTGAGTTCAATTTATTGAAATATCAAAATGTTACGACTTTTATTTGTAAATGTATATTTCTAGAGAAGTATATTTTCTCTTTCTTTTAACAATACATATAATTAGTTAACAAGCTTTCCGTTTGCATATTCCATATAATCCGACAAAATTTGACAACAAAAAACTTTAAAAGTCCAATTAAAAGCAAAAGTGTAGGAAAAAGAATTCCAAAGAAAGACATGTAACCTTAAAGCTTTAAGCACACGAATACCACAAGAGAAACCTAAGACTATTCCACCTTTTTCTACCAATAATGGTTATTCTGATTCCATTACGAGTTCCAGAAAAAGGGATGTGCAGTAACTTTCAGCCACTTAAGGCTAAGATTAGGACTGAGCTTTCTGCAATGCTCGGTTGATGGGTTCCTGGAAGTATTGAAGTGATATGAATATTGCTTCCTGCGGCAAAAGATGAAAGATTGAGACCAGAGAAAGATGTACATACACCCAGAGATCCATAAATATAAACGAACTCCTCAGAATATGAAGAAATCAAGAAAAGATTAGAAACCTCAGTTCGAATTGTCCGACTTCCTTGATTGGGACACGTATTCAAGTACGAATCAAACACTTCCGGAGCAGTTTTACCCTTGAAAGAATTATCAAAGCGAGTGGTAAGACGCGATTTGCTTAACAGCATATGTAACCAAATTGTATACACAGCTTTTCATAGTATAAACAGTAGATGGCAGAAAGGGAATTGGTGCTACAGAAACTGTACAGACGCTGTGACAACGACCACTTGATATGTGTTGGCAGGGTGAAAAGCTGAGCACAATGTGTTGGCAAGAAGAAACGGTTCATTATGTTGATGGATCAAGTGCAACATAAACTTTCATCAACCGCATGCTTACATTTCTTTGAATCTGTCTGAGTAATTTCTACGGAGGAATATTAGTTTTCGAATGAACGTGTTACCTTTAAGCTAACATCTTCTTCTATACTCTCTTCCAACCCAGCAAGTCCACCAAAAGCAATCAGCAGATGCCTAGCAAACCATACATGAGTGTAATCAGAACATGTAGCCAAGTTTATATTTATATGCTTAAAATCAGAACTTGGAGGTGACCCAACTATACTGCCTCACGATTATAATTTATAATTCTTCATCATGAGTTCAAAGTTTATAAAACCCAGTGATAAGATGATGGAGATACAGCAAAGTTGTGAAATGATTTATAAATTGCAGTGTTAATGGGTTGATCAAGTAGAATAGGTGTTTATTCAAATTAGTATTTTATTACCAAAATACACATCTCTTTAGGTTAGCTTCCATGCTCATCCTATCTACAAAGGAAAAGTTTTTTCCTGATACGCAAAGTTCTCCTGAAATATCTGAGGTACAAGAATCTCACTTGAAATTTGGCAAAGAAATCTCTGATGACTTTATCTTTAGACCATGCTCTGAAGTACCAATTAAATAATCATAGCCACCCTACAATGAAGATTATAACATTCATTCACGCTTTCCAAAAAGCTGTGAACCAAAAAGTGCACATAGCTTTTGAAATGACAAACAAGAAGATTAAGTGTACATAAGATAATGGATTAAAACCTTGTATGGAGAACCTTTAAAAATCAAACTAATGTTGGCAGCATATCGCACCCTATATCCCCAATACATTCCTGCTTCATCCCTAGGCTTTGACAATGAGACAATTTGACGTGGTAAAACTAGATAAACACAACATAAAAGTGTTAACACAGTGAGAGTAATGAACTTAAAACTGCAAACAAAATGCAACGTACTCAAATTAATAGTAAACTATAGGATAGTAATTTGCCAATAAAAACGTTGTAAGAACCCTTCCACCTTCACCATCTAAAACCCCCTTCTACCTTTATGTTTGGTTGGGGGTTTATTAATAGAATGAAATAAAATGGAATATTATTCCATCATTTAGGATGAGAGTTTATGATGGAATGAAATAGAATAGGATGGGATGAAAGATGAGAGTTTCATGTTACATCTCATTCCATCCTAAACAGTAAAAATGAAAAACCTTCGATTTGGAAAGTTTAGAATGAAATGTAAAATAATAAACAACTTTATTACATTATAAACTCTTCATCCAAACAACCACTATATTACAATATGAACCCTTCCATCTCTCCCAAACAACAATTTTCTAATATTACATCCATTTACATTCTATTCCATTATAAACCATTTCATTCCATTCCATTAAAAACTTTACGTCCGACCAAACTTACCCTAAAGAGGGCAAAGGAAAACTTAACCAGAAACTAGTTAACTTGAGACAGAACTTGACAAATTAGCACTTCATTGTACTTTCAAAAATAACAGCATAATTCTTAAGAGAACAAGCAACACCCTGAAATTGTGTAAAAGAAGGGCAAAAATGAAACTCCTTACCAATGTCTAAATTGCGGTCTGTCCCCATAGCCACTGTTACCCTTTTTCCAGGTTCAAGTGTTTGGTCAATGGTCACATTCTGCATAGTTTAGCTTCAAATCTGTAACACACTGAACTTACTGAAGACTCCTAGCATATCTAAGCTTCAAAGGGAAGCTTTACTGCACAATGCACAATACACAATGCACAGCATCAACATTGCCTTGAGAAAAAATTGTCGAAAAACATGCAACAAAAGCATACTTCTGTCTACAATTAACGTTTCTAATGCCATAAACATAAATTTATTGAGCAAATGTGCACTTCAATCACAGATTAAGATTATCATCGGTGAATTAATTCAATAAACCCAGAATAATTGAGAAGTTATAAATCCCTGAAGGATCAACCTTACACTGTCAAACTTTAATGACAATTACCTTACTTAAGCCCACATCAACCATTGTTCCTCCAGAAATTGTAGCTTTTTCGCCTAACGTGACACCTACAGATTTACTGGAAAATATCATAACGCTGAGCTGAATTAAAATAAATAAACTGCAATACAATTGTTATCAGTGCAAAGGGTAAATCACAAAGGAAGTGCTCTCAGGCCAACAAAGCTTTATACTAACATTAGAAACTCTCACCACCAAGAAAGTCCATGTAAGTAATAAAAAACATATTAGAAAAAGTCCCTATCGTTAACTTAGTACAAACTTACCTTCACGAAAGGGAGCCCATTCATGCTTGCGCAAATGGTGTGGAGCATCAAGAGGGGGCAACAAACCCTTAAGGAAAAGGTCAAAGACAAAAACATAAAACACTGCACTTGATTAACTAAAAGCAAGTGAGTAGGAGATTGAGATTGGTCTCTCACTCACTCACCACAAATCTCAAACTATTATGCCTAGGGAAAAGAGCTTTTCTAAGATATTGTGGAGTCTCCAGATAGCGCAAGATCCTAATAAGAAAAGCAGAACCGCTTTCATTCTCATCATCTGGAGAATCTTCATTCACTGAACTACTCTTATTGTCAAACACCACAACCTGCTTATAAAATTACAGTTACAATGCAAAAACGGAACAAAAATTTTCATTAAAAAAATGAGCAGGAGTCACATAACAGAGAGCTGACCTCATCGATTCGGAATATGGTGGCAGCACGAGCAATCTGACCGGCCAACTGCAATACAAATACTGTAAGTAAAATGCAAACTAACAAAAAGAGAAACGAAGAGAGAAGAGAAGACGAGTACTGACTCGAGTAGCGAGCTCCAGAGACTGAGTGTTGTCGATGATTGAACCAGGAACGGCTATACTGACTGTAGGAATCTCCTCCTTTGCTTTCTTCTCCTCACTCTCTGTTGCCTTTCTTTCCTTCTTCTTCTTCTTCTTCTTCTTCTTCTCGCTATCGATCTCCACTCCGTTTTCTTCTTCACTCCTCTTTTTCTTCCCCATTTGCTCTTCGCTAGACTTCTAAAGCGCGCGACTTCGAACAGAGGCTTTTCATTTGGGTTGCTCAAAGTTTAGAAACTCACGCACTTTTTAATATTTGTAAACTAAAATAAACCTCTGCCCTTAGAGCAGGGGTGAGAATGGACCGGACGGAGAGCCTAAGCCCAACTCAGTGCTGGTCAATCTAATTTTTTTATTTTTATTTGATTAAAAAAGAGAAAACGACCTCGTTTTAACGATTTTGTTTCTCACAATAGATATCGAGATCAGGTCTGACTTTTATATATA
>JANZLC010000202.1:44779400-44805903 GCA_026413385.1 Erythroxylum gracilipes
TTATTTAAAGTATATTAAAATAATATGCAAAGTATAATATATTAGTTATTATATAATTTTAATAAATATAAATAAAAATATATCTAATCGAATATTCTAAATAGATTATAACATAAGGAAGACTAATATCAAAAATAAATATTAAAATATATAAAAAAGTTAAATAATATTATATAAATCTCAAAATAAATATCAAGTTGAGTTAACGTAAATATGAACTTGTGAGTATAGTAAGAATTATATATGAGACATAAAGATAAATAGGACTAAAAATAGGATCATTAATTAATCTGAAAATTCTACTCGAAAAAGTCATTTAAAAAGCTTTTTTGAGAAGCTTCAAATTTGAGCTTCTTAAAAAGCTATATTTTAACTATCAAAAAGGTCATATTTATTAAAAAAGTACTTTTTTATTTTACAGTCAAATATTCATTTTTCTTAAAAAAAACTTTTGTGATAGAAAAAAGTACTTATTAACCTCTCAAAAGTCCATTCAAATAGACAATTAGATAGTCGTAACTTACATCCAACCTAAAGCCTAGTACATTAACCTCAGCAAAGCTAAAGTATGCCTGAATCCAATTGTCATCTCTATATTAGTCTGCTATATCCTCCACCTTAGCAAATGGTTTTGTCGAATTCGGGTCGGATCAAAATTTTGTTCGACCCAATTCAATTAATTGACTATTTAAATTTTGAAAATTTTCATTCAAAATTTGATTAACTTAAATTGAAATAACTTGAATTAATTTCTTATATTATATAAACGTAAAACGATGAAAGGAAAAGGAAAAATAAAGTAATACTAAATTTATAACATCATTCTTATCTGTTAGTGCACTAATTTACTTTGTTTCTTAAACCTTTAACACTAAATAAATCTAATAATCTTCATTAATAACCAATGAGTTAACACTTCTCTCATTATAATCTTATTCTAAACCCGATGTATGTTTTGTAAATTATGCAATTACTCAAATCCAGATCGACATTTGCAACTAAAGATTATCAATAAATCAAACTCAAATAAATCAAATTCACATTCAAAGTCAATTTAACGCATGTCATTAATTAAGATTACCATTTTAACCTTTCAATGTTTTTAAAACCAGACTTGAACCAAAAGTTTTAAAGTCAGTCAGTACGGTCCATTTTACAGTATATGATGATGATATTTGCATCTATTTTGGTAATCATTCGTCAGCAAGCAGAAGATTTTTCCCAGCAACAAATGAGAAATTAAAGTGAAGGAAAATTTGAAGAAAAAGAAAAGCGAATTTACACTAACTTTTGTAAAACTTTCTTTATATATATATAAAAAAACTAAGAATCAAATCTAAGAGACTTTCTCGACGGGGTGTCAAAATCCAAGAAAATTATGGAGGTGTTATCCTTTGTTCGCAAATTTTTTGCCTCACTCAACAAAAAGTTAGCAACTTTCTCAGCTGGATTGTTCTCCCCATCTCCTGAATATTTCTCCCTTGTCTGTGTTAATGAACAATTTGTCAGAACCAACTACATTCCAAAAGATTGAGAAAAAACAAAAAGCAAAATTATGTAAACTAGGATCGTATATATTATAAAAATGAAAAAGCAAGATTTACCTGATTGACAAGTTGAATGGCCTTTTTAATGCTAATAACATCCCAAAAGCCATCACTGCAAAATTTTGGACAATCAAACCTTTAAACTTGCAATACATTCATTTCATATACAAGAAAGTTATCCATAGTGAGTACTTTGAGACTTAATTCAGGTAAAGCAACAAAATATTTTATGCTCAGGGGCGCAAGCAATCGAAGTGGATGATATAATACCGAATTAATTAGTCTGAATTATAAGATAATATGAGGGTATTACGCAAAAAGAATATAACCTGGCCAATAGTGCAAAAGCATCACTTGCTTGGCTAATATGAACAGGATGGCTTATGTAGGGCTCTGAACTGAAGCGGGGCTCCTGTTGCTTCAGAAATTTGTCTCCAAGCATCCGAGCAAGGTTCAAGCCTGAACCAGGAAAGGTGACTGACGGTCAGTTTCAACTTATCAACTCTTGGGACAAATTCATTCATCCCTTACCGCAAAGACGTGTTTCACCATCTTTCAATGGCTCTCCCATTTCATTTATTCTAAGTCTTTCGGAATAACTAGTTATTCTGTGGTCCTCAGTCATCTTAATCTGCTTCCCATGAACACTGAAATATCATATATAACTATAATTATAACATAAAGCTACTGAAAGTGAATAAGTTCTTTCTCATTTTGATAATTAACATCAATCACATCTATCTTTACACTAGAGGTGCAAAATTATAGATAGAATTTAGGAAATTGAAGCAGAGATAACAGTGTAAAAATACACTGGATTTGCAATGTTTAAGAATAAAATGAGGGTATTCAACCAGTCAAGGTAACTATTCAATAATCATGGTTCAACCGTCAAAGTCTAACCGAAGATTACAAATATGCAACTGATATGTTGTATTATCCATCATGTGCTAAGTCCGTTCAAAACTTTTACAATTACAAATAAAGTTATTTATTGGTTTCCAGAATTTATTAAGTACTGAATAAACATATTAGAAAGAAAAATTAAAGTAACAAATGTAAGTAGTTAATAATATTTGGTTTTAATGAGGGAATACAAAATTTTGATGTAACTTTTCAACAGTGAAATGTGTCATTAAATATGCTGTCAAAACCAATTTTATGAAAAAAAATAAATGTGATCTCAGGCAAATTATGAATCATTACAGTGCCAATATTAACAAAGGGTATCTGTGCATAAATAACTTCTTTAGCACATTGCCAAGAAGCATGAATGTCCAGTATGTTTGTTGACAAGGGTCATTTGAAAGCAAAATTTCTGTAACAGTTTTAACAATCAAATTCAGAGGAAAAAAGAGAAAACGTACTTAATGACGCATGCCGAGTCACCTAAATTTGCACATTGCGCAAAGAAACTTCTATTACCGTCTGTCCAGATGAGAAGAACTGTAGCTGTACAACCCTGCACCAAGAGTTAGATATACAGAAACACCTAGTCAGATTTTGACAAATCCATGTTATAAAGATATAAGATTAATATATATTTTCAACATCCAATATTTCAGGTATAACATTCAGTTGCTACTTGCTCTCTTCCTCTCTGCTCCTCTTAATTAAACTCATCCATCTTATTGCTTAAAAACAAGAGCAATCCTCCTAAGCATCCAGATACATAAATACACATTATACAGATTGCCTTAATAAATACAAAAAAATGTAAATGAAATAGACATATGTGACACAAGAAGGAAAGTTCGGTAACAACCTCATAATGGTTATCCATGGAAGCTTCTGTTTGAGAAAATGCGACTCTAAAAACATCTGATGCATCACACTGTGATAATACCCTCTCCCTCACGGTGGAATCTGACAAAATGCTAGTTATCTTCTCAGGGAGCAACCTGAACAAAATATATATAGAAGCATGTAAATAAATGACGTACATGTAACCTCAGTGTCTCAATCCTTTGGATCAAAAAAGAGGATAGAAAAAAGTTGCAGGGCATGACCCAGAAAGGAAAGTGCTTTACTTGAGAACTAACATTCTAAGACAGCCAAAAAAAAGGCACAATAACTGATTGCTTTTCTGAGGGGGAAAAAAATTTCTTCCGAATAGATTGACAACACTTGAGCAGTCAAAAGCTTTCACTCAGAAGTGAGTAGTACAAAATAAGATTCCTAATTTCACAGCAATATCACACACTAATAAGTAAATAAGGATTACTAACTTGCTAGCAGAATTGGCTGCAGATACACCACCGTGTCCATCACAAATACCAAAAACACCAAACTGCAAAGCAGGATTAAGGTGTTAGCTTTCTCAAGACTACATCTCTTGCTTGTAGGCCAAAATCTGAATGTAACCTGTTCAACACTAGGAAGCGGCCAATGAAAATAGCACACATCTTCCATAGGAAGCTTCTTTCCTCCTCGGCGCAAAGCCATAGGATCTGATGCCATACCTACACTGAAAGGGATCTGGGTCTTGATCTCAGATTCAGAGGTAACACTCACCTAACCAACAGAAAGAAAAAACAAACACATTTATTAAACAATATGCAATCTTAATCAAAACCAGAAAAAGGTAATAAGCTCTTGCCCAAAGATATTATGTTAACTATGATACTATTAGTCAAGTGTGCAAAGAAAGAAATAGAAACAGCTGTACATATATCAATTACTGAAATAGAAAGAACAGATCTATCTAGAACAATACACACTGAATGCAGAAGTCAAAATAGATTGACTTACATATATATTTGAGGTTGTGCCGAGTGTTACTATGTCTCCATTAGAAATCTCAACCGGGTCACCCCAATGTCTACTTCCAGAATCAGGATGGTTGATAGGCCTCTCATTCAAGAGTGTTCCGTTAAGGCTACCCATGTCTAGCAGCTCCCACTTCTTTCTCTGAAAGCAAAATACTTTTTTTTAATAATCTATGCATCACGCAAAAAGTAGAAATCATTCACTGAAATCAAGGTTGTAAAGTTATCTAGTAGTTACATCCACATTCCAGTTAATCATCGCATGCTTCCCTGAAACCTCTGAATCCTTCAACACCAAGTCACTAGAAACCCTTCCAAGAGTCAGTGGAAGCCTTGAAGCACTTGTTGACTGCACAGTACAGTGAAGCCCACGACAAGGGCCAGATATGACCTCAAGAGAGAGGCAGCTGCCTGCACTTCTAAATGAATAATATGGTAACATGTTTTTATATTAAGGGAAACAACAGTACATATCAATAACTAATATCTTGTCAGAAGTGGGATAAGACAATTACTTTGATCAGCGATAACCTTGGGCACATAATCTCGAAATGCTTCATTTTCTATACTATACTTTAGGCTAGGGCTTTGATCTTCTTGTTTAATTGCTTGCACCTCAGCTAATCGCTCTGTTAGCCATGAGGCTTTAAGGGTTTGGCCAACTGATATTTCTTCTGTGGAATCTGAAACTAGATCTAAAATCACACTATCAACTGAAAGAAATAAGTATAAATTCATTTCCGAGATTATTGAAGCATAGTGGGATGTGATTATTATGTAAACAAATATTCTCGACTTCAAATATAATACCAGGAGTCCGATGGGGTGCTAAAGCCTGGACCCTCTGTTTAAAAACACGTCCCTGTGTTCTGGGTGAACGCAAAAGGCCTTCATTCTGATTACATGCACCCTCTAGATCATAATTTCTCACGAGTTCAGTGTTCTCATCAGAAGTTTGAACATCAGAAACAAGAGGCCGTTCTAAGTCACCAACCTTAAAAAGGAGATTTTATCAGGTCTTAACAAAACCAATTTACTACTAATAAGCCTAACAACATCAACAACATGAAACACTTTCAGTTAAGGTAGACACCTTAAACAAGAGACTTTGAACAACCTTAGTATAAACAATAATCAAATATAAATGTACACTTTTATGATGAATGCAAGTCTGAGTATAAAATGAAACCCCACCTATTGTACTTCCATCAGGTATACATATGCATACATGTAATATACGTATCACGCCATGTTATATTCATCATCTAAAATTGTTACTATATCAGCTCTTGCATAGTCACACAGACATCAACCACAGCAGGATATATCCGACACATTGGTTGTCATAATAATAGCAGAAATCTGGCACGACATAATTATCTTTAGTAAATGTTCCCAGTCATGACATTTAGTAAATGTTCCTACAGCCACTCATCCAGCAACTTCCACACATTTAGCTAATCTGTGTTGCTTATATTAAATTAACGAAGCAATTCGCGTCCTACAAGGATAATGTAGTAAGGCAAGTACCGATTCTAAACAGAAAACCAAACCAACAAATAAGTCCGAAGATCAATCAATTAAACCCCCTCGGTTCTGATTTCTGAACAATTCGACAACCTTAACATCATCCCAGAAAATAATACAAGATCAAATCTCCAACATCAGGAAACGTCGACCCGTTTTACTTGCATCATTGATTACTCTTATTTATGTATAATTGTTAATTAAAGAATCCTGAATGAAACTAAACAGAAACAGCGATTATCCGACAAGAAAACACTCGAAGGTCAAATCGAACGTACCCAAAAACAAAAGTAAAAACCTCAATTACATATACTAAACTACGTTGTCGAATCACAATCACATTGACAAGAACAAGAAATTCTTTCTTTTCTGTTTGAAAATTGATTGGTGGAATAAGAGGGAAGAGTGTGATACCCTATTGGAGCGAGAACGGAAGAACGCGAGGAGGGAAAAGGAAGAGGAGGAGAAGAATCGCCATGGCTTACAGGCAAGGAGGAAGAGGATGAGGATGAGAAACAACATAAGGAGGAGGAGGAGGAGAACGAGGACACCCACACTCACACCCATAATGTTCTCTACACTCTCCATCATCATCGTCTCGTCAATTGCTCTCTTGTCTCTCTTTCCACTACCTCGCGATAACTTGGCTTTGAAATGGTCGCACTTTGCATTTTCATTTCATACCCACCCTCGCGTCTCTCTCCCCTCGACTGTACTTTCTTACTCCTTTTATTTTCTTTATAATTTTCCGTTAATATAAGAAATTTAGGGTATAAAAATTCAATCGATATTTTATAATTATAAAATTAGTTTAAATTAAATATAATTAAAATATAATTAAAAAAGACATAAAAAAATTTAAAAATTAGTTAAAAAAGATTATAAAAATTAATCGGTTTATTTTGATTTATAAAATCGATTAGTTTACAAAAACTGATCAATTAATTAATAAATTGATCAGTTTTTAATCACAAAAATTAATAAATTAAATAGAATTGAAAAGTAAAAAAATTAAAATAATGATTTTTAGATTAAAAAATTAGGTCAGAGATTATTTTTCATTTTTTTAGGTCTTAGACTAAAGTATCTACCAGCGGATCCAGTAACTAATTCTCTCGCTGGTTTGCAGACACCTCATAAGATGGGACAATTGACTCAATGATTTAAGACTGCTCCATACCTAAAGCCAAGGATCAAACTCCTAACCTTTAATTAAGGATGGATGAATCTCTTCCATTCAACAATACCCCTCGATATTATTTCTCATTTTAGTGATATGAAAGATTGCCACTAGAAAGTGAACCTTATATTTATATATACTAAGTTATTAGGCTTTTCTGATTCATGCCCACAAGTTCATAGGCCTCAATTACACGGGCCTGACATTTGTGTAGTGAGACCACGTATTATTGGGATTCTTTTCTTTTAGAATATCAGACGAAATATTATTAATATATTACCAGAAAATAAGAAGAAAAGCTTAATTTTTTAAAATTAATTTAATAAATTAAACTTAAACATATCGTTTAATCTATAAATTTGCAAGTACATGGTTTAATTATATTAATTAGGCATACCCTTTAAACCTTATTTTTAATAAACCTATGTTACATAAAGTTTTGCAAAATTTATGATACATGTGTAGGATTTAAGGAGTATATATGTAATTATAATTTAGATTTTATTCAGTGAAAATTAGAGATTGGTGTGTTAAATTACATTTTTAATAAAAATTGAAGAACTAAATAAAAATATTTATCTTTATAATTAGTAATTATGGAAAATAAAAAAATGTAGATCAGATTACTCTTTTTACTCGTAAAATCAATCATTTAGTTCATGTCGAAAAGTATGGTGATTATAATATAACCTAATTAACGGAGATTAAAATAAGATAATTTTATTTAAAAATTGAAATTAAATCAAATTTATTGTAAACTAAAAAATAAGCAAGATTTAGGTCATAAGAGATCTAAGTCGAGTTGAGCTAATTTAACCTCTTGCCATCCATAAATGCAAAATGGTCTAAATTCATCAAGAAGTTGGTTTCTTAAGCTAATTGTTGCCAATTCATGGTATCATTCCTATGTCTTAAGCTTCACCATTTGCTTATTCTCCATATTCCAGGTATGCAGGCACTGCCAACTGACAAAAGATGGCTACTTGAAATGAAAAATGTATATTTGAAATGGACCTGCGCCGCAAGCAAGACAAACACAAGGCAGTGCATCATTACGCGGACTTGTGTCGGAACTGACAGAAAATATCCAATTCTTCCATCAGGTAGGAGCATCGGCTTCATTGCCATCCCAGCAGGAGTTGGTCCCCTTCCATAGATCACTGGCTGCAGCAATTTGCACTTCCAGTAAAAAAGAACTCAACCAGAAAATTGAAAGACATGAAACATCCACATGGGTAAGACTATAAATGATCAAAATCTTTGTTACAAGAAAGAAACAAACTTCTTAAGGTATGGCGTAAACACATCATCTTACTTGAGAAGCACTGTATCCTCCAGTCAGAGCAACATATGGATTCCCAACTAAGCCATAGCCAAGGCGAGGTGGATAAATTTGAGGCAGGATCCCCTTCTGTAAATTTGGTCCATTGGAGGACTTATGATCTGCTTGAAGCTTGGCAAGGGAACACTCTAACACTTGACCTTCAAACAAACAGTCAATAATCAAATTAATAATGCAAGCTGCTCCATAGCAAATATATTTTAATATTAAGTGGATAAGTTACCATCGTATTTCTCAGGGTTCTTCAATGCCTTCATTGCAATGGACCTTTCAGCAAAGTGCACAAAGCCAAATCTGCTCTCTTCATGTCCTATTAGTGTTGCACTAGCCGTTTATTGGTTTAGACAATGTAATTGAAGCTTACGCATTATTGCTTTTACATATTTCATATTACATGATGGAGAAGATAAAGTGGATAATCATGCTATTTTAACAAAAGTTATACACAATGGCAACTTGTGCTGTGACTTATTAGCTCAAAAGGCATATATATAACTTGGTTGGTTTCTTATTGAAATTCAAACGTAATCACCAAGAGAAAAAAAAAATCTTGTCACTTGCGAGTCAACTCAATTATAAAATAATTTTTATTTTAGATACATATTAAACAAATTATACATTTTAAATAAATTAAATTAATATAAAAAGAGATGTTCAAGTAATTCTGATTATGATGTTTGTGATTTGGGTTTGGCCATCTTTGTCACTACTTAAAATTTTGACTTTTAATGTTAATAATAGTTACTCTTATCTTCTCAATGATTATTTAAGTAAATAAAATATGTCAAAGGTATTTAATTACAAATTCTCAATGATTACATAATTTGTATATAATCTTTTAGAATTTTTTTAATTTAGTCTCAAATTTTCTAAAAGTTTCAATTTAGAGACTAACCTTATAAATTTGTACAAATTAGATCAAAATATTATTTTTACAATGTTACTAAGAGAATAATATATATCTGGTATTTGTTAGACATTCTACATTAATAAAAATAATTTTTAAACTTGATTTATACAAAATTAGTAATATTGTTGTTGTTATTTTTATTATTATTTAGCGACTTAATAAAAATCTTAAAATTTTGACACTAAATTTAAAAAAATTAAAAAATTAGGCATTATTTAATTTATTATCCCTTATTATAGATATCACAGTTGAACGTACCTATAATCTAGATAAATTACTGTAACAATTTAAACTCCAGCTGTAATATTGAGACACAAAACAACCATTAGTTGCATGACAAGTTTGCATGGATTACGTCGGCTTGCTTTTTAGTGTTTTCCACTGCTTCTAAGTTGAAAGATCAGCGCTCTAAATTTATATATAGAAATCGAAAAGATGGAATTGGCATGCACTAACATGGTCAAAAAGGTGCCAAGAGAGGTTTGTTTATAGTGTTTGTGGCAGCCACTATCTGGATTCTCATGTCTTTCTGTAACACAAAGTCTTGTTTTAATATGTATATTAAAAAACAAATGGCTAACTTTAGTGAGCCAAAACAACATGACGCATTCAGTTAAAGATTCTCCATTATTAAATCTCGATTAATGGATTCTGATGCAAAGAAGCTTTTGCTGTTTCTCTCTTCAGAGTCTCGAGTTTCATCATTAGGGTTTAAATAAGCTAAAGCAACAATAGCCAGGTTCTCTGATGCTAAGTTTCATGCGATCTCTGTCTCTCTCCCTCGGTTGGCATAAAAGGAAAGCTTTTCTTGTACTAGGAAAGAAATAAAAGATTCGGAAAAGACAAGAGAAGCAAAGCATGCCCGTTTAGAGCTCACCAAAGGTTAATAAGTTTCTGTATTTGGCTAAAGATTCTCTAGGCTTATTAGGACCACATGACATGTTTTACCTAGGTTTCGATTCGTAGGTTATAGGGCAGTGGAAGGAACATGTAAAAGAAGACCATTAGGGCTCTTTCTGATTCAGAAACCAGAAACTCAAATGGTGTTCATGCTTGGTACTTTGTTTTCTTGGTTGGCCATTGCAAAATTTTCCTTCTTTTTTTTCCCCAGTAACCAAACAAAATGGAGTTTATATCATCAAGCTCCAAAAGCGATTACGTGTTTTTGACTTTGTGATGTTCTAATTATATAATATTCTTAAATTGAAGTTGTGTTGGCACTCACTCACTATACTTTTGTTGTTTTTGTTTATCTTTGTCATGTTCCATAAATATCTCTCTCGTGTTTGATAATCAATTATTATCAGAAATAATTAATAAATATCAAATGAAGGGAAGCTGTTCGAGCTTATGGTAAAAAACAAAAGACGGTGAATTGGATAATTCACATAATTTATATTTTATTAGATATTTCTTGATGTATACTATTTAATTTCGACAGTATAAAGTATAAATGTTAGTTCATTGTATCATTACTTCACGAGGACTTTAAACTATGGAATAGTATTCTGTTCATAGTCACCTTTGCATCATCCTAACATGGGGATATCTCCATTTAGGTTGGAACAACGAATCTAT
Source organism: Erythroxylum gracilipes (assembly GCA_026413385.1). NCBI lineage: Eukaryota > Viridiplantae > Streptophyta > Magnoliopsida > Malpighiales > Erythroxylaceae > Erythroxylum > Erythroxylum gracilipes. The sequence goes on from JANZLC010000202.1 coordinate 44,790,253, forward strand.
GAATTCTCAGGGTTTGTGAGTACTTTTGATATTTGATATTTTACGAACTTCTTGTCCTAACCAGACCTTTTGTGTTAAACTTACATAACAAAACAGAAAGAAAAGCTGGAGCGTACTTGATCATACTATATAGTATATGACAAACGTGTAATCACAGAAAGGCAACATGTGAAAGTTTATTTTACAAGTTGTGATGTTTCAGCTGTTCTGTTCTGTTCACTTGCATCTTTTACTATAAATGGTGACCGTCGGTGGTGCTTATTCCCAGAGTTGGAAGCTTCAGGCACAAGACCCTCACGTGGAGGAAGTGAGATGTAGTACCAACTTGTAAATTTAAGGATTAAATAAAAAAAGGTCTTAATTTTGAAGCTTTCAAAAGTTTTTAAAAAATAAATGTAAAACATATGTGATATGAATAACTCACATTTACCGATCAAATATTAGCAATATAACAAGATCCGTTTAAATCAATTAAACTCGAATTAGATCACTCATATAATTATTAGTTTAAGTCAAATTTAAGAGTTGAGATAAATTATTATGTTAATTAGCTGACATATGTTATTTATCTAACACATATTTATTATTATTTTAAAATTTTTTAAAAAATTAATTAAAAAAGTGTTCTTATCTTATAAATTATTATTTTAAATTTAATTTAATTAATTTAAACCGATTTAAGAACTATATTATATAATTAGTAGGGGGTTCTAGGTTAGCACCTAGCCAACCTAGCCGACAAAGGAAAGGAAGCAATAGTGGAGGATCAGTTCTTTCTTTATCAAACCACTTTTAACACGTCTTCATTACTAGTCCGTACAGCTTGAACATCGGGTTGCGGGTCACTACACGAATGATGTTAACACCAACCAACCTCCAATTAATTTAATTACACTAATTTCGCAACCACATAAAATATTCGGCTTCTCTAATTTGGGGTATTCAATTTTATTATCCATCAGTTGAATTAAAAATTTGAATTATTGATATCTTTAATAAATTATTATTTACTCTTAAAATTTACTTAAAATTAAAAATAATAAATATTTTTTTAAATTTGAAGTGAATTAATTTAAAATTAATAAATCAATCTAAATTTAATTAAGTTGAAGCCCACATTTAGATAAGATCAAGTTGAATTTGAGACTCATACTCCTATTCAGCATGTTACAAGTTGCAACCTTACTTTAAGGCACATCCACAAAAAAAAAAGTAATATAAATATTACCACTATTAAAAAAAGAAATTCAAAAAACAGATGCCTTGGGAGATATATTAAAAAACAAAACTAATGAAGATTTTAATTTATAAAAAGTCAAAATGTCTACACTATATAAAATTTATTATTAATTATTTAGTAACTTAGTAAATATTAATTATATTTTATTTATATAACAATATATTTATAATTACATATTTTAATTTATGGGAAGTAAAAATGTCTACATAGCAATGATGGCGAGTGAATAACTCGCGAGGGTATATATTCCATCAAAGCTATGGTGGGGTGCGGGGCTTAAGGAGTCAAGCTAGTTTGGTCCAACTCTTCAGGCTCTCTCTAAAACAAAATCATTGACCCAACAAACATGTACTGCCTCCCACTGACAACCAAACATTGGTATTTTCGGCATCAGCGTCTCGTTATCACTGCGATGCAACCTTTTCTTCGCTTCTGATCCATATATATTTTTATAAAACTCATATAAATATACGGTTAAAATTGACTAAAAGTCTAAATCAGGATTGGAATATTATTTTTGACATTGAAATTTTGGTGCCTTTCCACTCAATTAAACTTAAATTATTAAATATTCAACCAGTTTGATAATTTAGTCGTAAAAATTTTGAACTGTTTAATTTTTTAGTTTGATTTTTAATTTTTTAATAACGTCAAAATTTTATCAATTTATTAATTAACCAATTAATTTTTATAAATTCATAAGTTCTTATAGACAAAATTTAATTCATTCATTTTCATTTATAAAGTCTTTTTTCAATTAACCTCTTTAATTGAAAGACATAATCTCTTTCGATCATATTTTAAATTATTTAATTTTAATCAATTTTTAATTGATTTTGTGACAGTCTAATACTAATTGAACCTTTAAATCTTAATTTTTTTATTTTACTGGTTAACTTCTAATTCAATTTTAAAAATATTGATTACTATATATATATATTCATTTTGAATTATATGTCAGAAATTGCAACAAACAATTTTAAGTTCTGAATATTTTGAATTATATTTTTACTTGTTTTGCTAACAAATAAAATTAAATATGATTTCATTAAAATTGAGTTTGTTTCGTATAAATTTATCAACTTTGACTATGAACTTAGTAAATTTAAGTATTTGAATTTAAGCATATTCAAATTAATTTTAACAAGACTAATTTGTGAGTCTGATGCTCAACAAGAGATTGGTCAATTGAAGTTGATGGTCGGCATGATCGACGGTGGATTTGTGTAATAACATTAACACCACCCTAATTGAAAATTCAAAGGTCGTGGGCAGATGGTATCTTTCTTCCTCCTATCTTTCAATTTTGATTCCTTGGGTAGAGCTGTCAACGTAGTATTTGACTTCGCAGTGCAAAGCAACAATGGATTTTCTCTTTCCCCTGTTTTTCGCCACAATAAAAAGATGTCACTATCAAAGTATCTGCAAATATTTGAGAGGACCCTTTTGTTCCCTCACTTTTTGTTGGCTTTCCTTTGGAAGGGAATAGGAAAGATGGTAAAATTCTGGACCATTTGCTGTTAACACCCTCTATTTGTCCCCATATTCTGTTTCTTTACAGATTTCGGTTAAAAAATAACAATGAAATAATAATTATATGAATATTAAATATAAACTAATTAAATAATAATAATATGATAACTTAATTCAATTTTTAAATTTAATATGAACTAATTAATTTTATTTTAAATTAATAATTTAAGAAAATTATAATAAAACTATAGTGGATGTTTATATATCTCTAGCATTATTCTGGTTAATTGTCTGCTTTAGTGGTGTAAAAAAAAAGGCCCTTTTTTTAATTCTTTATATTATAACTTACGGTAATTTTTTATTTTTATGAAGTATTTTAAGAAAGTCTCAATTTTTAAAAATACTTTTAAATTATTCACATTTAAATTAATTCTCGAATTATATAAGTCATTTGTAGAAAGTAAAATTCTGACCTAAAATTTTAAACATTATGAAGTGGTTATGACACTTTTTGGAGCTATAAATTCACACCCCCCACACCATTCCCTTATCCCTTGTACACAAGCTCTCTTTCACACCCTCTCTCCTCCAAGAAGAGTACCGTTCAGTTTTACTCTGTTTCTCCTGTGCTTTTGCTCTGCTCTAGTGAGTACCTTTTTGCAGGTTTTTGTTTTGGTATCTTTTTTAACTGTAACAACACCAGATTTATCATAAAATGGCAACAGTTGTTTGCCAAGGTTTGCAATCATGCCTGGACTCTCAGCTTGTCGAGTCAAGGACACTGAGGCTTAGATTGTCATCACCAAAACCCCACTTTTCTCAATCCCTTGAATTCGCTTTAAAGCCCTGTTTTACAGATTCCGATACTCTCAGAGAACTCGAAGAGAAATGTCAACATGAGGAGATTAACCAGAAGGTTGAACATGTATCACCAAAGCCTGATTTTGGTGGATGGAGCTTCCTCCAATCTTTGCCCGACACCAAACAACCATCAGACGAAGAAACAGTCTATGTCCATCCACTGGTTAAGCGATCCTCGTCAAAGCTTAGCGAGAAGAGCTTGGAACTATGCACTGAGAATCTAGGAAGTGAAACTGGCACGGACATCAGAGACGACAACATTTTCTCGTTGTCGAAAGTAGAAAGTTCTACACCGAGAGAGCAACAGAGCTCTCGTCGATGCTTGGAAGCTAAGAAAGCAAATTCTCGTAGATTCCCACCACCATTGACAACGATGACTGGATCGAAATTTCTACAAATGAGGCCCTACCGTGAAGATGGAAGATTGGTAATTAAAGCCGTCAAGTCCCCATCGATGAGCTCTTGTTTTCAAGCTGAAAGAAGCCATGGCCGCCTTCTACTACGCTTTGTCAAAGATCCTGTTTCTAAAAGTGTGGCCTCCACGGAAGAAAATGAACTGATTAGTGAAGGCGACGACAAGAACGTGGTCGAGAGTGAGAACGACATGATTGATGACGAGTTCCAACGACAAGATTGTGGCTGTTACAAAGAGGGGACAGATGAGAATGAAACGGGAATGGAGGATTACCAAACACTAAACTTCAGGTGCAAAGAAGAAGGGCAGATAGAGAAGAAACCATTGATAAATTTGGAAGCTTTTTGGGTGGCTACTTAAAAAAAGATTAATTTTGGATGTCTGACCAAACCTCTATAGCCAGTAAAATCAAAATTAGATGTTTTGAGATTGTTCCTTTCTCTTTCTGTTCTTCATGACGAATTTAAGCCTTTTTTTGTTGTTATTTTCTTTTTTCTCACGATGAACTCCATTGTTAAGCAAATCCAAGCTTGTTGGTTGGTAGTTATTATCGTTAGTTATAGATCTCTTTCTCTCTCTAGCCTCAAAAGTATGTTCACGTTCAAACACCAAGAGTAGATTGAAACAAGCATTTGGTTTATTGGATTATTGTTTAAAACAATGTCTTAAAAGGTAAAAAGAGTTTTAAAGTTTTGAAATTTCGAATGGATTAAAAATTAAATAAAATTAATTTTAAAATATGATTAAAAGATAGTTTTCTTATTTAATAAAGAGTTTGAAATTTAACTGAAAAATAAATTGTTAAAAAAATTAGTTAAATATTTTAATTCATAAAAATTAATTAATTTACAAAATCAACCTAATAAGTTGTCAATTTTTAATAATAAAAGTTATTAAAATTAATCAAATTGAACCAAATAGTCAGTCCGTAATGAAAAACTAAACTAAAAAGTCAACATAATAATTAATTTTAAAATTAATTATGACATTAGCAAGACGTAATAAAGATCAAAAAGATTCCATTAATATTTGATTGTTATAAAATCGGTTAAAGATTTAATGAAATTGAAGAATTTAAAATTAATTTAAAAATATCCTTATCGAAAAATTTAAAATTTGGTTAAAAAAGAGACTGTAAAATAAAAATAAATTAATTTATAAAAATAAATTAATTTACAAAATTGACAGATAAATTAATAAATTTGTCAATTTTTAATATAAAAAATTTTATTAAACTAAAAAATCAAACAAAAAATTAATTAATTAAAAATTTTATCTAATCAAATCAGTTTAATTTTTAAAATATTAATTTAAAGTTCAAACTTAAAAAGAGTCGGATCGGATTTTGTTGAAATTGTCTCTTGCCAATCAAATAAAATCACCATTGTCAATTTTAGTGTTCAACCTGTTTCAATTCACGTTATGCATACATTTATGTAATGATTGACAAAATAATCTATCTCATTCACAAACAGGTGATCACGTCCCCTTGCCTTGCCAATCCTTAAGCAGCTTTCCACCGCCCCCAATTCTTATCTTTGGGAGTTTGGACTTTGGAGAGAAGTAAACAAGAGTTTGTGGCACAGTATGCTTCCGTACAACGACAGTCTGACAAGATCTTGATAATGAAAAGAAGCCATCTTTCCCACACACATGGAAAGCGTTGCCTGCCAGCATATCCAAAAATGATTCAAATCAAATACACCAGAAAAGGCAAAGCCAAAGGTGCCACTGAAAAAAGATTTCTCAAACAATAATAAATAATAAATTTTAATAAAAATAGAATATAGTATTTTCTTTTTTTCCTTTTTTGCTATCAATATTAAAATTAAGCCCAAATTAAGTTTTAGCGTTTTCTTTTTTTAATGAGAGAATTTAAAGTAATTATTTTCTGGCTGGTTATTATTATTTAACAGCTTTTTTATATGATAATTGCATTCTTACTTCTTGCTATCTAATAATTATTGGAAAGAAAATAATTATGAATTTAATTAATTTTTAAAAATTTTATTATTTAATACTAAAATTTTGAGTACAATAGTTAGCAAGGGTGAGTTTTAATTTTGCATTTAATAAAAAAATTACATTTGCCTTTTCAAATGTATTTTTAAATAATTTTTTTTAAAATTACATAATAAACTATTAATTTCATAATTATAACAAATCATAAATTAAAAAAAATAACCGAATCATGCTTGGTCAAACTGTTCTTTGGTATGTCGTGTGTCACAACCAACAAGTTCATGTGATGCGAAGACTATTTAGTCACAAAAGAATAGAACCGGTAAGCACGCAGATTTAATTTTCCATCTCAACGTTTATTTCCCCCGCAAAGACGGCATGAAATCAATGTTCTTCAACGTCAGGGAGGGAGTTAGGGTCAATAGGTTGTTGTAACCTAACATTTAACGCATGTTTGGACTTATATTAGTAACGTTTTAATCGATAGAATTTTTCTCCTAAGATATTTTTAAGAAATCAATTAACTGTTTAATTTTTATTTTTTAAAATTTTAAAAATAACTTCATACAATAGACTGTTTGATAATTTTAAAATAAAAAATATTTTTAATTTTAATTATATTTTATTTTGTAATAAAAATTATTTATACATATAAACATTATTTTAAATATATTAAATAATATGCAAAATACAATATATTAATTATTATATAATTTTAAATCATATGAAACATAAATAAAAATATATCTAACCAAATCTTTTATATGGATTATAACAGAAGTAAAACTAATATAAAAATAAATATTAAAACATATAAAAAAGTCAAATAATATTATATAAATCTTAAAATAAACGTAAAGATGTGTTTGTGAGTATTGTAGAAATTATGTGTAAAACATATGAATAAAAGGGACTAAAAAATAGGTTTATTAATTGATTTGAAAAATCTGTATTTTAGCTGTCAAAAAAGTTATATCTACTAACAAAGTATTTTTTTATTTTACAACCAAACACTCATTAAAAAAAAAACAACTTTTGCAGTGAAAAAGTGTTTATTCATCTTCCAAAACTTCAACCAAGCAGGTATTTAATCTATTTTATTCTATATATTTGTGTAGAAGAAATTTAATATAGCAGAGTAAAAATTAGTTAATCGAAAGAGATGATTTGATTCTGCTTTTCACATTCTTAATTGTTGATTACATTATTTTTTAATTTACTAAAATAAAATCAAAACATAATTAACGAGGAAACACGTTTTAAAAAAATTATCAAAATATCGTATCAATACAACATTTAATTGTAAAAAAAACGTAATTTTATTAAATTTTATAATGCTAATAAGAATTTTATCATTTTATTTTTAATAAAAATAGTCTGATGTTAAGTTTTATGTTGATATGAATGATGTGATAAGTCACATTATATTAATAATTTTATTACGTGATTGTTATATATTGTATTTTTATTACATATGAATTTTATTATTTAATAAATTTAAAATATTAAAAACCTAAAATAAGTATACACTTATTCGTATATTTTACTTCATTATTTATTTGATATTTTAAATTTATTAAGTAATATAATTCATATGTTTTACGAATACAGTATGCGATATTAACGTAGCAAAAATACTAGTATGATATGACTCTTACATCATTTAAATTAATTTAAATTTTAATTGTTATTTTTTAAAGTTTGTATTAGCACTATAAAATTGAATTCAGCATTTAAAAATTTACGAAAATTATTTCCTATTCATATAAAATGAAACATAAAGTCAATACCTACCAAGCATTGGCTATTCTTAACGATAAATGCAAGTCACGTGGGCAAGTAGGAACAACAAAAGAAGATCGAAAATGAAAAATAAAAACAATGAGGTAAGTAAGAGACAATAATTAATTGAAAATTTTATTTTTAATTAATATTTAAAAATTCACATAATCATATTCCAATTAAGAAGTTAATTTTGCTGATGTCATATGAAAAAGACGAGCCACTTATTTTAATAGATTTTTCATATGAGACTTTATCGTAATTTTAATAAATTAATTATTTTGTAGACTTTTTTATTTTGAAATTAATGAAAAAAATACGATAAAATGAATAAAACAAGTAAAAATAATTTAATTTTATTAACACCACTTTTTTTTTAACCGAGAAACTCGTAATTGGTATTCTTTAGATATGTATTAGGTAAATTTTTAGATTAACGCAATGGCCTGCAAATTACGTTAATCAGTTACTTTACACTAGGCAATTCTTGTACGACAGGCTCGATCAAGAGAACATAAATAGAAAAATTCTAGACCTTTTAGCCTTATGCTTCCCATTCCACCAACTCGACCCCACCATTAAACATAAGTTATAAATTTGATTTAAATTGATTAAATTTAAAATTAAATCAACAATTTATTATAATTATCACGAATTATTAATTTATATTGTTTCAAATCAAATTTATGAATTAAATTCGATAAATTAATAGATAAAAATTAAATTATAAAATCGAACCAATGGTTTCACGTAAGGGATTCTTTTCCGTTAACAGTCTCAAATATTATGCAATCCACGCAAAGCGAACCATGTCGATTGAGATGATCCATTAGCATACCAATGATGAAGTGGCACTTGTGAATAATTAGGTAGTGTCAATTGAGGACAACTTCCTAAAAAAGTGTCATTTCAATTGGCTTTTTGGTGGATTTCTTGGGAGCTAAGGATTTTAAATGGGGTTTGCTTTCTTTTTTGTTTACTTTATTTAATTAAATATTATAATTTACACTTCCCACTATCCTTTTTGTTTTCTTTTCTTAAAATATTCTATGTGCCATTCAAAGAATATGGATCGTTTTGGACTCAAGCAACAATTGAAATTATTGATAATGTGGTCAATATTGATCGATTTTTTCGGATTGAAAATTAAATTGGCAAAGTGTTTAAAGTTTAATCCGTATTAGATTGTTATCATACCTGTTGAAAAACTTAACTCATTCTTAAAAGTTAGCTTGAGAAGGAAGGTTTGCATATTATTATAAATGACTGAATGCACTCACACTTGTCTGATGTGGGATTCTTGACACACCTCTCTCTCAACTCAAAGCAGGGTTAGATATCTGCTGGACATATTGGGTAAGGGATATAACCGGACACCGTTTCAAACTATTGAGACAAACAGGCTCTAATATCATATTAAAAGGCCCAACTTATCCCAAAAATTAGCTCGATATGGGAGATTTGTACACTATTATAAATAACTGAATGCACTCACAATTGTTCGATGTAAGATTCTTGACAATACCAATTAAAGATTAAATGAAATTGAAGAATGATTGAAAATAATTGTCTTTACTTGTCCCAAAATTTAAAGCTTAATCGAAAAAAAAATTATTAAATTATTTGTTTATAAAAATCTTATTAGCAACTAACTAATAAATTAAGTAACTTTAATTATTGATTCGAATCATTATGTGAATAATTATGTAAATAAATAGTGGAATTTAATTATGAAAAAGGAATGAACAAAAGGTGCAAATTTAATTTGTGGGACTTACTTTAACCATTACGTCACCAACAAAAGATCCAACTTTGTGAATCAAAAGCTACCACCCTAGTCCCAAACTTTGATCACCAAGACCCTAATAAGAAACTGAACTAAACTTTTAAATAATTTATAAAAAGATTTACTTCAAAATTATTTTTTAATTTACTAATTACTACTGGAATCTCCTTCTTGATTTCCTCGTAAAAAGGTCAAATCACAATCTATACTCTATATTCTACAAATAAGCATGCATCTCCATATCATATGTACCAACTTGAGAATTGAATCTCGTGTCCATTTCTTAATTACATGCTTAAATGGTCATGTTGAGTATAATTTTCTTCATAAATGTGTAGACTAAAGGAACAAGAATAAGATAAGAAGTAGATGTAGATGTAGACATAAGGGAATGAAAAGGGTAGTCCATGAATGTAAAGTTGGTGGAGTCTTTGATCAATTACGACCACTAAAGTTTATAACTTTCTCTGTTCTTATCCATATGATTTCGGTGATTGCTGGAGGAATTTTCTTATATATATATGACTTTAGTGATGTAGTTCGACACAGAAGAAAGACCGAGATCCATTGCTTTTTTTGGAAAGAAAAAGTTACAGGCACCATGCAATAATATCATTTTTTAAAACTTAAATCTTAAACTAGATCGTAGGTCTCATACTTTCTTACGCATAAGATCTTTATAAAAAGGTAAGTGCAGAGAATACTTGTGTAAATCATCTATCATGTTACTAGCAAAGGTCTTTGAGAGTCAAAGATTAATTGTCTAATTTAAAATTATAAGTATTTATTGATTAAAATTTTTAATTATAAGAAACAATGTTTTTTTTTTAATTTTCGACCCAAAAAGTAATATTTTTTATTAAAAATTATCTTTAATTTTTATTTAAAAAACATTCAAACGAAAGTTTAACTTTAATTATGTACAAAAAGTAAGTTTTTATAATATAACTAAATTGCCTTCATTTTTATTTAAAACCAATAATGTTAATTTAATTAATTATATAAATTCCTTTAAGTATTTTATTTTGTAAAATATATTATAACATAAAAGAGAAATCGAAAATTTGATTAAAATTTTTAGAAATATTTTAGTGAAAAATTAATTAAAAGAAAGATTGACTATAAATTACGATTATTTAATTTAAATTAATTCAAATAATTAAATAATTCAAAATTTGATTAAAATAATATATTTTCAATATTTTTATTAAATTGATTCATTTAGATCAATCATTTATAATAATTTCAATCATTTCAAATTGAGTCTAAACAAATTGCCACAATAAGGCACAAAGTAAGAGTTCAAAGGGCACCGACAGAAAATGCTATGTGTTAATTTTATAACTAAAAAACAAGAAAAGCTTCTCTTCTATTTCTTACAAAATTTCAATATAAAAAATAATTTGACTTACCCACCAACTTTGTATGAAAACATGTGTTTGAAATCAGAGACCACACGCTTTCAAAGAGAAGTGCGCCTCAGGATTACGCCTAAAGACATCCACATTTTTAAAAAAAAAAATATTTCAATTTGTAAGTTTCGTATTTTTGGTACTTCTACTCCTCTTCACATTATTGTTTCATTTGAGGAGTAGGTGTGGGCTGGTGGGATCTTTCCATTTTTTTTGTTATTACGTCTATAATTATTGAATTTTAAAATTATTAATTATTAAATTTACAATTTAAAATATAATTTATTCTATAAAAAATCAAAACCATTAATTTTATTTTTTAAATGATTAATTAGAACTTATTTTTTTTAAATATCAAAAATTAATTTTTTTAAAATATATTCTTCTCTTAACTTTGAGTAAACAATAGCAACAAAACACATATATCATGAACATCACCCGTGAATCAATCAAATAATGGTCAAATTCAACTCTGAAATTCGAATATAACTAATTAATTTTGATTCGAGATAATAATTTATTATAATTATTTTAAATTATTAACTTAATTCAAATTTAATCGGTTCGAATCGAGTTTAAAAACTTTACGTCATAGTATCAATGATATTTGATTAGTCCAGGTATGTCGTTTATATTGCATGTAATTCGCTGTTATTTTCTAACTAAAATCTAAGAACAAAAGGTTTTATGATAAATTAAAAATAATAAAGAAATTTTTGAGAATTTTAAAGATTAAGAAAAATTTCTTAAATCACAGAAAACACCATGTCCTTTATCTTTTTTAAAATTCTCATTTTACGTCTTATAGTACTTTTTAGGTCATCATCTATGTCTTTTCTTCTATATTATGCTAATTTTAATTCTATTAATAATTTTAAAATTAGTTCGTATTAAAATTTAATAATTTAAATATCACATCATTTTAAATGAAAATAGATGAAAATTAATAAAATATAACGAAGAAAGTTATATAATTAAATAATATTATAACTTTTTTAAAAAGGTCAAACAACAAGGCCTGCAATGCTTGAAAATAAGGCACAAAACAACAGGAGCAAGTAGAAAAATGGTAGCGAACTAAGCATGAAACACAAACATAGGAACTTGAAGACCCTCTCTCTTAATTGGTTACTGACGCTAAGTTCCTTCCCACAGATCTCGGCATATTTTGCTCAACCCCATCACTAGTCTCGAGCGGTCTCTAAACAACCAAGCACATTCATGGCGGGAACATTTTCAGGCTTTTTGACTAAACACTAAACATGATCAATGACTTGGCAGACATTATGGCCCAGTAGTGTAACAAGACAGTACTCCAGATATTTTGTGAAGATTAAAAAAAAGCGTCTGCTGTCTTGAGATTTAGACAACATTTTCCATGCTTGTATGTACTGATTCAAAATCACATGAGATTTTGTCTCTTAAATTAGAATAAAGTTAGTGCTTGAGGGGATTTGTATATACTCTGAAATGACCAATTAAAGTTGGATTGATTGATCACAAAAAGCAGATACAAAGTTAGGTTAGTGATTTAACATAGTAATTATTTGGTACCTGCACTCCTGAAACATTCAGGAACAGAGGTCCAGAGCTGAGCTTTTCTTGTCTCTGCATTTTTCCCGGAGAGAACAGTTTAGCTCAAGTGATTTAGAACCGGAAAATCTGTAAAGGAGATGGCTTCAGAAATAGGTAGGAATTCCATTAAACATCAACAAGAAATGAGATCGGCCTTTGCCTGTCGGCCGAGAAGCCTAAACGAGACTGATTTTGAGATATATAACTGGAACCTGAATAAGGGATCTCCTTTACACATACTATAACTAGAGGAGTTCCAACTTTCTACACAATCCCAATATCAAAACTCCTAATTGCAATTTTTCATTCATAAAATAAATGACTGAATGTAATTACTCATTCACACTTCGAGCACAAACTTGAAAATATACTTCTATGTTTTGAATCCCGCAATAACTTATCACCTCTCACCTGGCCTCAATGGGGTAGAGAAAAAGATCATACGAGGACTTGTACCAATTTTTTGCCACGACCACACAAGGGGCAATAATACAATGGAAGCAAGGTTGCATGTGGCAAAATGGCTTCTGTATCTTATTAGACAACATTCACCAGATATAATATTAGATACATACACTAAAATCCTAATGGAAAAGCATCATTTCTCATCAGGAAGAAGCAGGACAAATACGAGTGAGGTGCACAATTTCATTCACCATCAAATGCAAACCGTAATCGTTCTCTCTGTCGAGTTAGAATTCGATCCTTGGGTGATGATGCCTTCCCCACTACGCCTGCCTGCCGCATGATCTCTGCAATAAATACTTAAAAATGTTGATACAGCCCAAATCGTAACCCTCAAACTAATGAAAACCAGAACATATTAATCATGTAACAGACATTTTCCTCCGTTACAATTTCTTATCAGTTTCATTGTTACATTTTGAGATGGGACTTTTTTTTTGTTTAATAGGAACTCCGTCAGGATTGATTCTGGGTGGACTATGCTTTTAACATCCTCTACTCATTGAGTACCTATTTTTCTAATCCCACGCCATGATTTATATTAACTTACATAGGTAAAACTCTAATAAAAAGAACACCCTTATTTCACGAAGACTTACATCTAGAAAGACGATGTTGATTTCTACTACCTATGGTTTCATTGTTTTCAGGCAAAGAAAAAGAAGTGAAAATAAGAAAATTGCAAGACACAATGTCAATCTCTAGACAGCCAGATGGCAATTTACTCCAGGTTTAAACTTACCTCGTTTTCTCTGAAGCTCTTCATCAAGCTCTTCTTTCCATTTTCTCTGCCTCTCTGAGAAGCTTGCTCTGCGAATTAAACCAATAGTTCTTAGATTTAAGATCACACCAGATATGATCATGTAAGAAGGGAAATTAAGGCACATTTACACAGGGGTGATGACTTCCTGCCGGGTATCAACAAGTAGGTCTTTCCATTCACGATTTGGAGGTGGCTGAATTTCCTGTAAAGCTCGCTTGTGGATGATTTCGTCATTTGGTAGAGGATTCTTATTACTTCCAGGACTGGCATTGTTGACAGCATCAACAACAGCAGAAAGTCTTCTACTTGGAAGTCGTTTAGGTGATCTGTTTTTAGGGGGTAAGCTCGGTGAATTTGCAAGAGTTTCATTATTTACATTTCCAACCACACTCTGAGGAACTGCTGCATTCAATGTGTTGTAGAATTCTTCATAGAGAGGTGTTTGCAGCTTCTTTAAATCTAAAGCCTGGTGAGAATTTGTAGCAAGTCAATAACAGCTTGGTTACCAAAATGTACTATATAACAAATAAAATTCTACCCCAGCACATCTTCATCATTCGTTTCAATCATGCACAACAACAGAATAAAGAAAGATAAATCACACGAAATCAGGAAAATATGAAAACTTCTTTCTTAAGTGGCGAAAACAGAGAACAAGGATATGCAGGATACTTGATAAACATGTATTCAGAGTTTATGTTATCCTTCAAAATGGTAGAGGCGTGTTAGAAAATATAGAATGGAAATTGACATGTATTTTTTTTCCCGTTAATGTCAGGGGCCAAGATTTGTGAAAATGTAGTCAAATGCAATTACATGTAATAACACAGCCGAAGAAGTTAAGTAGATATTTTAGGTTAATCTCTGAACCAAATCCAAGCATAAAACTTAGGATTTAATCAACAAGAGAAAGACAGTTTCTCTAAGGAAAATTTCCTGCAGAAGCTTTTATTAAAGGCAATGTTTTTGGTCCCCCAAAACATCTGTTAACCCTCCCTTTTATACCCCTAAAGTGGCACATGAGAGTCCTAATTCTAGTGTGAAAAGGATCGATTGAAATCCTTTTCTAAAGCTAACTTATTTCTTTTTCTTGTTGGACAAGAAAACTTGCCTAACTAGGAAAATTAAAATAAAATAAAACATAAACAAATCCTAATGGGTATATGACAACATAACCAAATCCTAATAAGTCGAGGACAACATAAACAAATCCTTATGGGTTTAATCCTTTATTAGTCAAATCCTAATGGGTATATGACAACATAACCAAATCCTAATAGGTCGAGGACAACATAAACAAATCCTTATGGGTTTAATCCTTTATTAGTCCACTTCACTTGAAAAGAACTCGACCTCGAGTTGTCATTAGGATAAAGTTCTTCTTCTCCATGAAAATCATAGATATCACCAACATTAAAAGTCTTTGAAATTCCTATCTCCTCAGGCAGATTGATAACATAAGCATTTCTGTTGATTTTATTTAGTATCTTATAAGGACCATATTTCTTTAGCTTCAATTTGTTGTAGGTTCCAATAGGGAATCTTTCTTTCCTTAAGAAAATCATCACTTTGTCACCTTCTTGGAAAATTTTAGACTTCCTATGTTTGTTGGCTTGTTCTTTATATTTGGCATTAGTCCTTTCAAGTATCTCTCGAACCTCCTCTTGCACAGTCTTCACTTGTTTGGCCAAATTTTCAGTTGCTATGCTTAAGTTTGGTAACTTTGGAACTTTCAAGTATACTGAGGAAAATGGTGATCTACCAATAGCACTATGGACAACACTATTGTAGGCAAACTCAGCTTGAGCTAGAGCTAAATTCCATTGCTTAGGCTTGTCTTCACAAATACTCCTCAATAGATTTCCAAGAGTCCTATTAAGTGACTCAGTCTGACCATCTGTTTGTGGATGAGCAGTG
>JANZLC010000202.1:44809084-44832435 GCA_026413385.1 Erythroxylum gracilipes
CCACACTCCTAGAACCTTGGACACAACTTTGATAAAGATCAAATAAGTGCAACTCATAATCAGGGGGTAAAAATCTAGGAAAAAGGACTTGTTTCAATTTCCTCCAAGATCTGATTGGTGGTTTTCCATTCCTCTCCCGATTCTTTTGAAGATTACTCCACCAAACTTTAGCACCATTTTTTAATTTATAGCCCACAATTCTCACTAGTTTATCATTTGTGACTTCCATCATCTCTTGAAAACTTTCCATCTCATCAATCCAATCAAGAAAGCCTTCAATGATTAGATTTCCACTAAAATAAGGGACTTCAACTTTAATCTTCTAATCATCTTTATCCCTTTGGCCTCTTCTTGGTTGGTCTTGGTCTAGAATTTCTTCGTCTGAACTATCTTCCATAAGAGGCATTTGATTCTGACCTTGAGCTCTCCTATTTTCTACATTCCTTGGAAGATCAGGTCTGCCAATAGGTTGAGGATAAGGTATTCCTCCATTATTGGCTTGATTAAGGCCCATAATGATTAGAAGTTGATCCATACGAGTTGCTAATCCATTAATAGCCTCCAAAACTTCGTCAAATCTCTAGTTATCTCCTTGATCAGCCATTTATACTGGTTGGTCAAACCTAAAAACATTTGGTTTGACTTTTTTGGGCTTTCTTGTTTTTTTTGGTTGGTAGGTCTGGAGGGTGTGGGACAGAAACAAAACTAAGGAAAGGCACCAGGAAAGAAATCCAGGAAAAAACTGGATTTAAAGCTCTGATACCAACTGACACAGCGTAAGTAGTTAAGTAAAGATTTTAGGTTAATCTCTGAACCAAATGGATTTAATCAACAAGAGAAAGACAGTTTCTCTAAGGGAAATTTCCTGCAGAAGCTTTTATTAAAGGCAATGTTTTTGGTCCCCCAAAACATCTATTAACCCTCCCTTTTATACCCCTAAAGTGGCACATGAGAGTCCTAATTCTAGTGTGAAAAGGATTGATTGAAATCCTTTTCTAAAGCTAACTTATTTCTTTTTCTTGCTGGACAAGAAAACCTACCTAACTAGGAAAATTAAAATAAAATAAAACAGAAACAAATCTTAATGGGTATATGATAAAATAACCAAATCCTAATCGGTCGAGGACAACATAAATAAATCCTTATAGGTTCAATCTTTTATCATGTAATTTGTGCTAGCTTGAAGGCTTCTCCAAAGTCTACAGGGCAGTCACCTTGTCTTGACAATCCTAACATGCATTAAGGGGCAATAGTGCATGAGGAGCACCAGATCATATTCAACATGTGAATTATAATTCCCATTATTCATTCATGAAATTAAAAGGAATTCCTAAAATTCGCTACCTTCTCATCCAAAAAGGCTCTAATTTTTGACTCTGTAACTTCATCATCGTCATCTGTTGCCAATGGTCCACATGGAAATGTGAAGCCATTATCTCCCTTGTCACATTTTTCAAGACTTCCAGTAACCTCAGGCATTGATTGGTTAGAAGATAAGCTAATCCCAGCAATCCTTGTTTCTGGACCATCTCTAGACTCGCATTGCCAGTCATCAGTGGGCTCAGAGATAGGATTGAAACTCTGGATCAATAAGAAATTCTCCCGGTGTTTAATGAAAAAATTAAAAGAATCTGAAGGACATGAGAATAACAAAAGATTCATCACCTTATCTATACGAGCAGACTCTAATGTGGACTTAAACCTGGAAGATGCAGGAACCTCAAAATCATCTTTATCATCTATCTGACACATATCATCTTCAGAATTAGTTGCATCCCAGAAGGAACTTGTCCTAGAATTCTCAGGATATAAAGTTGATGACGTAAGAATCCCCATCTCGCAAACATCCTTCAGGCCACCACATACTGACCTTCCAATTGGATTGTTAATTCTGCAAGAAAATCAAAAGTCAAGATAGCATGCAATTATACCTTTAGGAAAACATGTAGACTCAATATCTTACGAGTTCTTCAGATTTGTCCCAGCAGTTGTTGCCAGATTTCCGGATTCCTGAAGATGACAAAGAAATTATTTGACAGCTGAAGTTCAACGAATAAAGGGGATAAAACATCAATTCTCATCATACTTACTCTAATTGAACTGCGGAATACCAAATTAGCTTCTTGATACTCCCCGGTGACAAATGGATGCTGCAAGGTTTAGCAACAAGTATGACAGTAAGATCTAAATTACTTATCTCCCACCATTATTCAAACAAACTCATACGGCAACTATAGGCATTTAAATTTCCACCTAACCTCAACAGATGCACATAGAAGATGTTATTATTGTTTACACGATAAACAACCAAGTTCTTAACCTCTGCATAACTATAGATACCAATAATATCTCCTCTCCATTTCTCCAAAAGATGAAATCTCCTAATCAGAGACATGCAGTCAAAAGCTCTACTAGATAAAGAAATGTGTGTGTGTAACGATGCTGGTTTAGATTACAATGGATACAGATGCCGAATCTACTATGAAGCTAAGGTAAAGCAACCAGAAAGTAATCATTGTGTGCGTTAAAATTACCTGCAGCAAGTCAGATGCAGAAGACCTAAAGTTTGGCTCCCTACCAACAGACATATATGTCAGATTTTTATAAAGTAATGGAAAATGAAACAAATACTAACGAAATACAAAATCCCATTTTAGAATCCCATACTAGACAAAGCATATCAAGGTCGTCACCATGATTAAGGAACTTAGGAATTGAAAAATCCATGTGATAGGTCTTTAGTAAAGACATGAGGTATAAAAAGCAAAGGTGAGAGCCATTAAGGACAGCTAAAAAATGGCAATCGGCAACATACTTTTGCAGACATTTTAACAGGAAATCCTTTGCCTCAGTAGAGAGATGTTCAGGAATAGGAGGGTGGGATTTAGTTGTCCCAATGTGAAAGAGAGCAGCAACCTGAGAAAGTAAACACCTTCTTAGTCTGCAAACTTAGATTTCCAAGGGCATAACATTCTTACTTTGCAGCATTGTATTCAATGCTTAACCAAATGAAGAAAATGCATCAAAACAGTACCTCCTGATATTGTTGGCTCCAAGGTGGTTTTCCTGTAGCCATCTCAATGACAGTGCATCCAACACTCCAGATATCAGCAGAGCTAATCGAAATATTAGAGTAAATGAGTTTTAAAAGCTGTTATGTACAGTTATCAAATCTATTTTCCTCTACTTGAGGAAAGAGAAGAATCATATATGAAAACGAGTCATCATAAATATCAAGAAGTTCAAAGTTTTTTTTGTTTGAAAAATTAACCAAGACGTTCAAAGTTGCAACTTACATACATCAGTCAAGATTTTAATGTCTTGGACAAAGCTACACATTCACTCAATATTGCAATTTATGCACTCATGACTCAGAGCTTACCATAAAAGTAGCAGCAGTTAAGGTTGATAACATGCAAAAATCTGAAGTTATCTTATAGATATGGCTTGTAAAATTGTCATCCTATCTGATATGAAGTATGAATCATGGAAAGAAGATGAGATAAGATTATGAATGATCGCAATTCGAAATCAGTATATAAGTGGAACTAAAATGCATGAAATTTTCAGTAGAACAAAAGATAAGATTTATATTATTAGCATCAAGTCTGGTCTAGTTTGTTTATGGCTACTAGATTTGAGATGAAACAGTACTGTTCCTTGCGTCATTTTAAATAAATAAATAGATTTTTGCTTTTTGTACCACATTTATCACTAATGTATAAGACTTTGATCCACGACAAATTTCTGAGTACTATTATAATCCCTTACAAGAACTTAGAAAAGTTGTCCTTACAAACTATGCCCAGTCTGAAGAATAACTTCAGGAGCCATCCAATATGGAGTACCCTTCATTGATTTGGCACCATTTATAGTAGCCTGTTAGCAAGCATAGTGATGTTATAGAAGAAACTCAACTACGCTGCCATATAGTATCGTAGGAAAGAACAAAAAGAGCTTATTTGTACCAGTTCGACTACTTTCTTGGATGCTCCAAAATCAGCAAGTTTGATGCATCCCTTGTTATCAACCAAAATGTTTGCACCCTTGTATGAAGCACAACAAATAAGTGTGTCGGAGTGAAAGGAATAGTCTAAATGGATATTGGTGAATGGAAAACATATAATACCTTGATGTCTCTATGCATAATTCCATACTTGTGAAGATATTCCAGCCCCAACAACAGTTGTTTTGTATACATTCGTATAACCTGCTTGAGAAATGATATTAAAAAGTTGAATGCTACTTCAAATACCCAGTCCAAGATTTTGAGAGCAGTTGTCACATACCGACTCGGGAAAGGATCCAAATTTTCCTAGAAGCGAGGATATGGATCCACCCGGAACAAATTCCAACAAAATATTCAAGGAGTCGTCCTCTCTAGCTGTTCCCAAGTACCTCTGACAGCCATATACACAGGAGTTAAAAACATTTTCAATAAAGAACAAGCAAAGCCACCGACATGAGAAAAGAACCAAAAATCATACTTACAACTATGTTTGGATGTGAAAGGTTCTTCAGAAGCTTCACTTCTTCCTCAAGCTCTCGAATATGAGCCTATTTCAAGATTAACAAAATATTAAACTTAACTCAATTATTTACATTCAATTATATACAAATTTCTGCTCATGTCTGATATAACACAATAATATCATTTTATTTAATCTTTAATATCAGAGCAAGTGAAAGCAATGATATTGTAAATCCAAGTATGTGGTAATCATGTATAAATTAAAATCAAGTTAGGATGACCTGAACAATATAAAAGAACATAAGATCCATTTCTTACTTGCGTTTTCTCCTTTGAAGCACTATTAGCCGCAATCAGAACCTGGGAAACCAAAAAACCGACCGCATCATTATTAAGTTACAACAACTCACAAAACCTAAAGAAGAAAAGAAGAAAAATCCATGAACACTAACTTGCTTCACAGCAAGAAGCTCTCCGGAATCAAGGTTCATCCCCATATAAACTCTACCAAAGGCACCGGATCCAATCAACTCCCCTTTCCTCCATCGGATCGACGGCACCTCTTCTTTCTTAGACGGCGGAGGAAGAGCCCGAGCCATCGGAGGTTTAGCGAAGAGACCGATTCTAGACTTGCGAATGCTTGACCCGATCTTATCCACGAAACCACTGAATCCACCATCTTCGCCGGACGACGACTTGAAAACCAGAGACCGGCGAACCGATCCGAAAAGGTCCTGCATTCGATCAGATCGTCTTCTTCTGTTAGGGTTTTGGATTGGAGAGAGGTTTCAGGTCTGAGTTGCTAAAGAAGAAGATGAGAAAGAAAGAGCCGTTAGAGTGCGGAAGGAAGAGTCTGCAAAATTTGAAGAGAGGGAAAGTGGGAATGTCTCTGTTTTTTTGAATAATAATAAAGAAATAATGAAATGATTTCTCTATGCTTGTCTTTGTCTAGTTACGGGATTATCCCATATTTTTCTCGTATTTACGTTTGTGTCTCCATCGTTTTTGTATTTCGCTCTCACTTTTCCCCAAACTTTTGGATCCTTTGTCCTATCTATCCATTTTAGCGTTGTTGTGTCGTATTTGATAATTCAACTCCATTTTTTTATTATTTTTATAAAAATAAAAAGTTCATTAAAAAGTTTGCTTTACTTAAAAAAATCATTTAAATTTTATGTTTAGATTTGAAAGAAAATATTATCTAAGAAATCAATATCTTAAGAATTTAAAAAAATTATTACGACCACGACTAATTTAACAACAATAACAATAACACCTTATAAGAATTTCGTTAATTATAGACTCTGTAAAAATTTAGTAATACATAATCTTATCCTTAATTAGTACAGATGTAAACTATATATATATATATATATATATATATATACAAGTACCTGCAAATAAATATACTATTGATCCTGTAATAAAAATTAGTTAGATTATTATGGTAAATTGACAAAAAGTGCTAAATTATAGACAATAAATTAAATTAAAAATCTTAGAAAATAAACATTAATTATAAAAATAGGAATCTTGTACTTAATCAATGCCTTAATGCATGCGAATATGTTGATAAGAAGTTTGTTAAAAAATTATAAATAGTTTTAGTAAATGACATTAAAATGATTATTTGAATAGCTTTTTTGGCTTTAGTTTATTTTTAAATAATTATACCATTTAATTATTAGCTAAAATATAGTTTCATAGGATTATGTAAAATGATTATAAATATTCCAAAATAGCTTTGACCATTCATTATCATAGTATCAGTTTTCAGACCAAAAAGAAAATGGAGGAGAGAGAAGGCGACTCCCCAAAGTTTGCGCTTCCCGATACGATACAGTTGCTTGCCAAGCTCAACCTCTAACTCCGTTGCGTGTATGTGTGTTTGTGTCTGACACCATCTTCTTCGACTTCCTCCATGTTCACTTTAAAAACTTGAGTTAAACATGAGCATGGGCCTTGATCTCGAGTCCTTGTCCGAGGCAACCTCCGGAGCTGTCGGTGCTCTTATTAGTACCACCATACTTTACCCTCTTGATACCTGCAAGACCAGGTACCAAGCTGAAGTTAGAGCCCGTCATCAACGCAAGTACAGGTAATCATCAAGTGGGTTTTGTCTCGTATGTCGTCAAGTGTTTTGAATTCTCTGTGTGATGGTTTATGCAGGAAGATATCTGATGTTTTTTGGGAGGCAATTTCTTCTGGTCAGATTCTATCGTTGTACCAGGGGCTTGGGACGAAGAACTTGCAGTCTTTTATTTCACAGTTCATATATTTTTATGGGTACAGCTTCTTCAAGAGGCTGTATTTGAAGAAAAGTGGAGAGAAGAGCATTGGAACAAGAGCTAACTTGATTATAGCAGCCACAGCTGCGGCTTGTACTGTTGTTATCACACAGGTGATTTGAGTCATGTTCACATCTTTTTGGACTTGGAATTGGACAAATTTGCTGTGAAGATACGTCTGATATATGATTCTATTCTGCATAGGATAGAAAGAACTTTTATCTGCCGTGAAAGGACAAAAAACAGAACTCCTGTGTAGGAGTATTTCTCAAAGAAAATTGAAGAAGCATTCTTTTGAGCGCTTCAAGGATTGCTTTGTGTTTCTTAGTGGGAATAACATGTTTCTTTTTCTTCCAATAGTATCATCATTTTCTTGGCTATCTGCTACAGGATTCAGTACAACTTTAATTTCTAATCTCTGCGTTCTTTCACAGCCCTTGGATACAGCGTCCTCAAAAATGCAAACTAGCAAGTTTGGGAAGTCCAAAGGACTTTGGACAACCCTGTCTGAGCGCACTTGGGCTGAAGCATTTGATGGTCTTGGCATATCTCTTCTTCTGACATCAAACCCATCGATCCAGGTACTTGCCCTTTGCTTTGAATCATTAAGGACTAGATAATCACAGCTGTAATGTCATGAGAACAGCTTTATGCATCATGGTTGATGCGTTGCAAAGGTACTCTCTTCTTTTTCTTGGGTCGTAGTCCATCCGGGTCTTTTTACTTTTATGTTTTGGATTGAAGAAGACCTCGATCAAGTTCTAATTAGAAATATCTCAAGAGAATGAAAACAAGAAATCTTTTTTTTTTTCCGAGGAAAAACCCTTCTCTGCCATCATGAAGTTATTCTGCTCTCGTCCTTAAACAGGAAGGCTAAAGTAGGTTGATTGAAGATTTGATTTTTACCATTTAAGCTTTGCAGGGGCTACATTATTACTTGGGACTGTTTACACTATTTGCTTAGTAGAACATTGGCTGTGCTAGATTCCTGCTTGTTCCTGTTGTCCAGGATTTGCATGTTTTATAGTAGTAAGTGAGGCTGAAAAGAAAGTTTCTACATTTTACAGTACACAGTATTTGATCAGTTGAAGCAAAGACTACTAAGACGTCAGCTTGGTAAAAAGTCGGCTACAGATTCATCACCCAAAGTACTTTCCGCATTTTCGGCTTTTGTGCTGGGTGCAGTTTCAAAGTGTATTGCTACTTCTGTTACATATCCAGCTATTAGGTATAAAGTGACTATGAGCATTATTTCCTAAGCAGCTCAATTATCATGTTAAAGTTGTTTCACTTTGCTTCTGCAACTCTTTGAATAGCAAAGTCATAGATTATGTTCCGATTAGATAACTGGCAAGATTTTCTATGTGTGAGTCATTGACGTTATCAAGAAACCAAAATGCATTATATGCAGATGTAAAGTGATGCTTCAAGCTGCTGAATCAGATGATAATCAAGATGAGGAAGTTGAGCTGACAACCAAGAAGACAATATCAGGTGCAATGCATGCTATTTGGATAAGGGAAGGCTTGCTTGGCTTCTTCAAAGGATTAAAGGCCCAGATCCTGAAGACTGTGCTAAGCTCTGCATTGCTTCTGATGATTAAGGAGAAGATCTCAAAGACAACATGGGTTTTATTGATAGCTCTTAGAAGGTACCTCTTCGATGCACTTGCCAGAATTAAGAGCCTTTAGTTGCAGCTTGAATGCTTGATATCCTTGAAAATAGAGGGGGCTCAACTATTCTTTATCTAGCTGGAAACAAACTTCTTGCAGACGCAGTAATAATAATCTTACATAAGGAGGCTGTTCTGTATCTTGCATTGAGGATGTTTTATAGCCAAAACATAAATATTTTGATTCATTTACCTTTTCTTTGGTCCAATTCAAGTTGTCTAAAAGAATGTCTGTACTATATTTGAAATAAAATTTCAATATAACTGTTCTTTTTCTCCACCTATGAGCTTGATTTCTTAAGCACCTGCTGAGATAAAAACGAACATTTTTGTCATATTCCCTCTGGCTAAGCATGATTAAACTTTAAAGATACTGAAAGTATTATGGTAGTTCAAGATCAACCTCATGAAAACCTTATATTCTCTTTGGAGATTCTACTTTGTGAAAATGCTCTTTAATGGAACTTTAACTAATTGTGACCACAAAACAGCCAGTTTTGTTTGGAATGAAGAACTTTTGAAGGCACATAAAACAGAGCAAACTTCGACAGCTGTTACACTCATGAAGTCCATGTCATTATTTTGGTTTTAAAGCAAAATGAACAGAGGATATTGGAGATAAGTGGTAGTAAATGAGTACGAGTAAATATCCATTAATCTCATCAGACATCAAAGAAGACAGAATGAATGCAAACAGCTTTAGTTCTTAAAATTTTCTTTCTTTTCTGATAGAGAAGTACAAATATAGACGATCACAATACAACTTGGATGTTATTTTTTAATAAAGCCATTACAGACTTACAAAAGAAAGTGTAAAGATTGGTTAACAACAAGGAACCACTGGTAATTTTGTCACTGCTCTGCGTGTTGGATGAAAAAATAAGAGTAGACTTCACCTTCTGATTTGTAAGCTTCAACAATGGAACAGAAATCAGGACTGTGGAATTTAGTTCACAACAAGAACATAGCTCCCACCAGCAAACATAGGAAGCTAAAGATCAAACCAATCTCAGCAGTCAATCTAGCAGCATTTTGGGCATTGTTTTGCGACCCAAAGCTTCCTTCTGGTGTACTTGTGGTAAGAACTGCAACAATCCAGTTACCATCAGAACCAATCCCAGCTCCTGTATACTTAGTGTCATTGAGACTTCCAGAGTACTGAGTCTCGGTGAAGTTATTGAGTACAACACTTGGATCCAGGTTAGGAACACAAACAGGCATTATTGATCCATCCCTCGTGTCAGAGGCATTCAAATGGCATTTGTCTAACAAGGTTGGGAAATCAGAGAATTGAGGCTCAGTGCCTGGGACTGTATTGGAGCCTGTTGTGTTTGTACAAGGTTGATTCTTAAATTGCTCGGCTATCTTCTCAGCAAGACACTCTGCATTATCGTTCTTCGTAAGGGTAGTTAAATTCAAAGATTTCCTATAGTCGTTAATGCCTTGAAGAAGAACATCGGCCTCATCTGCGAAGGAATTGAAGGGATGGGAAGCTTATATTAATACAAGAGAAGAGAATTATACATTACTGTCATTTCCTCGGTGTCTTTCAGCTGCAGAAGTGGTTGCAGTTTTTATTGGTAATTATTCATATATGAGAAAAGAACACAAAGGCCGCTGGAAACTAACAGGAAGGGCAAACAAAAGTCTACAGTTCTAGTGCACTCTGAGCATGCAGCAAAACTAATAGCAGTGAAATATAGAAGATCGCTAGTTATAATCGGCTTTCGTTTTTCCGCAGCATGATTGTTCTTATCTTTAAAACAAACAGATACGGAGAGAAGTTCAACTGACTTTACTGCAAAACGAAGGGACCGTAGAGGATAAATCTCGACTTAACTTCTGATTCTGTGACCCTTTGCATAGTAAAGATAAGCATGCTACAAGCACAAACAAATTTTGCAACCTTACGGACCTATTTTGCTAGATACGATGCAGTGACACAAATGAAATACATCAGAAAGGTTGAACTCTCGGATCTTTTGAGATGTATGGTTATGGAACTAGTTATAAAACAAAATGAAAGTAGGTTAATAACTACACAACTCGTGCATTTCTCAATAGAGAACTCATCCCAAGAAATGGGATGCTCAAGGGGTTAACTAGGATTCATGGATCACGCGGAGAATATCTCAAGGGCTAACCTGAATCACAAAACCAACGATCCAAATGTCATAAAACAAGGAAATTTTGATTTTGGTTTCAGTGTATTGGTCCTCAAATTATAAGTTCGTAAGTAACCTTTCATGAGACCTGCTCCTAAGGCCAACGTGCAAGGTCCCTATTCAAAAAATGCAAGCTCATTTATGACTCATACGATTGATGGATAAAAGCATGAGCAGTGCAAGCTCATAGATTCATATGAGCAGTGCAAACTCATAGATTCATATTAAGCAATCATGTGAAGTAATTAACCAACTAACTAATACCATATTGGATAGTCAAAAGATCACAATCATCAGCAACTAACGAAACAAAGAACAGCAATTAAGCAGATCCAAAAAAGAAAAAACCCACCTCTTCAAAAATAAATCCAAATACCCATTAAGATCAACTAGTAAAAATCAGATCTTTACTACCTTGGACTTGTGAAATGAAAAAACAGGAAATAAACACCTAAAGGGACTGGACTGAGGAGCAAAAATAACCAACTAAAGAGAAAATGAGAATCAAAAATTGTCAAAGGAAGGTGATGCAGAAAATGGAGACAGAGGGAACCAAAAAGGAAGAATCTTTACCATCACATTTGACTTGGAAACTGATACAAAGAATGGAAATGAAAAGGAAATGGAGGAGAGGGCATAACCAGGAAGATGCCATTGTTGTGTTTGATGCTTTTTCAGTGGAGCTGAGAAGAGGTTTGGTGACGGGTCTTATTATAGAGTGAAATGCGTGTCGAGAGTAGAAAGTTTAGAAAGCTTGTTGCTTTCTCCGTTCGTTGGCTTGCTCTCTGCATTTCTTTATCCTGAAGCATTCGCCACGTCTTACACGACACCGTTTACTTGATTTTTTTTTCGTTTTTCTTACTACGAACGCGACTTTTTATGGATTCTGTTTTCGGCAAACGACGGCGTATAAAGGAGAATCAAATCCAACTAATCCTTGTGTAGATTGATGATTAGGTATAAAAGTGGGCTGGTTCGGATCTGGTACTAGACAATTTGTAATCTATTAATTACAGAAGAAGGTATGCTAATAGTTAGATTACGGTACAAGGTCAATTCCAAACTTGATCAGGTTCAAATTGTGTGGTTTGAGATCAAGTTTGTTGAATTTGTTTTTGCAGTGAAAGTGTAGATTGTTTGAGTTATCAAGCAGAATTTTGAATTAGTTCTTTGATCAAGTCGAATCAAGCTCAAATTTAAAATGTTAACTTCGAATCAAATTAGGTTGGATCAGTTCATACATATTTTTTGTCAATCTTAAATTTTTAAATAACTTTAAATTCAATCAAATATATAAAAAAATATTTAGTAATAAATTAAGTAAATTTTAAACACAGATATTTTAAATTTTGATTAAATTTTAATTTGATTCTTTTAATTTTAGGTTAGGTTGATCGATATTTTTAAAACGCTCAAATTTGAACTGATCAATTTTTTAATTTAGTTTTTAATTTTTAAACTTAATTTAATTTAATAATTTTTATTGTTAAAATTGATCATTTTATTAATTAATTATTCAATTTTTGTAACTGATATATTTTTATAAATTAATTAATTTTTATTTAATAATATTTTTTTAACTAAACTTTTTTTATAAATAATGACAATTTTTTAATCATTTTCTAATTTTTCTATTTTATTAAATCTTTAATTAAATTTCTTTTCTTCCATTAAAAAAAACATGTTTGTTGACTTCAAACTCAAAATATCTAACTCTGGCAACTAAGATATTAAGACATTTGTTTCCAAATACAAGCACAAAAAATTGGTGGATGCAATCAATTCCGGATAACGCGGCATCAGTCTTCCAGTTGCATGCACTCGTGTTCATGGAAGCTTGGGCTCCAGTTCCTCACTCCAGAATAATTAAACCTCTTCACTAGATCGTTCTTTATTCCAAATTTCTCCGAGAAAATGGCAGTCTCGGCCGATGGCCGCCTTACCTTCTCAGCCGCCTGCCAGTTTCGTGGGGTTGCAGGATTGTCGGGCAAGAATTTAAAACTTGAGAAGTTTTCCAATGGAGGGCTAATGGGACATAAGCTTAAGCTCCCACAAGTGCGATGTGGTAAAGGGACTAGTAACGTTCCTAGACTACATGTGTGCATGTCTCTGACTGCTAATGTAGCTGCAGGCGAGTCTAAGGTTAGCTAATTAACCACCATGTTTCTTCTACAGAACACAGTCCGACACAATTAAGGAGTAAAAAACCCACGTTCTTTACATGTTTGCTTTAATGACAGTGTCTTGTAAGAGTAAATTTAATGGTTTCTTAATTCAAATTATGAATGATTTTGAAGATAAAGAACCTGGAGACGGAAAGGAAGGATTCACGTACTGTTGTGGCTGTGATTCTCGGAGGAGGAGCTGGCACTCGTCTGTTTCCTCTCACCAAGCGCCGTGCCAAGCCCGCTGTGAGTCATTTCCTTCTCACATTCTCTCATTCTGTGATCTCTGAAGTTCTTTTTAATGGTGTATATGGACACTTGATTCTGGTTACGAACTCTGTGGAGCCTCTTCTTCAGTTTTAGGATGACAATACATTTTGGAAACATGTACTTAAGTATGATAATGGAGGTCGGGCCGATTGGATTGGATAAATTTGAATTCGATCAAGTTTCAATTTAAAATTCAGAAAAATCTAAACTTTAATTGAGGTTTATGTTAATATTTGACTTTTGAATAAATTTGAGTAAGAAATTTAAAAATTCTTTAATTGAAACATAAATTTTGATCAAATGAAAATTAATTGTTATTCTGAATCGATAAAACTCTTTTGTCATCTCAACATCCCAATTAACTGTTTAATTTTGAATTGACGAGACCCTTTTGCCAACTCTAATTTTTGAGTTACGCTCGTTGTTGATACTTAACGTTCAGGTCTCTATTGGAGGTGCATACAGGCTGATTGATGTGCCAATGAGCAACTGCATTAATAGTGGGATTAACAAAGTCTACATTCTTACTCAATTCAACTCACAATCACTCAACAGGCATCTTGCTCGAGCTTACAACTACGGCCAAGGAGTTAGTTTTGGTGATGGTTATGTTGAGGTATGTATGTAGACTTCATCAGATAAAACTTCTAGTCTGGTGTGTATGATCTCTCAAAGCATGTTAAACAGGTTCTAGCAGCTACTCAGACTCCTGGAGAGGCAGGTAAAAGATGGTTTCTGGGCACTGCTGACGCTGTGAGACAGTTTCATTGGCTTTTTGAGGTACTTGTCCAATTTCAACACAAATTTGTTCTTCCAAATTTGTGAAACAGTTACAAATCTGTTCTTCCATGATTCTATCTATGGAGTGATGTTTAAGTTATCAAGATGTTAACATAAACTTTAACACTACTTCTCTACCATAGGATGCAAGGAGTAAAAACATTGAGGATGTTCTGATTCTGTCTGGAGACCACCTGTATAGAATGGACTATATGGACTTTGTGCGGGTAATATACAGAGAGCACAGATACTAGATAGTTCATTCCAATAGTAAATTCAGTTGTCTAATTTACTAAACATTAAGATTCATCTGTTGATTTCCAGAACCATAGGCAGAGTGGTGCAGATATCTCTATTTCTTGTATCCCAATGGATGACAGGTAGGCTAATACTCTCTTAAGAGTTGCATTTCAAAGTTTCAATCTCTCAAAAGTGATCTCAACTCTGATACCCTTATTCTATGGGTTGTTATTATTGCTGCTACTAGAGATCAATGCACTTAAGAAAATTACAAAAACGAAAATATTGATTTTGATCCCTCCTACACGTCAATATGAGGGTGAAATGGAAAAAAGGATTTCCGACCTGACCTTGAGGTTATAAGCCTTGCAAACTACCAAACTGCTCTTCCCTGAAGAGAAGAAGTGAATTAACGGATGAACAAGGATTGAATTACAATCCATTTCATTGTATTGTTTTATCTCTCAATTCACAGAATCTGATATGATAAAATTTTGAGAATTAAAGACTTTCCTCTGGTTCTATGATAGCCGAGCCTCACGCTTTGGTCTTATGAAGATTGACAGCAAGGGAAAGATAATTTCATTCAGTGAAAAGCCTAAAGGGAATGACCTGAAGGCAATGGTTGGTTTCCTAGTTCCTTGAATCTTTGAATAGACTAGAAATTCTAAAGTCCAGCTGCTAACTTCACCATATGCTTTAGCAAGTCGATACCACAGTGTTGGGACTTTCAGAGGACCAAGCTGTCAAGAAACCATATATAGCTTCAATGGGAGTGTATGTCTTCAAGAAGGAGATACTCCTGAATCTCTTAAGGTACTCAAAATTAACAGAAAAGAAACTATCACAATCATGACTAGAGGAGCAGTATAGGAAGTAAAATGTTGCTGTTTCAGATGGCGTTTCCCAACTGCAAATGACTTTGGATCGGAGATAATCCCAGCCTCAGCAAAAGAGTTCTACGTTAAGGTATGCATGTGTTCTTACTGTACTGCTATGCCTTGTTATCTCATGAGTAGAGATGCAAAACAAAATGTTAACATGGTATTTATGATAAATTGCATGAGCAGGCTTATCTCTTTAATGATTACTGGGAAGACATAGGAACCATCAGATCCTTCTTTGAGGCAAACCTGGCCCTGACTGAACATGTAAGTAACAAGAAAAGATTTGCTTTTCAATAATTCTGCTATGATAAACTGAGGTAATTTTTGGAACTACGGGTTAGATGAGTGAGTGATCTTATGTATCTTTCTTTCAGCCACCAAAATTTAGCTTCTATGATGCTGAAAAGCCTATGTATACATCAAGAAGAAACTTACCTCCTTCGAAGATTGACAACAGCAAGGTAAATTAAGTGTTCCACTTCTTCTCGGTGCTCTGTATTTGGACAACATACAAGCAGTGTTTATGTTTCTACAAAATCATTTTCCACTCAGACTGTTTTACCATCTGTTTTCTGCTTCTGAATTCACTCCCGTGCAGATTGTTGATTCCATCATATCTCATGGAAGTTTCATAAACAATTGCTTCATTGAACATAGCATTGTCGGTATTAGATCCCGAATCAACTCAAACGTGGAATTAAAGGTTCGCTTGATCACTACATCATTAAGCTTGTTTTTATAATTGACAAATCAACATATGAATGAAAAATCTAGTTGTATCATTCATGGCTTCTAATGATTCTAAACTGATGTATATACCCTTATGACACAACAACTAAATAAATACAGGACACCGTGATACTTGGTGCTGACTACTATGAAACAGAAGCTGAGGTGGCTTCACTTCTAGCTGAAGGGAAAGTGCCTGTTGGAATAGGAGAAAACACAAGAATCAAGTACGTAACATGCTTTCAACTCCTGCCCTTGTTTAGTATCCCTCTCAAGTCCTGTTCTTCATTGCTTACTTGTTAACCTCATGCCCACTTACGTTGCACAGAGACTGCATCATTAACAAGAATGCAAGAATCGGGAAGAACGTCGTTATTACTAACTCGGAGGTATGATCTGCAGACTGCAAGTTGTAAAAAGCAAATAATATTCTGTCCTCACTTGATTACTGCTCAGAACGATTTATTTTCTGCTTTTCATCTTCTGACAAGAGTTTAAAGGATGTTTTCTTCTACCAGAGTTCAAATCTTGATATGATTTTAAAATATTTTTATAATACAAAAAGAAAATTTAAAAAATACACAATAAACACTATATTTCACATACCTTGCCTTTTGCTCATGCCATATGAGATATAAGAAATGTTCAGGTCACTTTCTTAACTTGTTATGCTGTTTAAAATGCCCCATAATATCTGATTTGCAGGGCATACAAGAAGCTGATAGATCATCTGACGGCTTCTATATCCGATCTGGTGTTACTGTTGTCTTGAAAAACTCCATAATTCAAGATGGAGTTGTAATATAATCGAGTTATTTATCTTGACATCCTTTTTTTATTAGTCAGGATGGAGAACAAGAAATGAGTTATGAAACATCACATGGTTCATATGCAAATAGCAATACATGTAGCATATCCTCCAAGTCGATGTGACCAGATGATAGGCCATCTTCTACAACCATCACATCACTGTTTGAATTGTTGGTTTATATAACTAAAAATATTTTAGTCAATAATCTTAATACTATAGTTCATAATGGACCAATTCATTTCAAAGTAGCTCAATTCTGAAGTTCCTCTCATTGAATGAGATGCACTTGGACAAACTTTCGTGCAATATTACTGCTAATACGCAACAGTATTTCTCTCAGTTCTTTCAAAACAAGCAGAAAAAATGGTGTTATTCCAAAGAAGGGGAATAGAAACTCCAAATTGATGAACTTAGAATCCAGAAATGGAACAAGTACATATGACTACATGATACAATATTAACTGTTCTATTTGGCAATGTATTATCTCAATGGACATCTAATGTGCATTGTAATGCAAAGGAAGCAAAGATCTGACACTGTGGTCCATCAGATATTTCTCTTAACCACTGAAGTTTGTTGATGAAGAAAATGTGATGTATCTCGTTCATACTTTCTAATAAAAGAAAAATATTAAACATACATTCTTCTTCTTGACTATGAATGAGATAAGCAGCTATTCAGGTCATTCCAGACAACTAAAATTATCATGTAGATCGCCTACTCTCTGTAAGCCTTTTCAGGTTCTCACTAATTGGTTCTCTAAAATTGAAGGGAAAGAGTAGAACTAAAAAGAATAAGCGTGCACTTAAACTTTATTTAATTGTATGGTAAGCTCTCCACAGTTAAACATCAACTCATTCTCATACCGTTGCAGAACAAAACGCTCTTCTGGCGTTATGATGCTGGTGACAAGACATTTTTCGTCTGAAAAAGGTCTCCTACCTGTTCGTCCAGCTCGATGAAGATAATCTACGGCTGTTCTTGGCAGATCAAAGTTGTATATGTGAGTTGTCTCTGGCAGGTCCACTCCTCTGGCAGCTATATCAGTTGATATGAGAAGATAGCTACCTCCTTGCCTTACTTCCTACATTTATGAAGAAAAAATTAGCAGATACCAACTTGGCCAAGCGTATCGTCAAGAAACACATCGTTGATAAACAAATCTTTGATTAGCTTTTCTTTCTTTCCCTTTTCATTTTGTGGGATAAGTTATTGCCTCTCAATGCTGAACAGAAGTTCTAAAGAGTTCGGATGAATTGAATCATAAGTTCAAATTAAATGCACGACTGGTAAGGCTCTCTTTCTTTGAACCAAATAACAATCAATTTGCATTAACATTGCTAAAAATAATTCCATTTTTTCTTCGTATAATTTAACACCATGCACTATGCCAATATCTGCTCCCCGTTCCCTCTCCTCCGTACACAAGTGTCCTAAACACTTAAGCCAGCTTTTAATTCATTTTCCAGCCAATTAGATACCAGATAGCACTTACAGATAATGAAGCTGCTCGTGAATTGAAATTCATGTCTTCTTCCAGAAGGAGAATGTCTGAACAATCTCCCAAAGAACTTTTCAAGAAGTCCAATAAACTGGTGGTTGGTTGAACATCTCCTGCCTTTTTTGATTTTTCAGACTTCCAATGAGAGAAAGAAATGAATCAATTCACTTGATTATCTCATTTGATATAAATGATATGTCTACGCACAAGACATGTGGATAGGTGTTAAAAACAGGCATAATTTCGATCTGCTATGTCATGCTTCATGCAACCCTATATATTGCACAGACACATCACAGAGGGAATTGTCTACCCTATGACTTTATGGTTAAATAAAAAGTATAAATGTATAAGGATCAAGAGAACAGAGTTGTGAAATGTATCAAAGGGCCAAGAAGGATATTCTTTGCGTACCTGCTCAGCAACAAAAATAATCGCAGACTTGGGTGCATCAGAATGCAACAATAATAGTAACATTTGCTGTCTCTGGTCTTTAGGGCACAACTAGTAAGCAAGCAATGTCAGAAAACTCTGAACTGAATTCTTGAGAATAGAAGTATTCAACTATGAAAGGATATTCTTGGTCAATGGAAAAAACCATCATGAAAGTACAAACATATGCAAATTTTTGTAGCTGTCAACATGTCATAATGCACAATGTAAAATAGCCAAAATCCCTTACCACAAACCTATGTTGCAGACATGATGGCATGGGGTCGATGGGATTGACATGGACATGAACTACATTACTCTGTAAAAAACCATAGAATATAACGGGAACTACATCGTCAAGTCAGCAGCAATGTATTAAATTCCCATATGACCATTAAAAAGATTATAACTGAACCAACCTTGGTCCACTTCTGCTGAATACAATCATGCAAAAATCTTCTGTGTTGAGGGATAGATGCACTAGCAAAGATTGTCTGACGGTCATTGCATGACGAATAAGATGTCAATAATTTTCGAAGAGAACTGACTTGCTTTGAAGAGTTGAACATGAAGTCAACCTACTCAAATGATCAATATAGCATGTCATTCCTCCTAACATACACTGTGTTAGAAAATAATTGTGTAATTAAATTCGAGAGAATAGAAAATCATCATAATCAGCTTTCAGCTATATTACTTACAAATCTCTCAAAATTCGATTGAAGATTATACAAGCCAAAAGTTATCTAATCCAATTTGTGAAAATAATATACTTCTAAACCTTCTGAAAATTTCATTTAGATTCTTCTGGGAACCCAAAATAAAAGAGATAGGAATTACCTCATCAATAATTAGCACCTGCAATGCTTCAAGCTTAAATATGTGTTTTTCCACCATTTGGCATAAACTAGGGATGGTTGCCACCACCATTGTAGGCGGCTCTGCCTGCAACATAGACTTGTTAGTACTTGATTCCCAACCTATACCCTACTCTACTGGAAGTCTGGTTTGTAAGGTTAATGGTACTTAAATTTGTTACAAAACTGCGAAATGGAACCTTCAAATCTAAAAAGAGGTCGCACCTTTAGCCAACTCTTATGCCTTCTCAATGTCCCTCCATCTAGAAGAGCCATGACAGTGCAAGGCTTCTGATGAGATTCCATAGGCTTTGCAGCCAACATCCGAGCAACTTTTGAGACCTTGTTCACAAAAAAGTAGCACCACACCACTGCTGTTAGTCATTAAACAATAGAACACTCCCCCATCTAACTTTCCCCAGGTGGGATTCATTCGTCCAACAATAACACTGGCAGTTATTGAGTAATGGAAAATGGAAAAGATAAAATTACAATTCTGAGCAACCAAAGATACTTACTTGCATGCCAAGTTCCCGGGTAGGCACTACAATTAGTGCTTGAACGGCCGATCTTTGAGTGTTTACAATAGAAAATATCAGTAACAGGTAAGCAAGCGTCTTTCCAGAACCTGTCTGAGGTGAGCAAAAGCTTGGAAGTATCACGCATCAATCAAACAAAAACAAATAACCCAAATCATTTCAAAGGAAGCACAGAAATCGACCTGGGCATGAAGAAGACAATCACGCCCACTAAAAAGAACAGGCAAAGCTTGCCTCTGTACGCCTGTTGGCATCACATACCCCACCTCCTCCGCCCTGAAACATGTTAAACATTTGAATAACAAGAACAATCATGTTAAAAGCTTCAAGGACTACAATTTAAGTATGTACCAATTTTCAAAAACGAAAGACCGTAACTAGTAAGAAAAGAGAAACACGGTTGAAAGTTTGAAACTTGCCGGCGGAGTATATGTTCGGGAACGTGACCCTCACAGATTTCTCGGAGAGTCGAAGCGTCGTGCACTTCGACATTAGTTTCTCCGAATGGAGTAGTAGAGGAGTCGAAGACAGTGGCATGCAAAGGCCAGAACTTAGGTGCAGAAATTAGAGGTATTCGAGTTGATAAGATGAATGACAAGTTGGGATAGAGGTTGGTGGATTGTGAATGGAGTGGGATAGAATATTGAGATGATTTACGGAAGAAAAGAGTTTGTGAAGCTGATTGAAACCGAGCAGACGAGACTGAGGAAGCCATCGTAATTGCTTCTTAGCTCGAATTCTTATCTCACTCTTACCCTCAGGCAAGTAAGAGAGAGATTAATTATGAGGGTACTGTCCGGTTCGGTTGAGCCGAGTTAGGCCGGATCGAATAATTTGTCAATAGGGATGTTATTGTCCGGTTCGGTTGAGCCAAGTTAGGCTGGATCGAATAATTTGTCAACTCAATAGAAATGGGCTAGCTCAAAGTTAACGGATTAAGTTGAGGTTGATTAGAGCTTATAATGGGCTCAGGCCCAGTTTTTTGCGCCCGACTAAGCCTAAGATCTGATAGTTAATGACAAAACTATCTTTTTGACGTTTTTCCTCAAAATTAATAATTCAAGCTGAGTTTGAGAAGAACTCAGGCTTGGGCTTATTGCCTCAAGCCCAGGCCGCGGATAGCAAGGGTCTACCGACCATTCGAACTATTGGGTTAAGCTTTAGGCCGACCTTTTAAACTTGAGTTTAATTTGAAATTTATATTAATTTAACTAAATTCATTAATTTTAAATTCAAACTAAACTAAACGCCTGTTATCATTAAAGATGGCAATGGATCGGCTCTAAAGCTTAACCCAATTGCTCGAATGGCCAATGCCCCGTTTAACAAATTGTCACTTTGCAATGTAGACCTAGGTTGTTTAGGTCAACTCCCTAAATTCAAATTCGATTCTAAGTCTAAGTTAATCGTCGTTTAACTCATTAATTTTGAGATGGACCAAACTTTAAACTTTTTCTAACGATAAATTAACATACTTGACTTAACTAAGACCTTATCATTATAACACAGACTTGTGTCCAAATTGAATCATAACTAAATTTTGAATCGAATTCAAATTATAATATATACAGTCAGGTCCATCGAACTCAACCTCTAACTTCATGTCAAGAAAATAAATAAACTCACTTTTTATCACTTAATTAAGCTTTTTATTTATTAAAAAATCAATAAATTCAACCATAATTTAAAAATGGTCTCTCTACTAATTACAGTAAGATCGTGTATTATTGAACTTTCTCAAACCTCGCATGTCAGCAGAATAATTGCATGTCAACTTTTTAAAAATCAAATAATTTTTATTTATGACGTGTAAACAATATTGGTTTGATTCAAAATATTATAAATTATATGATGTTTTAAAATTAATATATTGAATTTATCCTTGTCGATAAATAGAAAATCCAATGTTGACTATAATCATTATTAAACTCGTCATAATATAGTGGAAATTGAAAATTTCCAAATCAAAATTTTGGTTGGACTGAAACGAAACCACAACTAAAATAGGTTAGAATTTAGAAACTTCCGACTTAGGACGGAGTTCGGTTGGGTTGTCCAAAAGCAAAACATCCACGTTTTCATTTACATTATTGAACCAAATAGTTTAACCTACTGTTCACTTTCTGAAACTTCCATAACAACTAGATCACTCTCCGATGCCCACCTATTGCTGTCCACCTCGGTTGGACGCTCAGGGCTCCCATGGATTACAGTTTTCCCAACGCCCAGCCATTTCTCACAATGCTCCTCACCTTTCGGAGACTCCTGGTCCCACTACTAAGAAAATTCGCACAAAGGAACGTGATGAAGACCCGCCCCCTCAACCCAACTCCCCTTCTCCAGAGCGACCTAGTTACAGGGCAGCGGTCACCGGCCGTCCCACCAACACTCCAGCAGCTTGGCCTACTGATGACCCAGTCGAAATAGAGGAGGGAGATATCAATTTGATCCCGGACAAATTTGGCTTCGATATTGAATTATCCAATTCCTTTAAAGGCCGCCTCGATAAAAAGTGGGAGCACGCGATCGTTGTTAAGCTTCTTGGCCGCCGAATTGGTTTTACTGTGTTGCAGACTCGCCTTTCATCTATATGGAATCCACTCGGGGCGATGAAAATTGTAGACATCGAAAATGATTTTTTCCTGATCAATTTCTTGAATGATGATGATTATATCCATGTTCTTCCACAGGGGCCCTGGATACTCTTCAGCCACGCCCTCTCGGTGCAGCCCTGGACCCCAAAATTTCCACCTTCCTCTGGTAAGATATCCCATGTGGTCGCCTGGGTGAGATTTTCGAAGTTACCAATTGCTTGGTATCACCCCTCCATCTTAACCATACTCGAAAATCTTGTTGGACGGACCGTGTAGATCGACGAGACAACCCAGCAAGCATAGTACGGAAAATATGCCCGAGTGACGGTGGAAATAGATGTCACGAAACCAGTTCGGCCCCTCATCGAACTCAACGGCAAACAAATCCGGGTAGCCTATGAGGGCTTACCCTCGATTTGTCTCTCTTGTGGCAAGATTGGCCACGAGACGATGAACTGTCCCTCCCGACCTACCCCTACTGAGATCCCTCCTCCACCCAATCTCCACTCGAATGGACCCCCTTCTAGCCAATTACCTACCTCTCAACCTGAACCACTGACGTCGGAATCGTATGACGCCACGTATGGACCCTGGGTCCAAGTACAACGGCGCTAGCGCCGACCGAACCAGCTGCCAACGAATCCAAGATGCGACAAGGGCAAATCTCCTCTCACCGACGTGGTGCGTGACTCGAGGTTCCAACCTCTGATAGCCAACGAATACAACACTGCACCGACATCCCCTCCTTAGACCTGTACCCACAACCCCCCAGACGTTTCTCGAACTCGCGTGGCTCCTCACAACCGCAGCTCTCAAGTAACCCCACAGACGAACAGGCCAGGCAGCAGGCCCCGTCCAGCAGCTGTTCG
Source organism: Erythroxylum gracilipes (assembly GCA_026413385.1). Classification (NCBI taxonomy): domain Eukaryota; kingdom Viridiplantae; phylum Streptophyta; class Magnoliopsida; order Malpighiales; family Erythroxylaceae; genus Erythroxylum; species Erythroxylum gracilipes. Next base: position 44,832,356 of record JANZLC010000202.1, read on the forward strand.
TGAGCCTGCGGGCCAGAGTTCCCAGACGCCCGGCCCGCATGTTCTAGGCCCTCAGCCCCGTACCCCTACGACCCAGGATC
>JANZLC010000202.1:44840190-44873309 GCA_026413385.1 Erythroxylum gracilipes
AAACCAATCTCTTGGAACTTTTAAATTTATATCAGATGCATGGATTGATAAGAACCTCCTAAGTATTGGTCATTTAAAAATTGAAATATAGTGTGGTAAGATAATATTTAATTATCAAAAGTTGACACCAATGTACTACTACTTGCTCATCCTTCCCTTCTGATAATTTTACTGCTTTCAATTTCTAGAAAGCTTCTAGTTCATCTGAGTTCACAAGAGAGAAACGCAGAAAGTTGGTAGACCTATTTAACTAATAACAATGACTGAAAGTAAATAGGAAAAACAGAGAGGAAACCAAACCTTTATTGATGGCCTCGTGTAATGGAATATTTAGAGAAAGAATGTAGTAAAGTCTTCTATTATAAGCATCTGAAAAACAGAGAGAAAACCAGACCTTTATTGATGGCCTCGTGTAATGGAATATTCAGAGAAAGAATTAGTCAAGTCTTCTATTATAAGCAACCTTTCCAGATGAACACAAGATACGATCTTCAATACCAAACTTAAAACTCCTAGAAGGGTTCAACTCGGGTCTCCCACCATTAACACGTTCAACTTGATCAAGGAAATGTAGGAAGAACTCTAATGCATTCTACATAAAAGTGGAGGTGGGATATCAGTCAAAACATCATCGGTTAAGGGTTATTATATTTCTCTAACAAATCCGTGTTTATACAATTGATTGTAAAATATGACAACATTGTTATTACTATAACCGGTCATAATTATTTTAGCATTTTGGTCTAGGTTGATTTGAATAAAAATCTACAACAATCTGCTTTCAATTTTACCATAATTGAAATAAGAGACCAACAATTTGGTGTCGAACATTCCTTAACAGACTACTAGAACAACAAACAACAATTGACTATTTTGTGATGCTAAAGTTAGAATCTGCTTTGAATTTATGTCCCTCTTTTTGGTTTCAAAGTGTTAAAATCGTTTGTCCTATATTAAACTTCCATACAAGATTCTGAGTAATTCGCATTTGAGATAGCATCTCCTTATGAAGTGTGTCTCTTTCTTTACTTCTATACTTGCTTAAACTTCCATAGACGCTGTTATGATTTAATGTTTATTATGCTTTTGTCTATGTCATTTTGGTTATGCTTTTATATTTTTGTATACTTGCTAAATTCATTGTTATATGTAGGGGGGATTTTGTTGTTGATAGAAATCAAGTGAAGAAATCAATGAAAATGAAGATGTTGAAGGAAATCATTTAGACGAGCCACAAAATAACGAGATGAATGATGCAAGGGAATATATTGCAAATCTTCCTGTATTATAATAAAATGCATAATTTATTATGTATTTAACTATTTACTCAATTTGAATATTTATTTTGGGATTATAATATTATTTAGCTTTTTTATATGTTTTAATATTTATTTTTCATATTAATTTTATTTCCTACAAAAAAATGAGACGTCTCTTTAAATAATTTCCTATAAGATAGTTATCTAAAATTTCCTACAAGATGGTTATCTAAGAAATAAGTAACCGTAAATATAATAAATTGTACTTTACATATTGTTTAATATACTTTAAATATTATTTATATGTATAAATAATTTTTATTACAAAATAACATGTAGTTAAAATTAATAAAAGTGCTTTTTATTTTTATGTTACCAAACAGTCTACTGTATGAAGCTCTTTTAAAAAAGCTGTTTTTTAATTGACAGCCAAACAATCAACTGGCTTTTAAAAAAAGCTCTTCTTAGAAAAGCTCTACTGACAAAAACTCTACTGATAAAAACTCTACTGATAAAAGCTCAACCAAACGGACCCTTAGAAAGAAAAGTAGGTTGGTTTTGAATTGCGTAAGTTAGTAATCATTCAAGCTATGTATTTGCGTGTATCTTCATTTTAGTTGATTATTCTTTATGATCTATTTCAAATGAATTTTAAATTATTTAAATATTAGTTCCATTATTCATTAAAGTCAATTATTTAACTAAAGTTATTTAATGAATATGGTAGATAAATATTAGTATACTCATTTATTTACTATTTTTTTAATCCGATGAAAAGAACAGTTAGCCTTAGTTAAGAATAATGTTACGTACTATAAACCTCTCCAAATTTCACGTTTAATTAAACTAAATTTTAGATTAGGTTTAAACTTAGAAGACCAACCCGAACTAGTTTGAAAAAACGGAATTCTTTTGGTCTTGGCCTCATTTGCAAGGAGTCAAAAATAGGCCCGGGCCTAGTCCAACCATTGCCATCCTCGAGGGTGTTGAATAACAAAGTATACATTTGATCAATAGTATGCTTAAGACATGTTGCTTCAGGTTATGCACAAACAGGTCAAAAGTAAAAACAAACTTATTCCCTTTCATGAAGATTGACCTACGTTGTTCAGGTTCAACTAGGAACAAACAGTAGCCATGAAGAACCTGTTATGGATTTTGGTTGTGAATGAAGCCATCTTAGATCTGTCCCAGAATAACTTCTGCACCAGAAACTTTGAATTCGGACGGGGCTTCCTCCACATTCAGAACCTTAACATTGCCGTCTTCCACGTACGCTGACCATCTATAAGAAAGCAAGTAAAGTGATTTAGAGAATGCTTATAAATAATGAATATCTAGATCACTGTATCAAGATCAGTGATCGGTAAATGTCGTGCATTGTGGAGATAGGAAGCGGGCGGACAACTTCTGGTTTGGCATTTATGCAGGAAAGAAGAAGACAAAGAAGAAGCTAAGTTTCGAACTTCTTTCAAGTTCAAGCCCCTTCAATTGACAGGGAGGTGAGAAAATATTTGATTTCTCTTTGTAATCCAGTAAAAGTTGCGTAACATTCAGATTCTTTAGAATAAACACATAGGAATGCGTATCATATACCTATGAGAGCGAGGTCCAAGCAAAGCAACAGAGAGATCTTTATCCAACTCCAAGCTCTTGTGAAAGCTCCCATTAAAATCCCCGTAAAACTCGATCTGTAGTAGGAAAAGTTCCAAAACAAAACAAATATTATTGCTTTAAGTCTAACAGCACAAATGCTATGCTACTTTGAAGGTACCTGTTTTTAAGTATAATAATGTGTCTTTTATGCAGACAACCTAAGACCACATCCAAATATGTTGCATTAAGACCAAGTACTGGAGTCGAAGTACTTACAGCATCTGTAGCTTGAAGTTTCTCTGCCCAACCATTCAGCACATATGGATCGTTAACGGCCACACAAATAATAGAATCAATCCCTTTGGCTTTGAACTTATCAATGTTATTCTTGTAACTAGGAACATGCTGGTTGGAACAAACTCCAGTATATGCACCCTGAAAATTGTGAACTCAAAATTTAGATAACCATTTATCTAACAACATCAAATAAAGAAAATGAACAAATTCCCATGCATTAGACTTTCAAGGAATGTCTTCTTGACTATTTGGTCTTACAATTTTCATAACATTGCTTCCATAATCTTAGATTCAAAAAAACAAATACCACGGAGTTCATTCAAATCGATGAGGCAACTGGTCAACAGTAACATCGCGCTTCGAAGTAGTTATATCAATAATAAGGATAAGGTGCCCTGTTTCCAAAACCCGTCATATGATGACTATGATCCAAGGATGAACAAACCAATGCTTTTACTGTTTTGAAGTTTTTGGTCTTACAATTTTCATAACATTGCTTCCATAATCTTAGATTCAAAAAAACGAATACTATGGAATTCATACAAATCGATGAAGCAAATGGTCAACAGTAACATTGCGCTTCGAAGTAGTTATATCAATAATAAGGCGCCCTGTTTCCAAAACCAGTCATGTGATGACTATGATCCAAGGATGAACAAACCAATGCTTGTACTGCTTTGAAGTTTTGCAAATATAATCCTAATTTGCGACGTTAGAATAAAGAGGCTTTCATTTATTGGTCCATAAGCTTGAAAAACTGCTTCACCTGCGGATTATTTACTTTTAGGCTCATGATAAAGTTCAATAAACGTGCAGACTAGAAGCTTAATTCTATATTTTTAGAGTTGCTGAGTGCAAGAGTTTAGTCAATATCACCGCAAAAACTCCTCAAACAGAAGTTGCAAAATCCAATTAAAGTAAACTGTATAGACGCTCTTGATATGTTTCTCTTCAAAGTCTTGCCAAGATCAATTGACATGTTTTTTAGTTAAAAAAACAGTGATTATGCACACCAGCACGAAATAATCCAGATGACAAGGGCAACTGGAGACCAATAAGGTTGCATGAACTAATAAGAAAGTTCTCAATTCATGGACTTCTATGATTAAAATATCCTCTCAAATGATAATGACATTGCTTCTCAAATTATAGATGCTTATCTTGAAAGACATCCCCCAGAGAATCTAGTTGCAGTGTGATGATAGACAAAACATAAAAGTTTACCTTACCCCATAAACCCCACATCCTAAATCCTATTCCATTACATTATTATCTTCCCGAGCATCACATACATTTTAGTTTATCCTTTTATTCAATTCCAAGTTCTGGGAAAGTCGAAGAAAGCAGCTGTAGTGAAAAATCACTTATCACGCCTCATTTCTTAGTTTAACAAGCAATTCAGAAGACATGATAATTAGATTTATAACCCATAAAAATAGAAATTGAGAAGGAAATGGGAAGTGGGTAACTTACGGGAAGCCCAAAGATCACAACTTTTTTGCCCTGCAATCATCAGATTAAACAAAGATAAACCAAAAAGAGTACACAAAAGGAAAAGCTACAAATCACTTAATTCTATGAATTTTTTATGTGGGGAAACCTTGAAGATGTCTTTGAGCGGCGTGGTCGAGAAACTAGAGGAGACGCCTTCGTCCCAGCTCCGAGCTTTCTGGAGTGAAACACCGGGTGCTGCCGAGACCACGTCAGCTCCAACAGAGATCTTCGCATAAGACCGAAGACCGTCAACTATCGACCTGAGAGCTGAGGGATGAGCTCGCTTAAGCAATTGGGAAGCCATAATTAACCAGCTTCTTGCTTCGTGTCGCTGTCTGTGAGTAACAGACCTCATAGTTCATACTGCTGATTCAATTTAGATTACACAAGGATAATGGGCCGGATCGCGTTGGGTCCGGTCCTTTATTAAGATTCGGCCCATATTTTGATTGTGGCTTGGCCCAATTTTTGATTCTGGCTTGTACTCAACAACAATAAAACTTCAAATGCTTGTTCTCACTCTATCTGTCCTTTCGATTTTGGACCATCTAGGCCCAATTCAACAAAATTGTCTTCCAATGGGCTTCAAGTAATTGGACTAGCACTGAATACAGTAACTTATGCTTCCGTCTGAGGCTAACGGATCAAATACGAGTTAACTAAGTTTCGGATTGAATTCGAGTTTGGAAAGATCTAACACGAAAATCAAACTGAATTGTCTGACCCATCTCTAAAATAATTTTCTTATAATTATGAACTTAAAAATTTTAAAATTAAAATAATATCATTTTTAAGCCCATTAAAACCGATCGAGTTTCGGGCCACCCAAACTCGACGAGCTTAAGTTTAGGTCTAAAGACTCGGGCCAAATCATTTTGGGTTGAACTCGGACTCGGAACACATTCGCGACCCTTTGCCATCTCAACATATGATGTAAAGATTATAAAAAGGTTAAAACAATAGCTCTTTAACTTTTTGTTTTGTTTTTCTCCAAATTTCCATAAAATTGATGATAATGGTGTTGAATCTTATGCCTTAAAGAATCAAGAAAGTAGTCATGTAGATACCCACACAAAGCCCCCACAAAATCTCTTGTCAAGACCAACATATCTCAACAAACGAAAAAGCGATAACATTCTAACACCGTCTAACTTGGGAATGGCCGGTGGCTTCAGTTGCTTCCCCATCAGTTGATTGGACACGCAGAGGTTGGATTGGAAGCATTAATCTTTCTTTTTATCTCTTTGATTGTGCGTTGCATCATTTTCATGAATCAGCCTGAGCTGTTGCACATGCACTTAATCTATAAAGTCTTCTCTTTTTGAAACAATCTCTTGCGCAAGTGGGCGGATGCTTAAGATATTGAGCCTTGTGAGCCCACATCACATCATCCATTAATTATTTCGATATGCTGATAATTCAGTTCAGGGGATGTTTTTTTTATTATTTTGGCTGTATGATATTCGATCGACAAAAATTATTCCATGCTCAATCCTTTCTACTTTGTTCTTGGACCTTATTATTAGGGTCTGTCGTTTAAAGGATTTAAGGACTTGAATGATTATGATTTTATTCGGTATAGTTGAAGACTATGTATTTATTCTTCTTGATGAAAGCTTCAAAATATCTATCTCCACCTGGAAAAAAGTTTAAATTCAGCTTTTCTGTGGGAATTTACACGGCTGCTTCTTCAATTATACTATAGAAAAGAGGGAAATTTGACATGTTCTGAACTGGCATATCCCTAGTTCCTTCCAATCCTTACTGGTACAAGATTCACAAGTCCAAATTCTAACTGTTAAGACATCAGATTCTTGACAGCTTTGAACTCTTTTTTTGGTTCTTAAAATGGACCCTGACTGCAAGTAGTAGTTTCCTTTTTTGGTTCTTAAAATGGACCCTGACTGCAAGTAGTTGTTTCCTTGAAGCAAATGCTTTTACAAGTTGGAAGTAATTAGCTATTTGTAAGGTTTCGTGCTCATATGAAAAGCTGAATCCTGGAACAGAAAGAAAGTGACTCATTTGGAATTGAATGAATAACCATCCACATTCATTAGCAGAAGAACATTTTACAATGCTTAATAACAACCATACATTTCCACTATTGAGAGGTAAGCTACAACCATTTTGGTGAACCTTTGCAAGAACGTAACAGTTAAGAAACAGAATTGATGGCTTTTTCCATGTACATGTTTCAGAAATAAAGATCACAAGTAATTAAACTACATATTCCTTGCGTCGCACCATGTAAGTTGCTGCTGGCAATCAAATTAGTAGGAAATTATTGGATATATATGCCTGACAATTGTGGTATATGTATAGATTTAGCCTTTCTTGGAGTTAAAAGAATTGTTGTAGTAAGATACTTGAGAAATCGTTCTAGCGTTGTTATCTTGCTGTCTGTGGGAGGTTGATTTGGAGTTAGACGAGCCATATCTTCCTTGTCTGTTCTTTCTTCTTGGTTGAGACGATTGGGGGATAAAAACTCCTGTTCCTTTGCTTTCCCTTTTGCAATTCTGCTGGTATATAACTGGAGATGGTGCAATTGGATAGTTTCCTCCTGGGAATGTCTGCAAAAGTTGCAGTAAACCTAGTTCAGTCACAGCTTTAGCTGCCACAGCAGTAGGTGATAGTTGAGCTAGTACAAAAGAGTTGCAGAAGAGTATGGAGAAGTGCAGAAATATAACGAACCTGGAAAGAAACTGAAGGGCAAATTTCAACTTTGTCCTCATCATCGTCCATGATTAGAAGAGAAATCTGCTTGCTTAAGTCAGCAAAGAACAAATCATCTTCTAACTCCATACTTACTTCCATAGCAGTACAGCACCAACTACAAGCACACCAATCTCTCTTTTATGCTCAAAAGTTGGTGTGTGTTAGGCACAGGAACAAAGAGATCTTAAAGTTCCAATCTTTAAATGAAGTTCTCTCGTTTTCTTTTCCTTCATTGATACGGAGATGAAGAGGTTATAAATAGAGGAAAAATGCAAGAGATGGGTTTAGTTAAGTAGAAGAGAACGCATGTGGGTTTGTGGGGTCTATATGGCCAGTTGGCCAATCTGGCCAAGTCCCACAAGAATCATGAAGTGATGTGTTGATGATATTATCCAGTTGGGGAAATATGATGAGGGAAACAGAGGAGAGGCAGAGCAGCAACATCTCACATACCCACATATCCATCCAAGATAGCCTCAATATCTCCAACACGTATGCTTGGTTGTGATTGTGCGTGAGGTGTCTCACTCTCCCCCCTACAAAGACAAATGTATGTATGTATGTATAGACACATAACATTTTATATAGGTTATGGTTCAAAATTCATAGTCTAGAATCCATTGGATCGACATGTATGTGGATGAGGAATCTATCTGAATCCTGACCTCCTTATCTGATATCTTGTCTCTTGGTTCTGTAGTAGTAAACTTATTGGAAATAAGCTGCAAGCTAGTCAAACCCAGTTCCAAAGGGCTCGTCTTTATTGGATATTTCAGTGGGACCTTGTATCATGTAGAAGTTAAAATAGGTGAGCTTTTGTTCTAGCTCAAAGAATGTTTGGAGGGTCATGTATGCTATTTACTGCAGTTCTGAAATTACATCCACGGCTTCATCAGAAAAATGCTTGCTTACATATCAATAAGATGCCCTTTTTTTCTATGTTTTCATGTCAGTAAACTCTGTAATTGTCATCTTTTAGATACATATTAAATAAACTGTTAGATGTATTATATATTACGTCTTTCGAATAAATTACTTATTGAATTGATGTTTCAAAATTAAGTAATAAATTTGAACTAAAGTTTGATTACAGGTTTTAATATCTCTGCTTATAACTAACCATTTGCTTGTGAATTGCAGTACCTTTCATTTTTCATATTAATCACATACTTGGACAGGTAACTGAGAATTTGCTCAAACTGACTTATTATTTAACTTGGTGTGGAAAACTTTGATAGGTGAAAGCACTTTTTACTGATATTGGAAAGCAATTGCCTGACTCGTGGATGTCAGATGGGCCACACGCTTTGCCTGCTGGCCAATGGACCCATCTTTATGCATGGAGTTATGGTTAAGATCATCATGAGCACACCATAAGGTGTTGCTTTCAGATACTGATCTTTTAATTAGCTTTGAAAGGGTCTCATCTGTATTAATTATAGAGTTACCTTTACTCTTGAAACTAATGAAGCGTCCCAATCTCTTGGGGTGGGATGCTTGTTAACTACTTGCTAGCACAAGCCCTGCAACTGTATATGGATAGCCTTTCTCTGCTATTCAACACCTATCTCACATTGAAGATATGTTGAGATTTGTTGGCTGTTTGATAGCTATTTCCAACATGATCCAAAGAATTTGCCATCTCCTTTTACTTTCTGGTATAAAAAGCCTCGAACATGAGCTGACTTCATAAGAACAAGCGTTACGCAAATTGGAATATGACATAGGCTTTGCCTAATGGTTTGTGTCTATTCTGAACTAGTTTAATCCAACTTAACTCGTACTCGAATTTTGCCAAATCTAAGTCTGATTGGATCCGAATACTCGTGTCCAAATCCAATCAAAACGAATTTGACCGAATCTTTTCTCCCACTCCTCCGATGAAATGAAAGAATCAAGTAATCTCACAGTTGTGTGAAACTACAAAACCGCAATCAATAGATGTGATAAAATAGAAAGAGTAGAGTATCTTCTTATAGTGGTACTGAGTGAGATAAGTCTTACTATACAAAAACCTATTCTCAAATGCATAATGAAGCTTAATCCTTTTTTTTTCCCCCTGTTAATAACACCAACACCAACACCATACCTGTGATAAAGTCGGAACCTAAGCTGTTTCCTCAAGAAAAATTGTTACAGGTAAAATAAAATAATAATACTTGGCAAGCTAAGAGTACATGGTCTAATTTTAGTTGAATGGTTTGGTTTCTGCACGTAAAATTTATGCTCCACCAGCCATATCCATATCCATAATTCCATCAATTCCCTTGAAAACAACTCGTAATTTTCTGAGACAGGAGGTTTTCTTATCATCTTTGTTTTCAATACCTGTCACATGCACAATGTCCTTAGTGGCTTTACCCATAAGTTCGAAAAGTGGTAAACTTAAGTTCAATCTGGTCATCTCCTCCAGAACTGGGGGGGCCTGCATGTACAGATTCTTGCCTCTGTGTGTAACACTGGCTTTTGATAGGAGGAGCCTAGGATGCTCTTCGAGCAGATCGATGAACTGTGGTTGATCAGAAAAACTGTATCAGATTATAGACTTCGGAAGACAAGAAAGTTGAAATACATCGATATAAGTTGAATATTTTCATGTCAGCACACGATAACTTTGTTAGGTTCAGTACAACAAGTGAAACTCAATATCCCAAATCTGAATGGTGAAGTTGAAAAGGTTAAAGCAAACATGGTATCTAGCGAGAAAGCCATACCGAACTGTTCCGTAATGTGAAAGATTAAGAATGTAAGAGGTAGAGAAGGGAAAGTAAAAACAATAAGAGAAAAGCCATATCAACAAACCAAGGATGAAAAGCAATTATGTCTGACAATCAACATCAAAATTTCAATTTCTAGTTGTCATCCACGTATAAAGGTCATAAGAACTGAAAATAACCTTTTGTAAAGTAACTGAAGTGTCAAGCTCGATAAGAATGCCAGGACCGCAAACAAGACAATCTTTGTCCCTCACAAATTCAGTCACTTTTATATGGAGACCTTCCACTCCATTATACCTATAGGAAAGTTCAATAATACCAAGCCAATTCAGCACAGTTGTTGGGTCAGAGAAATATATTTAAGATAACTGATGAATTTCATAAACTCGGATAACTTCTCACATATATTTTAATTTGAAATGCATGAGTAGAATTGCATGTTCAATAACCTGAATGTCAATATATCTAATGAAAACAAGTGACCAAATAACTCCTTCAGTAGTAAACACTGGATGAGTGAGAAAGTTCGAGAATCAATTAGATTATATTTAATAATACAGATTACAAATGAATGATTGTGTCACATTCATAATTTGTTCCCAGATTGGTAAATTATTGCAAGTTACAGCAAATTTGGTTCATCACTTGCTAAGTGAGCAGAAAGTCAAATAGGTACTCAAATAGACACCTTGCGGATGAAATGCACAGGATCAGCATGGTGCACAGAGAAATTGTTTGAGAGCAATGAAAAACAAGGAATTAGTTTGGTAATCAAAACAAAACAAACAACAAATAGTCTAGCAGATCAGACTTCTCGCATATTATTTCTTTTTTGGAAAATAGCAAAGCCATATCTCAGACTGACAAGAATCAAGCAAATAAAATTTCATGTATATGTAAATTTAGTCCAAGTATTTAAAATTTGGAAATGAAGCACTGTGGAAACTCATACAGGAATGAAGTTTGAAACATTGTGGAAACAAATGCAAGAATTGAGATTTCCTACACCGTTTAAATAACATTGCATTACAAAAGCTATATCTGATCTGGCAACAATTACCCAAGTATAAAGTGAAGTAAAGAACAGAAAATAAGAGAAGCAAACTCACGTCAGATAATTGGATAAAGTTTTGCTGCATCCTGATGCAATCTTCAACGTTTCAAGGGCACAAGCAGCTGATATAACTGCATTGGTGGAAGCAATAGCAGGTATAATGTTCTTCACAACACCCTGCAAACAAGAAAAATATATATCTCTTATGTCATGGGAAATGGAGAGAGAAAGAGAGAGAGAGATGCAGCAATGAAGTGAAACAATAATTAAAACAGTTCTTCACTTGATCCATATGAAAGCATATTTATATACAAAAATCCATCACCCTATATACCTACTAGGATTTGATCTCTGGTAGATAGGAAGATAGTATTGCCTTTCTACCACTAGATCAAACCTTTGATGGGACAATTTAATCAATTACGAGCCACCTGACTGACGCTCAAGAAAGCAGAAAGGAAAAATAGGCAACAAGTATATAATTGGGACAATGGATAATTAGATTTCATTGACCATCTAGCCAAAAAGCACAAGATATATTTAATTTAAGAGAAAAACAATAATAGCTAGACTCCTTTAGTCTAATTTTACCTGAGTTAAAGAAAATGTAACTCCTTGAATGCCAAAAAGCTCAGCCCTCTTCACAGCCTATGAGCACAATGAGGGTAAAAGTTGAGAGCTTTAAACGGGAAAAACAAAATCAAGGATATAGTATTTGAAAATCTAACTCCATAGGCCACCTCATTATAAACCCACTTCATGTGTTCTGGTTCATCCGGATCAAAAGCCTTCCCACCATGAACCTGCTTGTACAGCATGATAAGATAACAACAATCAACTTTAAAGCTCTTCAAAATGAAAAGGGATGGTTATGCAGTACCTCATTCCATTTAATTAAGTGAGCATATTCAATACAATGAGCAGCATTTCTTGGGGTCTCTGCAAGAGTGCATAGAGGAAACTTCACTTGAGGGGGGAAAAGCCAGATGGTACACTCAAAGCATGGTGTACGTCCTGGCAAAATAACCCTAGCATGGCCCTTGAAACCTTCAGTTCCACCATCCACCATAGGTTTCATTGTGATATCTCGTGGGTTGTCATCTGAATCGTACTCTAATTCCCAAGTCATACAAATATCATAAGCTCCCACAGGATAAAGGGAAGTTGACTTTCAAAAGACATGAAATAACCAGTTAATTGGGACAAAAACATATCACCTAAAGAATGAAAGCCACGTATTCCACTAAACTAAATAGGTTTAAAGCACGCACCAAGAAAACTGCAAGCTACAGAATTTATATAGCTCCGTGCTTCAATGGAGTCAAGACCGAGCACAATAATAGAGAAATCATTATAAAACTCAATTTCTTTATCTTCAATCCGGCAAAAGTGTGGAACTATATTCACACCACTAACTCGTTGCATGACACGCTTGGCTGCAACCTCAGCCTTTGGCTTACCGACATCTTCAAGCCTGTATTTAAAACAATATCATCAGCAACTTCACAGTTAGACTTAACTGGCCAATGCAACAAGGAAACAATGGATATTCACATCATTTGTTACTGCTTTAAAACATCTAAAGTGAGAAAGGAGATTCCTTATAACACTACTTACTACATTGGCATTGGACAAGTTAAAGGTTCTTTGTCTATGTACATTTCTGTGTATATATGTGCAATCAATAACATTTAACATCATCAACCAATCCCAACGTGAAATAATTTGAGAACCAAAAAATCAGATGACTAAAACAAACTGCTCTTTGATATTCTAGTTATATCACATGTTCTTCAAAAGTCAAAACATTTCTTTGCTTCACAATCTTACATAACATACAACCTTATCCATAACGAAGTACTTCTCTGCCTTGACCCAAGTTATACTTGAACAAGAATTACAAGTAACAAATTTAGTCTCACAAACAAGTAGTAGGCTCTTTTCTGTTTACTTTCCAGCACTTGGGATTCCAGTTTGACTATGTGCACAATCGACTGCACTCTATACAGAGCCCCTTCTTAGCTATTGCTAATCTTTAAGGAAACTCTTTTGATAGCCAGTTTAGCTTCATTGCACCCATCAAAGTTTCTTTCTTTTTTCCCCAGAAAACTTCTCAACTTAAACCTAACATACAATCACCAGTGTAACAGTCACACCCTCCTATCCCAACGAATTAAGATGCGTTCAAAACAAAAAAAAATCCACCAAACTCCGAACTGTGAAAGTAAGAAACACGGTTAACAGAAAGAAGGCTTTAGATTTTGGAACCTGAAGAGAAACTGGCGATTGAGATTAGAGACCTCGATTCGGTCCATGTCAATAACCTCAAGATTCGTAAATCCAGAGAGAGCTAAGTCCTTCAACAGCTCACAACCCAATCCACCAGCCCCCACCACTAATATCCGAACATACTCTTTAAGATCTTCTCTCAACTGAAAACAACACACGCAACCCAAAAAATGAAAAAGCACAGAAAAACCGGCAAACCATAAGGAAAAAGAATCGTTGCGCGTCAAATGTTTGATAATTTGCCAAGAAGAGACATAAGGGCCTCACTTGGGTTCCGGGATCGAAGATGGGTCCGACAAGATTGCCCGGACGAAGAAGCAGCTTGTCCAAGTCCCTCGATCGGCTCGGTGCCCTAGTGGTGTCAGCCATTATTGCCCCCTGGTCACTTTCTGTAACTCGCTAACCTTTGTGCCAGAGAGCTCGAACACGTTAGAATCAAAGCTTAAGAAGGTTTGGTGTGTGTGCAGAAAATGAAGAGCAGCTTCATATTCACGCTCGTTGGACTTTCAATTTTAATAACCATTTAATCATTTTTTCAAGAGTTAAAACAGCTACCTTTTTCTAGTTATCATATTTCTTTTAAATTAAATCAATCTAATTAAAATTCAAGTAGACCTTTTAAATAATAAATTTAATATAATATCAATTTTATTTATAAATTGAATAATTTTTTGTTAATTTTATAACTTGTTTAATTATTTAAAAAATAATTTATAATTACTTGTAAGCTATAATTTTATAAATTTTATAATTTATATCTATAACAAAAATTTATTAAAGGTTAAAAATTAAAATACCAACTTAATCTAACGATCAAACAAAAAATCAAATTATCCCTTTCATCAATTCTTTTTGAAGAAGAACACAAGAGATGATATTTGATTGAGATTAAATTTTTACTTAAACTTGATTAAATATGATTTAATTTGTTAATTTTAAATTAATACAATTTAAACTCAAAGAAACTCATCAAATATGATTTGATTTTGATGAAACCCAAAAACAATCTGTCAAGTTCGAGTGTGATCAACCAGAATACTCAAGCCTAAACAATTCAGTCAAATAGGATTTGAGCTGGGCCGAACTCTTAGGTCATTTGCCCTTCTGCATAATTATGTTTAGTATAGCTTGTCCATAATACTTTTGTGTACCAAAGAGCTTGGAGCTACAGATTTGGTCACTGGTCACTGTTTTCATTTGACAAGCATAAAAATGGCAGTCAAATTTTCACAATACCTGGAAATCTGCTAATTAAGATAGACTAGAATACATCGGCAATTGAATCATAGATCTTCTATCTTCTCTAGGGTACAAAAGTGTGCATTAATGCGGTCCAAATCTTCGTGATTTGTTTCTACTGCTTTACACGATTTCTGCAAGCCAAAATCCAATTCTTTTTTCGATGCCGAGCCATCCTGGGTCGTCTGCTCTTTAGATCCCTCGCTGTCTTTGATCTCCACTTGAATAGACCGATCGTAGAGCCGTGCTTTCATCTCCAGACAAGATTTTAGATCCTCTATGTTCTGGACTTTATGTAACTTGTCTGTAAGCTCACTCAAAGCTGAAAGCTTCTCAGAAAATCCAACTTTTCTCTTCTTTTGGTCATTGACATCATTGTTTTCTTCGCATCGTCGGAGCTTTTTTAATCCCTCATCAACAATCTGTTGTATCCTTTTTCGGATATTTTCTGTCCTAACAGGACTTGACCTCAGCTTCAATTTCAGCTCCAATCTCATCTTCTCAACATCAGGTTCCGCCGGAGTGTGGTCACAACTTGATGACAGCAATTTATCCTCAGTTGAGCAGTCGGTAATCGATCTGTGGGAAAAAACCTCCTCCAGCAAACTAACATTTTGCATGTATCGATCAAAAGATTCATTTTCTACTGCAATGTTGCCATCCCTGTACTCCTTTAGCTTGGAAAACCTCCATTCATTTATTGCTACAGCTTCCTAAAATAACTTCCTATGTCAGGTAAATTTCGATCTTAAACCCAAAATACAACATAATAATGGGGATGACAACAAAACAGATAGTTACTAAACCTTTCTAGTCAAGGGTTTTCTTGATCGAAGGGGACTGTGCACATTACTGAATTGGGAAAAACTATTTGAAAGTTGTCGAAGAGATGCGACTCTGTGTGCATTCCTGAAACAAGAAACAAGTTTTCTAGAACAACAGAGCCAAACGCAAGTAGAACAACCAAGCCAATCACACAGTGGTAAAAGGAGCAATTGGAGGACCATGGTGTTATCAGCCATGAAAAAGTATCCAAACCATAATAAGAAACAGTAGACAGCAAAGCTAATTATAAACAAAAGAAAGAATAAGGATCTAAAGTAAGCATCCTTTACATCATTGTGTTATGTCACTTATGCTGGCATAGACTTGTCAATACTTCTGATCAAAACATGTTTAACAACAAACAAATACAAATCAGGAAGTATCTTTGTGCATTTCTAAATCCAACTAGAGTGGTAAGTCTATGTTCTTAACTGACAAAAATAAATGCTTGCACCCCACAGCAATTCGTTTTAAAATTATGATGCAATCTTACAGGGGAGAGGGCTTGCAGCCTATACCATAAAACCTAGATAAACATCAATGGGGCATACAAAGTGCTATGACGAAATTGTAAATAATCTTTAAAAATGTTGCAACTTTATGGCTCATGTCAAAACTAATCACTCTCGTATCTCAACGTGTGTGTGTACATGCATCCGTGTTCTGCGCATATGTGCGAACGAGAATATATGTGTACCTATCAAACCAGATGGATGGAATTTTGCAGAGAATCAAAACTAGAGACAAACAACAAAAGGAAACATTCACTCTCGAGCAAAGCAATGACATGTTGTCAAATAGCAGGATTTTCCTCTCAACAAGTTGCAGAGGAATCATATCAAGCACTCTCAGCCAACTCCTATGACCATCTTGTATTCTCTCTCTCTCTTACTTTCCCCATCATAGCAGGAACCATAAACTATTGAATTACATAATAGTTACTTAGGCTGCATGTGCCCGTACTTGCAAAAAAAACCTAAAACAGCACCTTTGCATGAAACTGATTCAACAGAGGCAAAGATTCAAATAAGATGACCATAGCCATTTTTTCCTGGCAACTTGCAACTAGACACATAATAATTCGTTTAATATTGGAGCACCTCTAACAGCCTCACAAGATGAAAGTTCAAACACAGCTTAAAAGAAACTAGTAACAAATGAACAGGAGGGATGCAGCAAAGGAGTTTTTGAGAAAATGAAAAATTGCCAGTTGCAACTTACACAGAAGGGGACACTTCACTTGACTTCTGATCAAACAGAGGACTTGCTGAATCAGGTGTTTTGTCTGGAAAAGTTGCATTTGCTTTCAAAACTGCATTTTAAAAATAGAAATTGTGTAAATTAGATCTGAAGTAAAATTTGTCTCACAATAGCATGACTAGAATCAAGCGATGCAGCAGTTACTCAATTTAAGAACATTTTAGATCAGGTTTTGAAATGCCCGATCAGTCTGCAAAGTATTAGCACAGGATCACAGGAATTAGCAAAGAGCATTCTTTGAAAATAAAAGATAGATATTAAAGAAGAAGCGGGCATGCGACACCAGATCGATTTAAATGGAGCAGTTAACTACACTTCATCATCGGTTTATGGAGGTGGATGTGCAAAGTAACTTCCTAATCAGCAAAAGGGGAAGTTCAAGAAGGTATCTTTGCATGATTAAGTACAACAAACCACCACCTATGGTGATGTAACTAAATTCAATCTCAAACACAAAGGAAAGAAACACAATTTGGAAGTAACAACACTCTTATACACAACATACCATGAATATGACATGGATTTTGAGCCTTCGAACAGCAACTTTTGCAAGACTGGTAGGGGCACCTGCGAGGGGTAATTACATTGCATAAAGATAAGGGACCAAACACAGTAAAACCAACCCACGTTACGATTCTAGGGTTTCCACGACTCAAATTTTGCAGAAATTGCTTCCCAACTGATCAATTACAAATCTTTAAGATCCCTAAATTCCACAGATTCTTGGTGCGTTCATACCTGGAGCGAGCAACGTTTCCGCACTGGATGCACTTGGGCTTGTTGAGACCGCGCAGGGTCTTGGGTGGCGCAAACCGTGAAACTGCGTCTGAGCCGTTGTTGCTTGGGGCTGGTGACGAGGCCGCCATAAGTGGACGAACTTTAATGTTTGAACCGGTTCCCATGGATTTATTGTTATTTAAGGTTAACCATAACATCGTGGTTGTTAGAACCGGTCTGGACCGGGCTGTCAAAATTGATAATTAATACGAGTCATAGTTAATAATTAGTAACGATAAATATAATCTGTAAGATTAGAAAAGAGTAATAATAGAAAGATTTTGTTTGCTGTAATTAATCCATGAATTTAAATTATGTATCTCTTTATTTAAGTCCAAATTTTATATATTTATTTATTCTTATCTCATGGTCTATAAAAGCAAAATTAGGTATGAAAAATATTTATATTGTAACAGAGATTTGACCAAAATTGTGAATATCGATTTGGTGATTTTAGTATTGATACAATATAATATAATAATATCTGTAATAAAAGAAATATTTGGTATAGTACAGGAAGTGCAGAGTATGCATTCTTAACTCTAACTAGTAGAGATGTTTTTAAATGATTCACGTGAAAAAATATTAAATAATATTAATTAATCAATAATTTCATAAATAAAATATGATACAAGTAATAGCTAAACAATACAATAAAGATAAACAAGATTAATAATAATAATAATAAGGCTAAGCAGTTAAATATTTAGGCTAAATCTTTAAGAGGTTAGTACTACATATTTAAAAGTTTAAGCTAAATATAAGAAAAATGTTAAAAAAAACCTACTAGAATGATAAGTATCTCTTTATAAGGGAACATTTATCTGTATCTTATTACACCAAAATTTTTATAGCTGGTCATATCTTCGATAAGTTCTAATAGAGTTGTATCATTTTTTTATCACCACCTCTCAATTCTTCTTAAGTCTTCATTTTTTCCTCTTACAATTTTTAAGTACAATTTTCTCGCATCTTCTCAGTGGAGCGTTTGGATGTCTTCTCTTAACATGTCTAAATCACCTAAGTCTTGCCTCTCTTAATTTTTTAATAACATTACTCACATTTAATTTGTCTCTTAACATTACATTTACAACTTTATCTCTTTTAGTAATGTTGCACATCTAGCCTTATTTCATCGCTAAATGATAAAATTAACCATTAAGCTTAAGTAATATCTCTTTGTCACATAAAATTTCTTGTACACTTTTCTATTTAAGCCACTCTTCTTTGGTTCAATTATCTAAGTCTTTATTAATATCTCCGTTACTTTGGATGATAACTCTTAAATACTTGAAACACTGCTTTTGTATTATATCTTTTGAACAATCTTTATCTCTTCATTAGTAGCCACTTTATGTCCCAAAAAAAATTACTCTATGTACTTATTATTAGTCTCACTCAAGAAAATAACAATTCTTCTTAATAAAATATTCACAAAAGAAAATATTGATATTATTTTTTTTTCACACAGGAAAATATTGATATTACATACCACATCAACAAAGCCATGAGATTCTTAATATAATAACCAATGCAAAAAGAAAATTATGAGCAACATGACTTTTGCATATTTCTTTGGAAGCAAATAACAAAATTAAAATATTTAATTACTCAGAACCCAAAAAAAAAATGCTGATTACATTTGCGATTTGTACGAGAACCCAAGATCACAGGATTCCCTGCCCGGCTCTTATCAGTTCACATTCTGTGTGATTGTACACTCAAAAAATCTGGAAAAAAAAAAAACCAAAGAACACCATTGATATGTATAATAATTCTACATTTACAGTAACTTTTCCCACAACTGTTATCAGCTTTTGCACACCAGTCCTCTGAAATTGCCCTTCAAGCCATCTTTTCTCTGGTTAAAGATCAAACCTTTCTTCACCATCCAAAGGGCTGCTTTGCAACCCTGTCCAGAACTTATTCAAAATGTTC
Organism: Erythroxylum gracilipes; assembly: GCA_026413385.1. Lineage (NCBI taxonomy): Eukaryota > Viridiplantae > Streptophyta > Magnoliopsida > Malpighiales > Erythroxylaceae > Erythroxylum > Erythroxylum gracilipes. Next base: position 44,859,651 of record JANZLC010000202.1, read on the forward strand.
TGTTTTCATTTGACTTGATCCTGCAAAGTTTTTGAGTCTTGTTTTCCTGCAGAATAATTGGCATTAACCTATTCACTCAATCCTGTTGATGAGTTACTCTGGCGGGTCTGAGCGGCTTCCCGCTTTAAGAATAGTGCATAGACGAGCTCGTTCCAAGAGTCGGGGACTCCAGGCAAGCACCAGTGACTACAGTCTTGCCTATGCACGGGTGCAGGTTTTGATTCCAAGTAGTATATAGATGAATGCCCGTCTTTCCTCATTGCACTCATGCCTGTTATGTTTAGCAAGTTTAGTTTCATTGCTGGATTTGAGTAACCTGAGAGCACCTTGGTTGCTATTTTGAATTGTGGCAGGGTTTCAACATCTACCATTGAAGCCTCCATTTCTGGTAGCGTCTCCATGTGGCAGTGCCCTCCATTCTTCCAACTTCCTCCTCTGCAATGCAGTCGTAAATTTGATCTCTCCATCAGAAGTGTATAAAAAGCATCTGCAAATGCCGATAACTCTTTTGCAATATGTGTAACTAAAGAACTTCAGATTCTTAAAATCACAAGATGAAGCACAACACAAATAAACAAGCTTGACAAATTTTGAACGCCCCCTCAAAGACCACAGGGAAATCACTTCAAAATCTGTAGCCACTCAAAAAGGCTCCAGGAGATGATTTGGCTGCAAAATCCTATCCTAGGAGACTTTGTGGAACAAATGTTCTATCTTTTACAAAAGCACATACAAATCCATAGTGGAGGAGATGGTAATACTTCGCGATGAACAAAATTGAAACAAGAGTTAGAATGTCAAAGGCCAGTAACAGCAAGTTTCAAGGTACCTGAAATGCACAGGAGCAAATGTACGAAAGAAGACTTGGGTCTTGCTTGTGTTCACTTCATTATATATCCATCGCACCACGGTCTCTATTGACCTGCGATATGCGTATTCTACGCTAATTTCCAAGTTAACCTCTCCACCCTCTTCAAAATAAGAACCCCTGTGGGAAAATAAAAAAGTTAGGTGAAATTAGATACAGTAATTCTTAAGATATGCAGAAATAGAACATGTAACTTCATAATCAAACTCATAAGCCATATTTTCTACTCAAAACTAGGTTCAATTACTTCTGATATAGAAAAGGGTTTTAAGTAAAGATGCACAATACTTTGATTGACCAAGATACAGGTACATCTCCTCACAACTAAATGGAATACTATATACCAACACAATTTGATCTCAACAAGCCACTGGTTATATTGCATCCTTTGCAAACTGCATAGAGCATATTTAGTGGTGAAATATATTATGCATTCCAAATTCCATCTCAAAATTCTCAAGTATTTAATATCAAATGAGCTGCTTATTTGATACTGCCACTACAAGAATTAATTACCCTCTTTTAGTTTTTTCATAATTCCACCAATGCCCTGTGTTGAGGACCACCATATCGGCATCTTTCCACTTCACAGAGTACCAATCCATCTCGTCCAATTTTATGGTCAATCTGACATGAGGTGGAGCTCCAGCAGGAGGATGGCCTTGCAGAACGAGGAAAGGAGATCTGTAGTATTCGATGGTGCAATTATAGTCTTTGAACTTGAATACCAAAAACCCTTTATGCTTTGTAATTGGACTGCCATTTACTTCATAGATTGAATTCTTATCAGGAACTACAGAAGATAGCATGCAAAGGAGGGATTCCCACTGATTTCTTCCAATTGAATCTCCAGCAAACACTAGTCTCTTGTTCCGCATTTTCTCCAACATCACTTTAGCATCAAACCTGTGGAGAAAATTAGCCAATTGTTTCAGCCTCTTTATTAAGTTAATTATGATAGTTAATCAAAAGGTAAAGAAATAGAATACCCTTTAAACAACTAGATTCCTAACCATGTAACACAGGTGTTTTGCTTTTTATTTTCCTTTCACAGACAATTTTAAAGCACAACATAACCAGGAAAATCCATCTGAGTTTCAATGACACAAAGCGTTGAAACTTAGAGGTCCTTGTACATTTATTTGATTGGTCATGCCTATCCAAAGTTCACGAGCCACAACTCGTGAACCAAAGAAAATGCCAAATTTTGCAACAAGTCAAGGAAGAGATCATACGGCAGAAGAGAAGAGTCCAAATGAAAGAAAGATGAGTTTGCGGAAGGTAAGGAGATAAGATAGCCACTTGCCATTATTTATGATACATGCATAAGAGACTACAAGCTCCGTGATTAGGGTCAAGAATATAGAGTAAATACCGGAGGAAAATTACGTCCAGAAATAGAACACAAGCAAGGTATGACAGCCATTGACAAACGTCACGAGAAGTTCAAAGTTTACTCAAATTTAAGATTCTACCAGGCTTGCCTAACTATGATTTTTATTTTCTTAGTTATACACAGCTTTAAATATTCTTCTTCCCATTTTCTCAGCAACCAAACATTCCAAACAGAATCACAAAATAGAAAATTGAGAAACTGAAATATTAAAGAAAGAACAGAACCTGGGCAAGTTGCAGTACTTTGGTTGCCATCTCCACTTGGTGTAGAACAAATCAGGCCTACCATTCTCAGTACATCTGAATCCAGCATCCAAAAAGCTGCAATCTTTGGACTGATATAACGGATAACTCTCGTCCCACAACCATTCCCCATCAAACACATCACACCCGTCACCCTCCTTTCTCAGAAACTCTACCCTTTTAACCCCACCCGACTTGTTAACCTGTAACCACATAAACCTCTCCGATTTACCCGCAAATCTATACTCTTTAACGATACCTCCCCTGTAATCGAAATAAAAGAAACAGCAGACGACGCAAACTGCTACGAAAATAAATCCCAGAACTCCTACAGACGGCTCGAAGAGCCTAAAGCGCTTTACTTTCTTGAAGATTTCAAAGAATTGCATGGTTTCATGATCTTGCTTAGATAGGGTGGCGGACATTGAAGCAAAGACTCAATCTTTGAATCTCGGTACGGCTTCTCTGGCACAGGCAATCAAGTTCTAGCACAAAAAACAAAAAGTAAATAAGGAGAGAAAGGGTAGTGCGCAAGGGAGACCACATTCATGGACAAAAGAAAAGAACTAAACAACCATGGCCTTAGGACACTCTGTTCAGTGAAATGAAAGTGCTTTGCTTGGTAGGTCAGTTTCGTAAGGCATTAATGAGAGATATATAACTGAATGGGTGACAATCAAGCAAAGGAAGAAGAATCATAACAAAGAACTATAAAATGTTTTGAACTGTCTCTGTCTCTCTCTTTTTCACCCTTGTCTTTTGTTTCGCCTTTTTCTTTTGTTCCGTTGCCATACAGTATCTCGTTAGGAAAAAGACAACGAAGGAGGTGAAAATTAACGCGCCAACGGGTGCGACGCAGGAAATGAGGGGGAGAATTTGAGAGGGACAGTTTAAGAGAAGAGGAGATGTGGGCCCCAGCGAGGAGGGGAGAGAGAAGTATTGGGCTGTCAAGTACGTGAACGTCACGGACGAGCGTTGGTGTTGGCAGTTAAGCTCACTCGTGGTTTCGTGGGTGTGGAATGTAACTGATATGTCATAGGCTCCACGCGACTATAACGACGTGAAAGCAACCTCGCTGGTTCGGATTGGGACCTGAAGATTCGATTCGTTTCTTGATTGGAGCGTGTGGATCACGTGGTACGAGAGGGGTGGTGTTCATTGCGTTCAGATAGTGAATCAGGAGAACTTGTACGGAAGAAACTTTATTGGAGGAAGGGATTATGATTTTGTGTTAAAGTAATCAAATTTTAAATTTGCTATTAATGTATTTCTTAAATCTTCAAAAATCTAAATCTATAGTTTCTCCAACCAACAACACAATCTCTATGATATCTGGCTTAATAGAATTTACCCCAATAAAAAAAAAATGTGATCTAAGTCTATTCAACATATGGATGCCTTAATAACTTCATATTAACTATTTTTAATTTTTAGATTTTGGACTGAATTTGAACTCAAATGAAGGTTATTTCATTTTATCTATCCTAAATCTTGAATATATCAAATATAAATGATATCATTTTAGGTTTTAAAAAGGTCGTTTTAAAATTTTAAATAAAAACAATCAAACTTAGTTAGGCTCGATTAAATTTGGGACACGAATGTCAAGCCAATTAGGCTTTAGGTTGTGTTTAATAGGGGAGTTTATTAATGGAATGAAATAAAATAAAATATTATTTCATCGTTCAGGTGGAGGTTTATAATAAAATAAAATAGGATGTGATGGAAAATAAGGGTTTCATATTACATCACATTCTATCCTAAACAGTAAAAATGAAAAACAAAAACCTCCTATTTAAGAAGTTTATGATGAAATATAAAATGATAAATAACTTTACACTATATTACATTATAAACCCTTCATCCAAAAAACATTTCTCTATATTACATCATAAACTATTTCTTCCCTTCCAAACAACAATTTTCTAATTTTACATTCGTTTATATTACATTTCATTATAAACCAATTCATTTTATTCTATTTCATTAAAAACTTTACGTCCAACTAAACATAACCTTAATATATACCTAAACGCGAAGATAAACTTTAGGGTTAAGTTTACAAAAACTAAATAGAACTATTTTTAAAAATTATTTTGGTTTAAATATCCTCAGCCATTTATTCGCAATACGTAAATTTTTACACATTGTGTATAAAAAATTATTTAATAAATAAAAATTAAGTGTTACTTATTAATTTCGATAATATTGTTTTCCAATTAAGAGATATATTAGTATAATTTTTTTCCTTTTGAGGAAAATTTTTATATTATTTGGTTTTTTAAAATAGGAAAAAATTGAAAAATGGAAATGAACGTAGATTTTGTCAATTATCACGAGTCATGATGTTAACCGTTGCCATCGATGAGAAGTTAGCAACTTTTGAGTCAAGACTTTGATGTTTAACTGATTTTGGGTACAAGTATATGCTCACTTAAGAGATATTTTAATATACTATACAAGTGACAACCATTTATTCTTCTTGATTACATTTAATAAAAATAACAAACAGAAGTTTCTAATTTAAATATGACCTTTTAGAATTTTTGAAGACGGCATATTTTAAAATTGAAATATTTACTCCTCTTTACTTAAGAAATTATTAAAAATATATGTTGTTTTGATATTTTAATTTATTCATAAAATTAAGACAAAATAAATTAAAACATTATATTCGAAGCTAATGAAATCTATTAAATTTAGTAGTCAAAACTTCATCCTTATTACTATAATTAAAGATTTAGGTAAAAGATACAAGAATTTCAGTCATAATCAATAGAAAATTATATAATTTATAATATTTTAGAAAATTTTATTTCGATAGACTTATACTAAAAATAATAATAAGATACATATGATACGTTGGTTACTCAAATTTTAAACTCAATCGAAATAAATTAAATTTAACTTAAACAAAAAATTTAGATTTTTTTATTTTTATTTAAGTCAGGTTTAATTAATTTGAATTATGTTTAAAAGTTGTATTAGATCGTCATATTAACAATATTTAATCGGTTTATGTATAATATTCATATCAACTGTATTTCATTAGTAATTTTAAAAAAGTAATATCTCAAAAAAATTAAAAATTATAAAGAAAATTTTCATAAAATTTAAACATAAATAAGTACTTTTTTTAATTATCTAAATCACAGATGTATTAGAAGTTCAAATTTTCCTAAGTGACCCGAAATCTTATGAACTCGGGCCGGGCTAAACCTTTTCTTGGCAACAAAGCACATGGGACTACGGTACCAATGTAATAGATTGTATCAAATAGAAACTAAGACTGTAAGACACGTGGTTTGTCTGGGGCAAGAAGGGGGTTAAGGCAGGCAGCATTGCGTAACCACCATGTACGAATCAATGGTTTTGTCATTTGTGAATGCAGAAGGAGCTAATGCCCATATTCGTACATACGTGGCTGGTGTCGAGATTACACAAGAAATTAAATAAATCACTTTTATCATTTTTATTATTGTACTGATGTCATTAATATTTGTTTAAAGATAAAAAAATAAAAATTATTAACTACAATTTTTTATAAAATTAAGGTTAAAAATTAAATTTGATACCAATTAAAGATAATAAAGAAATAAATAAAAGATAAAATTAAATGGCTAAGGTCTAGTGAAAAATATAAACTCTAATCAATGTAAGCTAATTATTTATTAAATTTGTCATTAAAAAAATTCAATAAAATTACTATAAATAAATGCTAGGGTCTCTTACTGTCTATTTAAATAAATTCTTGAATATTCAATTTCTCTAACCTGTTAAAATATGAACTTATATTTAAAAAAGCGTAGAAAGATATTAACAACAGAAATATATACAACTTTTGTAAAAGTGAAAGTTTCAGAAATTTGTTCATTCGATTTAAGAGCTTGTTTAAAGAATTCAACAACTTTTTCATTGTTTAATAGATAGCAAGACAAATTTTTTTTTTTTAGCATTTTCTCAGTTAGTATAAGTTCATACTTGATCTTGAATCGATTTGAATTAATAAATTATATTAAAATTAATCAAATTTAAGTCTAAGAGTTAACTTAAAGCACATCTCACTTCTCTCTTAAAATATTATTAATTTAATTAAATGATTCAATTTGTATATTTAAAAAATTTAAAATCAAAACAATATCCTTTTAGACAATCAAACTAAAATGACATTATTTTAAAACAAAGCTCATCACTAGGGATGACAGCTGGGTCTGGCTCAGCCCAGCCTAGGGTGACTGGGCCTAAGGCCCAGTTTTTTGAAATTGTTGTCTAGGGTAGTCTGAGCCTGAACCCAACTCAAGACCCGACCTTTATAAGCAAAATAATGTCATTTTATATTTTTAATTTAAGAAAAGGCTCGGGTTGGACCGAGACAAGCTACGATCTAGCTTGGGGACCTGGGCCCAACAATACTGGTTGGGTTGGGCTTCCAACCCTACCCATTGTCATCCCTAATATTTACTATAAAATACAAGCCTACCCATCAACTAGAGAGAGGAAAAAGAATGCAAGTTACCTAGAAGAAGATGCCATTGAGTTTACTTAGGCTATGTTTAGTAGGGTGATTAGTGATGGAATGGATTGTAATGTAATGTTATTTTATTTTTTTAGACAGGGGTTATAATAAAATGAAATGGAATATGATAAAAGGGAAGGGTTTCACATTATATCCTATTTTATCATAAACAGTAAAAATTAGTTACTTTTGATTTGAGGTTTATGATGAAATATAAAATGATAAATTTATACTACCTAATATACCCTCAATAATTTTTATTAATTCCATTTATACCCTCAACCCTAATAACAAACAGTAAAACAATGTTTTGTTCTATCAAGAGTAGAATAGTTATTCATTATTATTATACATATATTACATTTTATTCTATGCATCTTCCAAACAACATTTTACTATACAACATTATGAATCCTTCCATCCTTCAAAAATAACAATTTTATAATATTATTTCTATTTACATTCTATTCCATTATAAAATATTCAATTTCATTACATTCCAGTTAGTAATGGAATGGAATATAATATAATATTATTTCATCGTTTGAGAGGAAGGTTTATAATGGAATGAAATGGAATAGGATGAAAGATGAGGGTTTCACATTACATCCTATTCTATCATAAACAGTAAAACGAGTTATCTTTGATTTGGGAGTTTAGGATGATATGTAAAATGATAAATACGTACTGCCTAATATACCCTCAACAATTTTTTTATAATTCCAATTATATACTCAACCCTAATAATAAGCAATAAGACAATGTTTTATTCTATCAGTAATAGAATAGTCATTCATTATTATTATACACATATTACATTCCATTTTATGCATATTCTAAACAATTTTTCACTATATTACATTATGAATTCTTCCATCCTTCTCAAATAACAATTTTTTAATATTACTTCCATTTACATTCTATTTTATTATAAACCATTCCATTTTATTACATTCGAGTTTGAGAGGAAAGTTTATAATAGAATGTAATATTATTTCATTGTGTGAGAGAAAGGTTTATAATGGAATATGATAAAAGAGGAGGGTTTCACATTACATCATATTATATCCTAAACAGTAAAAATGAGTTACCTTCGATTTGGGGAGTTTAGGATAATATGCAAAATGATAAATATGTACTACCTAATATACCCTCAATAAATTTTTATAATACCAATTATACCCTTAACCCTAATAACAAGTAGCAAGGCAATGTTTTGTTCTATCAATGGTAGAATAGTTATTTATTATTATTATACATACATTATATTTCATTCAATCCATTTTTTAAATAACATTTCGCTATATTACATTGTAAACCCTTCCATCCCTCTCAAATAATAGTTTTATGATATTACATCCATTTATATTCCATTCCGTTATAAACTATTTTATTCCATTAAAAACCTTGTATTCAACCAACTATAGCCTTATACTTTATCTAAAGCATTATGTATTGTGTCAAGATGCAGGACTCAGCCCTGCTCGGGTCGAATGTTGGCTTAATAAAAAAGTTATCAAACTTGCTTAATTAAGATATAAACTTATATTTTTAATATATTAGACAAGTGACACCATTTATTCTTCTTAATTTTATTTAATAAAAATAACAAACATAATTTTATAATTTAAATAAGATCTTTTATAATTTTTGAAGAGGGCATATTTTAAAATAGAAATATGTACTCCTCTTTACACAAGAAATTATTAACAATATATGTTGATGTGATATTTTAATTTATCCATAAAATTGCATACTTTGTAAGACAAAATAAATTAAAACATTAGATTCGAAGTTAATGAAATCTATTAAATTTAGTAGTCAAAACTTCATTCTTATTACTATAGTTAAAGATTTAGGCAAAAGATACAAGAATTGCGTCATAATCCTTAAAATTAAAAAAATCATATAATTTTTTATATTTTAGAAAATTTTTATTTTGAAAATTTTTATTTTTAAAAAATCATATCATTTTTGATATATTTTAGAAAAAATTTAATAAAATTTAAACATAAAAATATTTTTAATTATTTAAATCAAAAATGTATTTTATCCTTATAAATTTATTTATTTTCACTTCAAAAATAGACATTATATGACAAATTTTGTTTTTTGGGTGATCGTAAGACAAACATTATAAGGAAATTTGATTAAACGTCTAAATTCATAAATTGGTTCTTGAATTAAGTCAAAAAAAATTATTTGTACAATTTTTAATTTTTTTAATCCCTTAATTTAATTACTAGTTAATTATACAATCCCTTTAGTGTCTTGTTTCTAAAAAAAATCAGACATAAGTTCTTAATTTGCAAGTAATTTTATTTATATAATAACCAAATCTTATATTCTTTCAAATTAGAGATTGGAACATAAATATTTGAATGTATGACCAAATTAAAATAATGATAAAATTGTGATGATTAAATTATGAGTTTGTTTAAAAAGATCAAACATTTTATAGGAGAGAAACTCAATGAGTTGTAGTCTTTTATAAAATCAACAAGTTTTATTAATGTGCTAATTAATTAAGAGATCCCAAAGGTTGAACAACGGTGATATGATTCGACAACATTTGATGATACTCAGTTGTGATACGAGACCAAAACTAAGTCATAGATTGATCTCTACTAGCAGCTGGGTCTTCTGAAACATTAAGATATACATAACACTTAACTCAATCTTCTTCAACTGAATATGTTGTACTTAGAGACGTATTCGAAGGCTTTACACCTAAATTTGAGCTTGCTATTTTTCATATAGGTTTCAAATAGTGTTATAGTTTAGGATTTCAAATAGTGTTATATGAAATGATGGTTTTAGTTTAGTAGAACAAATCAACTATTTATAGAAATGTTGTGTGAAAGAAATAAGAATAACAAAGAACATTTGAGATGAACGCAATTTAATCAAACAGTTGGAAAGAGATAGAGTTAGAATTTTTTCAGAGATTCCTTATCTTGTCTTAGATATTGTGAGGAAAATATAAGAATACCAACGAATGGTTAAGATGAATGCAATATAATCCAATAGTTAGGAAGAGATAGAGTTATAATTTTTGCAGAGATTTCTTATCTTGTCTTGTGTGGAAAAGATAAGAATACCAATGGATGGTTGAGATAAATGCAATCCAATCCAACAATTGGGAAGAAATAGAGTTAGATTTTTTGTGGAGATTTCTTATCTTGTCTTGGATATTGTGTGGAAAAGATAAGAATACCAATGAACAGTTGAAATGAATGCAATATGATCTGACAGTTGTGAAGAGATAGAGTTAGACTTTGTGTAGAGATAAATGAGATAAAGCATAAAATGAATTATTTACTTTATAAGGGAATGAATCACTTCACCATATTTATCTACAACCACGAGTCCTAATGCTAGTACTTCTTATATATCATCCTTATCTTCGTTCTCATCATCGGAAGATGAATTGGATCTCACTTATGCAATATTAGCACAAAACAAAGGGTTACTATCTTCATATATAAATAACAACCTTGTAATGGATTACTATATGAACAATATAGTGAACCAACCAACGCACAAAGGCTCAATCCCTAATCGTAGAGTAATTTATCATGACCGTGTTGCAGCAGATCAAAGACTATAAGATGATTATTTTGAAGAAAAACCAAGATATAACACATTAATGTTTCATAGGCAATTTTGAGTGAGTCATAATTTATTCCTACAAATTGTTGGTGCTATTGAAGGTCATAACGACTACTTTATGCAACGAAGAGATGAATGTGATAAATTAGGATTGTCCAGTTTACAAAAAGTAACAACAACATTTCGAATGTTGGCGTATGGTGTATTGATTGATTTAACTGATGAATACATTAAAATTGGATAATTAACTACAATTGAAAGCATAAAAAGGTTTTGTCGAGCCATTGTGGAGGTCTTTGGACAACATTATCTAATAGCACCGGATGCTAATGATGTTGCAAGACTGATTAAAATTAATGAAGAACATGATTTTCCAGGGATGCTAGGGAGCTTAGATTGTATGCATTGGACATGGTAAAACTGTCCAACAGCTTGGGCAGGACAATATAGTGGACATAGTGGATTCCCAACTATTATTCTTGAAGCTGTAGTTGATTATAATTTGTGGATATGACATGCACATTTTGGTTTACCAAGATCAAATAGTGACATTAATGTGTTGGAGGCATCTCACTTGTTTGCAAACCTTGTCAAATGTGTAGCACCTTCTGCTCATTTTGTTATTCAAGGAAAAGTGCACGATACTAGATATTATTTAGGGGTGTTTGTTTTCATTTTTTCCCTGTTTTTGGTTGTGGTTTTTATTAAAAATGAATCTTCATATTAAAACTTGTTTGGTTGGTTATTGTTGTATTATGGTGTTTAAAAAAAATAAAAAACTACAACCATTTCACAAAAACAAGAAAAATACGTTTCCCTAATATTTCACAACAGGTTTTCTTCTACTCTAAAACAGTTTTTTCTCTTTGTGCCGACTTCAACATCTTTATCTTCAGGGCTTGCTGTGATTTTTTTAGCGACCCCAGGTTTGTGCTCTATTGTTCTATGATTTTTTTCACGTATTTTGTGTCTGTGTGCGCTTTTCTATCTTCCTGTTATTCGTTTTTTGTTTCTGCGATTTCTTTTAAGTATCTGCGACGCTACTTGTGTTTTCTCTTTCGGTATGCAACGTTACTTGTGGTTTATGTTTGATCTTGGTTGGTATGTTTTGCTCGTCTAGTCACTATATATTGGATAGGTTAGATATATAAAATCGAGCTCTGTTGTCTCTTTCAAAATGTATAATCACTTCCACTGTATGTTCATGCAAGCAACGATTAAAACAGCTCCAATCCACTTCAAACCGGATGATAATGTTCTCTTTATTTTCCAACTTTGTGTTCATAACATGATCTATAGTGTAATTTTGTTTGACAGCCTGAACAAATATAGCAATTAATGTTTAAATATGCTAAGGGTTTTAATTGGTTTGGAAATTTTTGCATTTTTGAGTAGTCTCTTCCACGTCTTTAGTAGAGTTGCTTCCGTTCCCCTTGTACACAAAGAAAACAACTCATGACTTAAGACCTGAAGAAGCAAAGCATCCACCAGAGAACATAACACACGAAAAGCAATCCTATTTCTATTAGACAACTTTATAAGAAAGAGAAATTCCAAACCCAAGAGAATGGGAGTTGCACAAAATTTATTATTATTAATTTTTTATTTATAGGTTAGCTTACTATGCATCTCTTTTCTTGATTACTGCGCGAAAGTTTTAGATAGTCTTCCCGTAAAGAGCGAAAATTTTCATTTACCCTATAAAATGGTATTTTCTCCTGAGAAGAAAAGGATCTTACTTGGCTTATGATTCTCTATTTTCTTTACGAGTGAGTTGTACACTACTGCACAGTATCTTGTCCTCTTGTCTTCACTACTCTGCATGTCTTCACGTAATAGCTCTGTGGAGAACCGTTGGTTTTTGCATTTGTACTTATAGAAGTGAACTTACTCTGCATGTCTTCGCGTAATCGCTCTTGTTAGTGTGGAGAACCGTTGGTTTTCGCATACAGATACTGTTGTAAGCATGAAAGGCACGTATCTGTTGCATGAAAAAAATGGTGGGTGACATGTATTTACGTACCTTTCATGCAACAGTGCCTTTCATGCATTAAATGCATTTATACGTTGATGTAATACATAAGAAAAAAAGTACATTTACTCATGCAAAGTTGATGTTACCCGTCACCCGTGGGCCTGTGCACTTGAACATTTGTCCCACAAAATGTGCTTCTGAACGTGGCGGCTAAGATCTAACAAAATATCTTTTTATGCCTCCTAGGGATAGCTGAGTAGGTAGAGTGAAGGTCATGGGATTAAAAGATCCTGTATTTCTTCTAGTAATATCTCTAGTTAGTATAGAGAATCGATATTTTATTTAGTGTGGAATACAATGCATTATCACATGTTTATTTTAAACTATATTTAGCATTTAATACTTTGTAAATATTATTGTGATTAATGTCACTTATATATTATTACATTTAGTTATGGAATGATTGAACAATATGAATGATGACAATGATTGTATGGAAGTAGATGAAAAAGATGGGGTATGGAATGATACTATAGAGATGTATTTAATCTCCTTGATGATTGAAGAAGTAAAGAAGGGAAATCGAACGACTACTACCTTTTCGAAATCTGGTTGGAAGACTATTAAAGCAGGGCTTCAAACAAAGTTCAATAAGGATTATACTGATATTCAATTGAAGAATAAGTATAATGGACTAAGGGCCAGATTGAAGAATTTCAAGAATTTACTCAAAGAAATAGGAATCGGTCACAACTCTTTTACTGATGAAGTTAATGCTACAAATGAATGTTGGAAAAATCTATTTAAGGTAAAATATGTCTTTTGTTTTGTTAATATATCATATTATATACTATTCATTCTCATTTATCTTTTTCATCATTATAGGTGCATAAAATGGCTCACAGATTCAAGAAAAAGGGATGTAAGGAATTTTTAGACTTGTGTCATATTTTTGGAGATACTACTGCAACTGGTGTGCATGCACATCCATCAACTAAATCTCCATCGAATAGTACAGAAGAGGAACATGGAAATGATATTGATGAAGAA
>JANZLC010000202.1:44877612-44901178 GCA_026413385.1 Erythroxylum gracilipes
ATTATTCTATAAATTAATAAATATTAATTTATCGATAAATTAATAAAATATTCATTTATCGATAAATTAATAACTCCGTATAAGATAATAATTTTTCAGGTCCCAAAAATATTCATTTATAGAGGTTTTACTTTGTTTACTTTTTTCATTTTTCGTCGTGGTTTTCAAAAAAGAAAAAATAATTCATTAAATCACGTTTGAATGAGTATGGTTGTAGTTTTTTATTTTTTAAAATAAAAAAAATCACAACAGATTTATAGAAATGTAAAAAAGACGTTTTTGTAAGATTTTAAAACAGGATTTTTTTCTCGTAACACTAGAATACACAAATACTATCAAAAAGTTTCAAGCAACGCCAGAAGTGGGATAAGCAACACAAGTCAGTAACCAACCATCTGCCATTTGGTCATCATCAAGGAAGCTACCGTCCGACTAGTCCACCGTCCCTAACACTACCTTCCATACACACGACGAGCAAGAACCAGCCCTGCATGAATACGGTAAATCAACATCCTCCTCCTCTGCGTGGTCAAGAATGTACACATCGTCTAGGACTGTTATCACTCTCTCTCCTTCTAGAGTAATAAGCTTCATGTTGTGCGCCGTCATGTCCTTAATCCGCCCTCTGAATTGCTCCACTCTCCTCAAAACTTCAACAACAGTCTCCACATTTCCTCCACAAAAGTTCCGGAAAATCTTGCTGGCAATAGGAGCTAAACTCAAAGTAGCAACGAACTGCTCCACGTCAATACCAGAAGCAATAACCGACTCGGCAACCATGGCGAAGTCGTGGAGGTGGCCATCTCCGGCGATTCTAAAGGCAAGGTGAGCATAGTAGTTGAGGAGGGAGTTGCGGTGTGTGGTGGAGTTGTCGTGGACCGAAGAGGAGAGGAGAAGAGTGTGGGAGTGGAGCGTAGAGGAGCTTGGATTGTGGGATGATAAAGAAGAGATACACTCTCACATTTTTGTAGCTGTTTTATTCTTGGAATTTACGTCGTTCTTTGCATAGAGTGGATGGAGCACATGACTTTATAGCTATTTTTGTCTTCACTCATTTAATGTGGCATGGAGGCATGGAGGCTTTATCCTTACAAAGACATTTTTGTCTTCACGCATTTATTGTGAAGCCTTGCTTCATGTCTCTTTAATATAGCATAGAGTAGAGTGTCATTTAATGTGGCATGTGGAGGCATTTAATGGAGGCTTTATCCTGAAGACATTCGTGTCTTCACAAGCCTTGTCTTCACGAACTGAAAACCAGTTGCATTATATTATGATGTTATCATTGGATAATGTCGACCTATCCGACATGTTTTTAAAACCAGTTGCTTCAAACTTTATCCAAAGGAGTTAGTTGTAACTCAACGTATTGTAAGAGGTTTAAATAAACTCTTACCGATAGGTTTCACTTTTGCACCCTATTTAGCATCTAATAAGCATTATTTTAGTAATGTTGGGTCCAAAATGGTATTCAAGATAATAGTAAAGATTTACTTAGACTTTTTGTAAAATATTGAGGTGTATATTATGTTTAGTTTTCATGTGTATACAATTAATGTGTAATTTTTTAATAATATTTGATTTGCATATATTTAATTTTAGCTATAATGATAATTAATTAATTTAAAAATATAATGTATTATATTATAATTATTACACATAATAGTATAATTACAAAAAATAGAAACATGATAATAAAACCAAACACGTTTTTGTTTTCAATTTTTTATTAGAAATCTCAACCAAACAGATTTTTGTTTCCAGTTTTTATATTACAAATCTAAATCAAATAGGTTTTTGTTTTTTTAGAAAAAAAACAGAAACAAAAAATAGGAAACAGAAACAAAAAATAACAACAAAAAACAGAAGTGGAACCAAACAGTCCCTTAGCTAATAGTATTTATCCAAAATAATCTACCCTGGTACAAACCATTCATAATCCCCAAGGACCAAAAAAAGAAGTATTCGCGAAGTTGCAATAAGCATGTAAGTTGAGCATGCATTGAGAGTTCTCCAATCACGATTTGCAATTATCAAGAGACTGACACGTTTTTGGAAAAAAAATCCATATTATATGATATTATATCAGCATGCATTATATAATGCACAATATGATCATTAAGAACGAACGTGATACCCAAGCAGCCATACAAGATTGAAGCGAAACGCCAACCTATGAAATTAATAGAGATGATATAATTATATTTCAAGAATTCCTTGCTAAAAATAAGCAAATTAATGATAAAGAAGCTTATTATGAACTTCGTAATGTATTAATTGAACATTTATGGGAACGATATAGTAATTCAGAGGATTAGAGGTTAAATATGTAAAAAATATTATATTATGTAAGTTATTAATTTGTTGTTGCAATAATATTAATTATAAATGTTAAATAATATTAATTTATTATAAAGTATATATATATATTAATTAAGAATAATGATTATATTTTAATTTTTATAAATAAAATAAATAAAAATTATGATAAAAATAAAAAATTATTGTGTAAATATAAATTTTAATTTAACTAATAACTAAATTATTGTGGAATATTCTTTGAAGATACTTGGTCACCAAATTTGGTGTAGAGTGGTTGGAGTATAAAAAAATTTGGTTTAAAAAGATTTTTGATGTAATGATTGGAGATGGGCTAAGACTCGTGATTTGCCTGGGATCAGATTCTCTATTCTGATTAATTAATTCCTACCATATTTTATTAAGTTTCATTAACAGATTTATATTTTATTAAATGACTACAATCTAGTAAAAAATAGACCTTAATTAATATAAGGTGATTATTTATTAAATTTGTGATTAAAAGCCAAACAAAATTATTATAAATAAATGCTAAGATTTTTTGTTGTCTACTTAAATAAATTCGTAATCATTCGATACCTATTAAGAAGTTCGTGTATTAAGAAGAGCTCAGAATGATGTTAACAACATAAGCATACACAACTTTTATAAAGATTGATGAAAAGTTCCATAAACTTTTTTGTACATTGAAGAGTTTGTTTAAACAAATCGGCAACTTGTTCATTGTTTAATCGGTAGCAAAACAAATATTTATCTACATTTTTTACGTTAATAGTTCATAATTGACCTTCGATTCATAAATAAAATTCTTATTATGTCGATCTGAAATTAATAAATTATATTTAAATTAATCAAATTTAAGTTTGAGAGTTGACTTAAAACACAAGTCAAGTACTCGAACTCCTCTCCTTAATTTTATTATTTTAATTTAATCATTGTTTAATATTGTTTTAATTTGTATATTTAAGAAATTTAAAATAAGAACAAACAATTAAATTAAAATGACATTATTTTAAAAAAGGAGCTCAAAAATTTAATACATGGTTAACGGCATCCCTAGTACTTACCAATACATGTGCCAAGCCGTGCTCGGGTCGAATTCGGGCTTAATAAAAAGGTCTCGGATCGAGCTTTACATTTGAATTGTGTTTAGAACTATAAAAAAAAATACGGTTTGGGCCTAATCCATTCCTACCCATTGCTAAGCCTAATAACCACAACCTGAGTAAACATCTGATTCAGACAAATCAAGGCTATTGCTCAAAGGCTGATATGTGCTAACATCTATCATATATGCAGAGACAGTTAGAGATGAATCTACACAGATTCGTTGAAATTTTCAAGTAGTTGATACCTTTTGGATATGGATGCCCGTTCTAGTGAGAATTAGTCTGAAAGTGTAGTTATGTTAAAAGAGAATAAAAGAAAAATTTTCACAGTGCCAGGCAACTGAGCAGGAATCACAGGCAAACATGCAGATGTAGATGAAACTTTCAAGAGAGTTCATCACACAGGCATAAAACTCAAATACCGGCTTATCGTAAAGGCGAGAAACCAGTGAATGAAGACATAAGCAATACTAAATTCATCGCAATATTAAGAAACATGTAGTGTCAACATAACCGATATCGATTCATCAACATTGAGGTATGAGTTTCAGTTTATCCAGTAGAAAACAGAAAGCAATAGACTGAACGAACTAAGGCTGAAGAAATACTCATATTAGCTCCAGAGAAGCAGATAAACCAAGAAAAACAATCAATCAAGTGTATTAATGACCATAAATCATCCTGAGCATCAGAGATCGGCAATGTAGAAAGTCTATGCTCGGTAGAGTAAAAATGGCTGAATCCTGAACATCACCTGCTCTGCAAACAATTCTACCTCCAAATATATAAGCTCTTTCACAATAGAATCTGTCTCCAATTGCATTCTGCAAGAATATAAAGTGACTCTCTAATACTTCTAATTCGTTATACCATGCCCAGGCCTTACTTTTGAATTCAGCTTGTGTTACAGCAGACTGATCATGTTTTGTGCATTCCTATTTCTTGCCTTTTCAATTTCAGTCCATACTGCAACAGACTCCTCATTTCATCCACAATAACGGATACGGCATACAAGTGGATGGCATATGCCAACCACATAACATAAAACTTGAGCCCAAAGTTGAAAATGCACACAAACTTTTCGTCGCACACAAACTTTTCATCATCTTCTTCTCTATCAATCTACCATGAATATTTATACCAAATCAGCTTGAAAGACCATCAAGACAATTGCTTAACAGAGACATATATTACAATCACGAAGAATTCTCTTTCTTTATGATCAATCGAATGTGTTCGTGACCAAGGATTCCATTCGTTTCAAGAACTCTTCAGTTGCACACAGATTAAGCAAAATGACTCAAGAATAATACGAATTCGATGTGGCCACAAGTAAGGCAAGCTCAAAATCTGGACTCAATACGGTCATATCGAAGGATTAACAGTTCACCAATCAGGAAGTACACAAATGTAGTTCATTTCAATCTGATGTTACATATAAATCAAACACCTAACCAACAACATTTTGGGACAGTAAACGGTAACCGCACAACCACGAAGTACAAAGTTGTTCGATTGACAGAACAAAGACAAATCCTCAAAAAACCGAATACCCACCAAGTAAAACGGCCTAAACATACAGGAGAATCAAACAATATAACCTGTTGTCACTGCAAGAGCTAAGAAACAGAGGGTGGAACTGGTAGTTAACTAAGTATCCTGATCTGGGAACTTGTCTTTAAGGAGAGCTTGTTCCTGTTGCTGTTGGTGTTCTTGAGCTCTAAGAACAAAAGGTTTAAATCCGATCTCCAATGTTAGATACCCAAAAGCTAAAGCTCCTATGACCACAATACCTGACCTGACGGCGTTCAGTCTCGTTTGGGGGTTCATACTCTCTTACTCTCTCTGTCAGCACCGTACCTACGCTCTTAAAACAAGACATTGATACAAGGAAGTGGCATCGTTTGATTGGTTTCCGGTAGCTTGCGTTGACCAAAGTCCTTTGCTAGAGGTCCACCAAATCTACGGCTACGAGAAGACATCAAATCTACGACGTGTGCTCATGATGCAACCTCAACTTAAGCAATCACCGTTCATTTGATTGACTTTTTTGCTTCCTCAGTTGTCACTAATTGATCCACACATCGATGAATTCCTTTATATCTTAGCAAGGTGTGAAATTTCGTATTCAGCAAGCTAAATGCTAGCAATTTATATTGAACGACTGCCGGAATTAACGTTTTACTGAGTAAAAGTTGTAATGTTCCATTAATTTTGTGGATTAGTTTATGAAAGTTCGGTGCTTTGTGGGTGATGGTAATTAAGCATGGCCTGAATAGCACCGTAGCGGCGGCTGTTTTCAGAAGGCAACAGTTCTTGATGAAGTCGCTTGGAGTTGGTGGCCAGAATTGTCAATACACAATGCAAGGGGCTCTGTCTGGGGATGGAACCCATTATGAGGCTGATTCTGTTGCGATTCTGAGAGCCATCACCCCGAAACTTGACCCAACTAGACATAAAGGCCAAGCAGGTGATAGCTTTGTTTGAAAACTTGTTATCACAAAACTCGTTGTTCAACTTGGTTTTCTTTTATCTGGTAATTGGGTTCTGTCACTGTTGAAGGCACGAAACTTTCCATTTTTGAGTGTTCCTTTTGTACTTTGTCTAATAGGGAAAGTAGCTGTTATTGGTGGGTGTCGAGAGTACACTGGTGCTCCATATTTTGCTGCTATCTCAGCTCTGAAAATTGTTTGTTATCTCTTCCTTGAATTTTATTTTCCAATTTTTGTAGCAGTAATTGGTTATGGGATGCTGTTTTCAGTTAAAGAGATTGTTTTACTCTGCTTTGCAGGGCGCAGATTTGTCTCATGTTTTCTGCACAAAAGATGCTGCTACAGTTATCAAAAGCTATAGTCCGGAGTTGATTGTGCACCCTATTTTGGAGGAATCATATAGTGTCAGGTGATTTCGTTTTCAGAATTTATTTGCCAATCAGCTGTTTTATTTCATGCTTGTACTTTCCTTATCCTTTCTGTTTTTATGAGGATTACTTCACAAAGTTGAGGGGTTTTGAAGAAGTAATGTGCTTTCAGGGATGAGGAGAAGAAACTGGTATTTCAAAAGGTTGTTGCGGAGGTTGACAAATGGATGGAGAGATTTGATTGCCTTGTTATTGGCCCTGGCCTAGGAAGGGATCCATTTCTTCTTGTATGTTTTACTTTTCCTTCATTTACGCATTGTATGTTAGTTTCACGGTTTCAGTTTCGGTTTCAAAGAATAAGGTACTTTTGATATCCTTAAACGATTCTTCCATTTATAATATGGTTGTAGACGTATCGAAGTGGCCAATTTATCTATTTGGTTGCTGTTTTTACTCCATTATTTGAAACACGATAATCTTTGGCTCTAATGAAATTTTTTTCCTTCCCCTCTGACTTCTGTTAGGATGAGCTTGTGGTGCATGACATTCTTTTTAGCAATATTTGTAGTTGTTGGAAATGCCAGCTGATTTCTGTTTGATCGAGCAAAGGTATTAATCTTGGTCGTCTTCCATAGGACTGTGTGAGTGCAATCATCAAGCGGGCAAGGCAGACAAATGTTCCAATTGTCATTGACGGGGTATGTAATGAGCAATTAAATACATATTATCTCATTAAGATGCGTTCCCTTATTGAAAACCCAGTTAGTAATTAGTAACTGAGAAGAATTTTCTATGCCTGCTTATGCTAATGAATGGATATTTTCCAGGATGGACTTTTCCTTGTAACAAACAGTCTTGATCTCATTAGTGATTATCCTTTAGCCGTCCTGACCCCAAATGTGAATGAGTACAAGCGCCTGGTTCAGAAAATTTTATGTTGTGAAGTAGATGATCTAGACGCTCCTGCACAATTAATGTCTCTTTCCAAGGGGTAATTCCTTGACATGTTGTTAGTATGCCTTTTAACTGCTATATGCATCTCTGACGCAAACATCAGAGCATTAAGACTTCATGGGTATTTGAGAGATAGGGGATAGCAATCAACGTTTAGATATCTCTTAATGGACCAGTTGTCAACATCTCTCCTGTTAGCGGTAGATGCCCAAACAAGTAGGAGTTAGGTCCATTTACCTTGGTGATGGTTTTTGTGTATGTATTACATATTTCACACAAATGAAATCTCATGTAGATAAATTACCATATTTTTGCCCTTCTTCGTACAATATGGTCTATTAGAAAGTTAAGCATGATATTAGTTTGCTATTTACTGTCATCAAGTTGTCTTATTTGTAATGTTTAATTTAGAGTAGTCAGGTTAGTTTAAAACTTCCTCTGCTAATTAAGTCTCTGGGACCTTTTGCTGAACTTGTTTATTATAACATCATTATTTGACAGGATTGGCAGCATAACCATCTTACGTAAAGGAAAATCTGATCTTATCAGTGATGGTGAGATGGGTATGAAAAAGTTACTGCACTATTAGACTATTGCACTTGTTCCTTCCACACTTTCAAGCTTTTGATTTGCACATATGTGAAATTACTTTCTCAAAGAGTTCTCTCCTTTGTCTTCGGATTTGTGTTGGGAACCGAGATTCAGGTTATTTATTGGAAAATGCATTAGTTGGTAGAATTCATAGAACAATTGGAACTGCAACAGGTTGTGCCTGTAACTATTTTAAGACCATTTTCACTTTGATAGTCTTGTACTTCAACCTCTCTTTGAGTCCATACTTTCATCTATTATTCAGAACATGACAATTCAATTTAGGAGATGCCGTTAGGTCCATCTCCTCGAATGTTCAATCCTAATCCTTGGAAGATCCAAGGTCATGATCTCTCTAGGATAAGATTCATATTGATGCATATTTGATGATTTTTCATTCTCACTGTGCTCTTTCCTGGTTTACTACATTTAACTACTCACCGAATCTGATTAAACATGTCTAAGCTCCCATATGGCTTGTCAATTATTCTGTGTTCTAAGTGATGATGGTGCTTTCTACTATTCTGTTGAAACTATTTGATCAACATAGCTCTTGCTTTATGCAGTAAAGTCAGTGAGCATATATGGTTCACCTCGGCGTTGTGGCGGCCAGGGTGATATCCTTTCCGGAAGGTGAATGATTGACTAAATTTTTGAGAGAGAAACTAGCAACTGATAACCAGTTACCACTTATTTTAGATGTCTACTCTTCTTCAAAGAAAGATTTCTGTTTGCTATCTGTTTCTTGTTAACTTTTTTTTTGAAGAATTTTCAATTTACTTTCCATATATAAGTGGGTTCTCATTATGTATATATTCACCTCACTTCTCATCCCAGTTAAGCCACGCCTTTGTGGTGCTTGATCACATTTTCTTGTTCCCTTGATATCTCCTCTTACATCATTATGCAAAATTGGTTCTTTTTCCGAATATTCCACACAGCCTTGCTATTTATTTCTTCTAGATTTTTCTGGAAAAGATAATGCCACAACAACATGGATCGACCATACTAGAAAACAGAACTTGAAAATGTAGATCATCATGTTTTGACGTGTCAATGTTCTTAATCTGTCTTTTTGGAATGATGCCAGTGTCGCTGTGTTTTTGTCATGGGCTCGTCAGCATATCTCGGTTGATAAAGGGAATTTGAACATCAGGTTCTGCAATCCACGCCCTAGAGTACATTAATGCAAATTTCATGCTGTTCAAAGCTCTAATTCTGTTTTTGAGAACTCATATAGTATTTTGTCACTGTTACAGTTCTGTAAATCCAACTGTGTTAGGCTGCATAGCTGCATCTGCGTTGTTGAGGAAGGCTGCATCACTTGCTTTCGAGACGAATAAAAGATCAACCCTCACTGGTGATATCATTGAATGCTTGGGAAGAAGGTAGTGGAATTTTTTATGTTGCAATGATCACTTTCTGGTGGCTTTCAAGTGTAAATCTTTACTTCAAAAAATTTGTTATGCAGTTTGGAAGATATATGCCCAGCTTGTTGATTACATGTGAGGTCCTAAAAAACCTTAAACCAATGGCCTTATTCATAGAGTTTTTCAAACAAGCCAGCTGCTTTTGCTTGGGACAAATCTTGTGTTGCAAGGTGAAAATGGAGTATAAAGAAAATCACTATTCCGTGTTGTGAGACACTGCTTTTCTTCCTATTTCTTGGTTAAGTTCATGTTGTTCCCGTAGTTCAAGTGGAACGAAGACTAACAATCACCACCTTTTAAGTGCACAAGTTTGTCATTATAATTCATGTTGTGTTGTCCTTACTTAAAGAAAACGTGAGAATTCTAACACGTCTGCGAATTTCAGGTTCTAACTTCCTAATCAGTTAGAATCTCTGCCTCAGGGATGCATGTAATATATGGTTCCATAGTAAAGTGACTGGTTCACATGAAAAAGGAAACCTGGAATATTTTACAGAATATAAACTGTAAATCAAATTGTCTAGACGTCTAGAATTCCCATCCATTACGGGCTAGGTGAACCTGGAAGGGAAGACGACAAAAAAGCAATGGAAGTATTTTACCAACAAAAGGTACCCACAGAAGTAACTTTGCTAAAAAACACAAATTTGTTCTAACCATTCTGATTTTACACCAATACCACCACAGGATGTTCAAGAATCAGGAGGTGGTTGCTGTTCTTGTTGTGACCAAATCTGCTGTGCAACATAAGGGCGAGGATGTTGGCTATAATGTCCTTGGTCGACCACAGGCCTACCTACAGTCATACCTGGAGGAGCAGCAACCTGTGGAGCAAGTTGAGGTGGCATGTAATAATAGGGTAGAGCATCAGGAGGAGCTCCAACGGGAAGACTTCCTCTAGGAACTGATGCTAGCACATCATCCTTCAAATCTTCCCTAGGGACAATATCAACCAGGAAATCAAAGATATCAGTTCTCGTAATCGCTGCAGCGATGTCGTTCTTTTGAAGCGTCCTTCTTTTGTTCTCCTCGGTGTGGTTCCAGGAACGCAGTGTCAATTCGAGAATGAACATCTCACAAGCTCTAGCGAAAACAACAGGAGCCTCAGCTGATATCATCCTTACATCCTCATCTGCCTTCATGATCTTCTTAATCCTAGCCAGTGGCAGGCTGTGGTTCTTAAAATCACTAGTCTGTTCAATTTCTTGGTATTGGTTTGCCCAAAAGCTTTGAAGTTGTTGCTGCAACTGCTGCTGTTGCTGCTGGTGAATTTGCTGATAAGCAAGTTGGTGTTGAGCAAGCTGAGCAGAAGAAGCACCAAGACCTAGTGGCTGAGCAGGACCCTGAAGCGATCCGGTCGGAGAAGGCATCATCTGGTTATGTTGATAGGGTGTTATACCATACGGAACTGGAGCTGTTGTTCCGACGGTACCGACTGCAGGAGGCTGACTATGCCCTTGCTGATCCATTCCAAGTTCGAAAGAAGCTAACGTTTCTGGTGTAATTCAAATCCACCAAACAAACGAGATCAACTTACAAAAATCTAAAAAAGTAGAGCAGCAAACATATTAATTCAACTCGGCCTTCTCAAAAGGTATCCCGCATAACGATCTGTATAAGCAAACAACTAGCACCATCCTAAATTGATCCAACTATGCAAAGAACAGCACAAGCAGTAACAATTTGTGAGGAACTTAATCCCTCCCCTGAAAAGAAAAACTGGAAGAAAAAATACACAGAAAGACTGAAACTTTTCCAGGCAGAAAGATTCCAAGCTAAAATCCATGAACAAAAACTCCAAAAATTGACTTGCAACATCAAAACCCACCACTAAAAACTAAACCTCAACAAGCCCCAACACTCGAATCCAGCTCAAATCAACCAACAAAACTAACCCCGAAAAGCACAAAACAACAAAAACTGCAATTTAGATAAAAACTCAAAATCAACCCTACAAAACTAAAGAACACAAGACGACGTAATTGTAAAATTCAACCGACGGACAAAAGCGTAAGGAAAGGTGATACCTGTCCTGGGCAGGTGGGTCGGAGAGTTCAGTTTCTCGTTCTTTCTTCGGACTCCAAAACCTAAAATAGAGTGGGGGTTGAGTGACAGGGCACAGAAGAGAGTGGAATCGTGAGTGTATGTTAAATACACGTTGTTTCAATTTGTCTTAAATAAGTGCTTTGATTTTTTTAATGCGAAGACTTGTGGTTAATTTAAGTAAAGTCAGTTTGGTTCGTCGTTTCCAACTATAACCTTCTAACTACTTTCATGTCTTTTATATTTTTCTTTATTTTTTAAATCGCTCTCTTTATCTTTTTTTTTCTCTCTCAAATCATTGATAATAAAATAATTTAGATCTCTATTTAATCAAATTTTAATGCTATTTCTTGCCCGTAATTGTGCTATTTCTTGTAATATTATTTTTATTGAAAATACATAAATAAATTATAAAATTAAGTTACATGAACATATCAAGCTAAAAATTGTTGAATTTGTAATTTAATTTTGTTATTTTTTGAAAAAATATGTATCTTCTGATCATACGAGTGAGCACATTAGGAATGATAATAAGTCAAGTCGAGACTTGTCGGACCAAGTTGTTAGACCATAGCCCAACTTTATTATTTTTTTTAAAAAAATAAGTACCCACCGGGCATATTTGTCATCCTTTGGAGCAAATTGATTCTATATTGAGAATAAGTGCCTTTGACTTTTGCGTCAATTGGACCACCACTGAAATCAAAAGGCGAACTGTTTGAGTGTGACAGGAACATCAAACCTAAACACGAAACAAGTGTTTGGTTTTGGTATTTTAATACACAATTAGAAACAATGAATTGGCACCATATGATATCAGAAACATGGGTTGGTAAACTAATTGGAGCGTTTATGACTTGCCGTTGGTGGATAGAAGAATAGGAATTGCGTCGAGTAAAAATTCAGGAATATATTACATATTTTAAATTAAATCATTTAACAAATTAAATGATAAATTTGATTTATTAATAAAATTCAAATACAAGATTTCTTCATAAAATTTTAGTTAAAAAAATAATATTACTAATATTTTTAGTTTGAGACCTAAAATTAATTAATTAAATTCAGAAAAATCAAAATTTATGTAAAAGTCTAAAGAAAGTTTTGGAGAAAACAACACTCTCTTGCATTCATCCCTATACAACATACATACAGAGAAGAAAATTAAACTGATCTTTACCTAAAGCCTTCGTAAAAATATCGGCAGGTTGCATAGAGGACTTGACAAATACAGTCTTAATATTCCCACTTTGAATCTCATCACGAATAAAATGGTAATCCACTCAATATGCTTTGATCATTCGTGAAAGACAGGATTAGCAGCAATGTGTAATGCTGATTGGCTGTCACAATGCAAACGCATAGGCGCAGAGTGTTCAACACCAAGAGAATCCAATAATCCCTTTAACCATTTGAGTTCGCAAGTTGTAGTAGTCATAGAGTGATACTCAGCTTCTGCAGAGGATCTAGACACTGTGTGTTACTTCTTTGTTTTCCAAGAAACAGGTGAACGTCCTAAGAAAACACAGTCAAAGATTGTCGAGTTAATAGGCAGGCATCCCAATCCGAGTCATAACAAGTATACAATTTCAAATCACAATTGACCTGAAGCAGAATACCTTGACCTGGATTCCTCTTTAAATAACGCACAACTCGCAAAGCTGCATCCTAGTACTCCTTCTTTGGATGCTGCATAAACTGAGCAAGAACATGCACACAATATGACAGCTCAGGTCTAGTAATTGTGAGATAAATCAGACGCCCATCTAGTCTTCTAAACTAACCTGGATCATCAATGTCATCCCCTTTAGCAAGAGCCAACTTGTGATTTTGTTCAAGGGGAGTGTTGGCAGGCTTAGCTGCAAGCAAACCTGCTTCAGATAGAATATCCAAAGCATACCTACGCTGACACAAGAAAATGCCATCTGAATGGCGTGCTACCTCTATCCCAAGAAAGTATTTCAATTTTCCCAAATCTTTCGTATGAAAACATCTACTTAAATAAGCCTTGAATTTTTGCACTGCAGTTTCATCATTACCCGCAATAATGAGATCATCCACATAGACAAGTATAGCTAATAATATAGGACCATCCCGAAAAATGAATAGAGAGTAATCAGAACTAGATTGTGTGAATCCATACCCCTTCAAGGATGCTGCCAACTTAGCAAACCAATAGTGAGGTGCTTAGTGCAAACCGTATAAGGATTTTTGAAGATGACACACCTTTCCTGGTGTTGAAGGAATGAAACTAGGAGGCATTTTCATATACACCTCTTCATCTAAGTCACCATGCAAAAATGCATTTTGTACATCCATCTGATAAAGTTCCCAACCTTTCACGGCAGCAAAAGCAAGAAAAGTGCGAACTGTAGTCATCTTTGCTGTAGGAGCGAACGTTTCATGATATTCAATTCCTTCAACTTGATTATTACCAAGTATCAATAAACGTGCTTTACAACGTTCAACACTTCCATCCGAGTTATACGTAATTTTATAGACCCACTTGCTGCCAATTGCTTTCTTTCCAAGAGGCAGGTCTTCTATTGTCCATGTACCGTTGTCCTCCAGAGCTTGTATCTCCTTTTTCATTGCTTCTCTCCAACATTCCTTTTTCATTGCCTCTGTATAAGTATTAGGTTCATGGCCTGCAGTAATTCTAGCCAAAAACAACTGATGCTGCAAGGAGTTTGATTGGAACAAAGAACTCGTTGAGGGGCTTACTTGAATATCATGAGTCACGTAATCCTTCAAACGAACTGAGGGTTGCCTTATTCTATATCCCCTACCAAGATGCTCCTCTATACCATCAATTTGACCTATGCTATCACCATCACTATTTCTAGTTTCTTCATTGACAACAATATTGACTTCCTCTTTCTCACTTTGCTCCTCTTGATCCTCAACAACATCAAAGCCCAAAGTGATATCTTTAGTTAGCCCCATATCTGTAATAGTCTTTTCAACATAAGGAAATTCATTTTCAACAAAGACCACATCTTTAGAGACAAAATATTCACCGTTCTCTAAATCATACAATCTCCATCCTTTCTTCTCAAAAGGATACCCGACGAAAACACACTTTCTACTTCTACTTGCAAACTTGTCATTTTTCCAATTCAAATTATGCGCATAGCATAGGCAGCCAAAGATTTTAAGATGCGTATAAGAAGGGGCGCTCCAAAAAGAACTTCATATGTTGTTTTGCCATTCAACACTGTAGAGGGGATTTGGTTAATTAAGTAACCAGTTGTAAGTACACACTCACCCCAAAATTCAATCGGCAAATTCACTTGAAATCGCAAAGCCCTGGCCACATTAAGAATATGCCAATGTTTTCTTTCAACTCACCCATTCTGTTGAGGTGTACTGACATATGATGTCTGATGCAATATACCATTCTCCTCAAAATATTTCTTCAAACATACGAATTCACTTCCATTGTCACTTCTAACAATTTTCACATTTTTCTGAAATTGTCTCTGAATCATCACAATAAATTGTCTAAGAACATAAGCAACCTTATCTTTCTCAGTCAACAAGTAAATCCAAACAGCACGATAACAATCATCAACTATTGTTAAAAAATAAATTGCATCACAAGATGCAGGAACTCTATAAGGTCCCCATAAATCACAATGTATCAAATCAAAACACTCTTTGGATTTATTATCACTAGAAAAGAACACTTCCCTGGTTTGTTTTGCTCTAAAACAAACCTTACA
This sequence comes from Erythroxylum gracilipes, assembly GCA_026413385.1. Lineage (NCBI taxonomy): Eukaryota > Viridiplantae > Streptophyta > Magnoliopsida > Malpighiales > Erythroxylaceae > Erythroxylum > Erythroxylum gracilipes. Next base: position 44,892,644 of record JANZLC010000202.1, read on the forward strand.
AACCTTATTACAATTGCTAGCTGAACTACCAACTTCAGAAATCAACTCTACCACCTTTGGAGAAGGATGAGCCAACCTCCTATGCCATAACTCAAAGGACGCATCATCTGTGGTTTTGCATGCGTGAGCTAAAGCCACTCCCTTAAGAAAATAAAGCCCCTCATGTTGTTCACCCGCTCCAATCAGCCTCCTTGAATCTAGGTCTTGTATAGCAAAAATTTTGTTAGTAATCTGAGCCACCAAACTCGAATCATGTAGAAGCTTTGACACAGATATTGAATTCAAATTGGGAACAAAAAGAACATGTTGCAACTTTAAATCCCTTCCAAGAACAATACTTCCTTCTTTGACCGCCATTGTCTTATCTCCTTTAGGTAAACCAACATACCAAGGTTCGATATCACGAACTTCTTTAAGATAAGCATATGTTCCTGTCATATGATGGGAAGCGCCTGTGTCAATAATCCAAGACAAAATATTTTGCTTACCCGACAACGTTTCATTACTGCCGTTCTCGGTCGAGCTCAACATTCCCATCAATTTGTTCCATTGTTCATCACTTAGCCCAGTAAAACCCTTCATGTCGGCATCAGTCACATTTCCTTATTCTCCTTCACTTCCAGGTACGTGCACAACATTGGCTCGTGAGTTGGTTCCCTTGTCACGACTTCCAGTTTGGCATCTGTATCCCCCACCCCTTCCAGACATATTGGAGTGAGGTCTGTTCCGCTACCACTCTGGGAACCTGTTAATTGAAAGCAAGACTTAGTATCATGTCCTCCTTGCTTGTAGCTTGAACAAACTGCACTTTTATCCCCCCTGAACTTTGACTGCCAGCTTGTATTGCAAAGCTTATAGGGCTACCGTTTTAGTGTGATCTTCCTTACCCACTCTTGTTGAACAATTGTTGAGTAAACCCGATTCAGGTTTGGTAGTGATTCTGTACTTAATATATTTGAACGTACTGTTCCATTCATCATCTAAGCCCATTAAAAATTGATGAACTTTTTCCTCTTCACGTTTCTTTTCCAATTCCACAGTAAGATTGCATTTGCATCCACTACATTTACACACCGACAACAAGTCATAGTTGTTCAATTCATCCCAAATTGTTTTGAGCCGACCATAATATGTGACTATGGCCTACCCATCTTGCTTGCAATTCGCAAGATCTGACTTCAATTGTTGCACTCTTGGTCAGTTTCTTATAGAAAATCTCTGCTTGATATCTTCCCACAAGCATTGAATTAACTGTCCACCATTCTTCAATTTTTACAAAAGCTTCTTTTGGCTATTTAACAGTTCCATCAATGAAACCATGCTTCTTCTTGGTTCGCAAAGCAGTCCGAATTGCCCTTGCCCATTCATCATAATTTTCCCCTCTCAACTGAACTTGGGTAATAATATTGCCTGGGTTTTCATTCGAGTTCAACATATAAGGATTTGAAAACACCTTTGCAGAAGCCGATGGCATAATGATTTCTTTCCCATCATTAGCCATGGATCTGATATCATGTAAAAGTCTAAAGAAAGTTTTGGAGAAAACAACTCTGTCTCTTGCATTCAACCCTGTACAACATATATACAAAAAATCCTAAATAGGACACTCTTCTAAAGATAGAAAACCTACCATAAATCTACCGCTAGAAAAATTCCTATACAAAAATAAACCTTTGTATAAAAGGAAAGACCCAAAATTATAGACCTAAACTATAGTAGAAAAGACCGACACTATAATGTCAAATATTTTAGACGTGTTTAGAATGCTCGAAATTGGAAGACATGTTTGAATTCAAATTGGATCAATAAAACATATTTATTTATAAATTTAATAATTAATAATTAAAAAAAATTATTTTAACGTCAACTTGAGCTTGAAGGTATTTGGAATAAACCGAGTTAAAGCCCATAAGGGGTAGTCGAGTAGGTGGAGTAGGAGGATATGAGGCCAAAAGGTCTTATGTTCGAATCTCCTTATCTACGGTCTCTCAATTGAGCCTGTCATACAAGGCTTACCTAGTGCGAAGTACCCGGTTGGCTTGATTTGCAGGTTATTGCGTCAATCTGGAGATTTACCCAGTACGCATCCAAAGGATAGCGGCTGAGGATTCCTTCGTTTTCAAAAAATAAAAAACCGAGTTAAAAGAAAATTTTAACTCCTCAAACCTATTAATAACCTTAACCACTCTAAAAAAACATATATTAATTTACAAAACCTTAACCACTCTAAAAAAACATATATTAATTTACAAAAAGTTAGTGCCCTAATCAAAATTGAAATGTACCAGTATTCAATAAGAACTTTAAATAAGTGAAACCACGTTATTTTAATTTATAAATTTAATAATTAAAATATCATCGTTTTAATTCCGTTTCAAATTCGGAAGTAATCAAAATAGACCAAGCCAAAAATAATCTTGTACACAATCCAATTCATTACCAAATTCCACCCTTAACCACTTACAAAGCTTGCATTTTAATTTACAAAAGGTTGGTGCCACACCTAGAATTGAGGTGCATAGGAAATCATTGCCATTTGTGGAGAATTTAGTATAAGGAAAACCTCAAAGCTAAAGCTGCCATCAGAGTAAATCTTCTACCCTAAACCTTAGTTGCAGCCTGGTAACTTATAATAAGAGGCTTTCGACAATTTGCAAGTAATTCACACATGACAAAAATACTATCAAACCATCAAACAACTTTTTTATTAGAACATAGAGTTGTACACAAGGGGAAGAGGAAACCAAAGCTGCACTGAACTTGAGATTTTTACCTACAAAGAAAGTCGCAGCAACTTTACACATCCTTACATTTTCAACTTTTGCTCATACCCTAACACGAGTCATACACTCTTCCAGGACCAGATACCGAATTTACAACGACGAAAACAGCCCCATTTTTTCCTTGGTTGTTGGAGCTCAACGGTTGTGAAGAATTAGATTTTTGTGGCTGCAAGAACTGCTGGCCCTTCCACCTGCAAATTTAACTTTATCCCATCATCAAGGATTCTTAATGCTATCGAACTAATCACTTCTTGACACTCTTTATCGGACAATCCGAGTATCATGAGTCTTACCTTAAAAGTAGCACCCCAGATCTCTTCTTCCTTGGCCGGAACAGCAGTGATCTTGTTTTTAGGATTCTCGAAGCTTCTCAGTTCTCCAACAGCCGTGGAGAAGAAACAACCTGAAAAAACCAAAAAATCAATTGTCAACAACAAGCAGCAGCAGACTCTGTAAAAATCTCGCACAACTGATTTTCTTCTTTTTAGCGTACCCACCTTGAGGGAAAGAAGCAAGAGACTTGCCACAGGCACCTTTAAGCAAATCAGCATTGTCTGCAAAGGCTACATATCCATCAGCAGTTATTCCCCAGTATAGAGGAACCTTACCGAATTGATCCTGTCCAACGCGTACCAGAGTCCAAATTATAGTTAGAGACCCTTCCAAAAGGTAAGGAACATCATACCAAATCAAAAACGATATTACAATACGAGCTTCGGTAGGGCACTCGCAAAGAATAAGAATGTTAATACTTACGGAAGCAACGAACAAGGTGGAAGTAGAGTTGTCGTAGACAATGAAAGCAAAGCTGCCACTGAGGTGACCAACAACATGGCTAGCAGGATAAGGTGCTCGGTCACGGAGTGCCTTGTAGGCCTCAATCACCAAAATAACCTCGTTTGCTGACTTGGCAAGACCGTACTGCTGTCTGAGACTTCCCAAGTTGTCCAATGCTCCTTCGAACAAGCAGAAGATTTCATCTTTGACCGCGAATGATCTGCTTGCATTCATTGATAAAATATCTAATCAAATTCACTAGGCTAAGTAAACACATGCATCTCATTAATACTTAAATACCAATCCCTTAAATTGTAACAGGGTTGTCATAAATCACACATGCTAATTTAATTACTTGATTATAATTTGAAATCAAATAATAGATCATAGTCATAAGAATCGTATAACTAACTCGGGCAAGAACTTCGCTTTGATATCTTAACCTAATAGGCTTCAAGCTGCTTGAACCCTTAGAACTTGCCAACCCTATCCAACACCATCTGGCTTCGACCTTCTCAGACCCCTGAGCCCGTCCCGCCAACCCTACTCAACATTATTTGATTTTGAGTTGCTTCAACCCCTTGGCCTACCAACCCTATCCAACGCTACTTGGATTCGAGCTGCTTGAAGCCTTAAACCCGCCAATCTTATGAATTTTATGAACAACAATAGCATCAAGTTGATCTTAACACTCAAACTCGCGGACCCACCAACCCTGACCAACACTATCTACAATTTCTTAAAAGCATATAAAGTCTAAGATGGTCCCACGCTATGGAAGAAAAGGACATCATTCTCAATAATTCAACAACCACCTTGATTCCAGTGGGTCATTTGCCCCACGTCATCTTGAAGCTATCCTTATCCCTAAATCACCCATACCCTGTTTATCCATCCCTAGCCTTGGGCTTGCTAGACAGTCTCAACAGCGACATAAATTTAGTATTGTCTTTGTAACATTCTATCCAATTTCAATAAATACAAAAAAGATTGATTATAAAAATTGAAATTATTAAAAGATTTAACAGTACTTTCAAACATCTTAGTCACACCTAACTCCCTCAACTTCCTCAGGCTCAGGCCATCACAAATAAAACTAATTAATTAGTCAACAAATATGACTAAAATAACAAGTAAAATACCTAACCATAGTTAGGAGTCATAACAAGAAGTCATAGTTAAGTAAGATCCGACCGTCCACATGATCAAACAACGTCAACATGTTGTCTCCACATTCTTAAGACTCCAAAATCGACAACCTTTGGAGCCACTGTCATCCGCTAGATTCAGAGAATCTGATTACGTGGCAGTCATCGAGACTTAATGACCCCGCAAGAATCCGATGTATAATATAGATGTCTGAAACTTTATTGTAGTTCTGAAGATCATGACCATGGAGGAAAAAAGAAATCATGGAAGCAAAAGGAAGAATTAAAAAATGAATTTGTAGCTCTTTTTTACATGATGTCGCAATACCTTAAACAGGAAAAAAGGAGATAGTTGATAATTTCTATTTCGGATTAGAAAACAAGAAAATTATTATTTACTTTTTTATATTTTGTAATCATTTACTGAATCTGAAACTGTCGGAACCAAAACTAATTCGTGTGCCTGATCAATTTTAAGGTTGTTTTTCGCAATTTCCTTATCTAGTAATCAATCGCGAGCATCGAGACTGTCGAAAAATAAGCTAGAACTTATGCGTACTAGACTTATAGCAGTAAGATCATCGGAGGGAGATGATTTCTCCGACCAGATTGAAACATACGAAGCATGTTTTGGGCGATGAAAACATATTAAGGATAGTCACAGGAGATGACACGTGGCATAGTTGAGACTTCTTTTTTTTTTACCTGGGAAGCAACAGTGACTCGTTGTGGTGAGTAAAGGCGAGCTGAGCGTCGTCCCCGGCTCGCACGGCCACCGACGAGGCGTTGCTGTCGAGGAAGCGTTTCATCAGAGCGGCAGCCGATATCTTCGGCGACGGCGTCCTGCATCCGGCAGCGACCAGCTCGTCCGGCGGCGACACGATCCCACCGCTGAATACTCCCAACATCTCCGAAGCACGGGTTCACACACGGCGAAGGAACCAAGAAAAAGGAAATCGTCTGACGAGAGCTAGAAAAGCTAGGACATGGGAGACGGAAGAGTGGCAATGAGTTTCACTTTATACGGGCAAAAAAGGGAATAGGGGTACCATCGTCATTTCGCAAATCAAGTTATTTATTTCTTGGCTTATATTGATTTGGGTGATAATTCGAATACATGCGGGTGTTGTGGGGCCCACTAGCTGGCGGTGATTCTTTAGCGTGACAGACACGGACGTTGATGTAAAAAAAAAAAAGTAATATTTTCTTTTTTTAACGTATTTATATACTGCTTTATTATTTAATTTAATTGCCACTTAAATTTTAATTTTTTTTTAAGGGGCTGATTTTTTCTTCGAAAAATAACAAAGGTTGCTATTCCAAAAAAAAAAAACAAAGGTTGATTAAGAAAGAAAGCCACGTGGAATCCACCTGGATATGACTTGACAAGTAACTCCGATTTGAATTACTAATCATTTACGTCTTTGCTTGGAACTACACGCCATAGTCGATGCCTTCAACTTCCTTACGAAAAAGTTAAAGGTTGGCTCTAATTTGAGTTTAGATCTTCTCTTTCAGTTAATTTTTTATTAAATTTTATAAATATACATATGTAGATTTTATATAAATATATAAATGAGATTTTTTTGAAATTTTATATAAATATATAAATGAGATTTAATAAAATAGATTAAAACAAAGTGCCATTTTGGAGATTATGGAGAAAAAAAAGATAAAAAAAAGAAGAGCAAATGCTTTTTGGTATAGTTTCTTTTCATAAATGTTGAATTATAAAATGCATCCCTTTAGATATTTATAATTTGTTAAGTTTACTTTTCTTGATTATTATGATTATGAATTTGGATAATATATGGTATTATCTAAATTAATTGAGAAATGGATTTAATGTTAAATATTATATATTTAATAGTTCCAAAGTTACTTGAATCAAATAGTTGATATGATTGATTAATTAATTAAATCAACTATTAAGTTGAAAGATATTGAATAGTTAACTTTTGTTTGTTAAATTCTTAGCCTTTGTTTGATTGGACTTATACCAGTAGAGCTTTTGTCAGTAGATCTTTTTTAGAAAAACTTTTCTAATAAATCAGTTGACTATTTAGCTGTTATTTAAAAAAGAGCTTTTTTGAAATAACTTTCATATAGTAGATTGTTTGGTAACAAAAAAATAAAAGGTACTTTTAATTTTAACTATATTTTATTTTGTAATAAATTTTTTTAATTCATATAAATATTATTTAAAGTATATTAAACAACATGTAAAGTACAATATATTAATTATTATATAATTTTAAACTATATAAAACATAAATAAAAATATATGTAACCAAATCTTTTATATGGATCATAACATAAGTAAAACTGATATTAAAAATAAATATTAAAACATATAAAAAGCTAAATAGTGGGTTTGCAAGATAAACGTGAATATGAGATTGTGAGTATTGCGAAAATTATGTGTAAAACATAAGGATAAAAGGGACTAAAAATAGGCTCATTAATTGATATGAAAAATCTACCCAAAAAAATCGTTTGAGAGGCTTTTTTGATAAGCTTCAAATTTTAGTTTTTTAAGAAACTATATTTTGACTACCAAAAAAGTCATATCTATTAAAGAAATACTTTTCATTTTACAGATAAACATCTCATTTTAAAAAAAGACTTTTGTAGTGAAGAAGAGTATTTATTGACCTCCCAAAAATTATCTAAACAGGTGCTTAATTTGCTTGCTATCTAGTCAGTAAAACTCCTCCCTTTCATTTTTATAATTATAATCACATCGTAATAATTTATTATAATTATCTTAAATTATTAATTTAAGTTGAGTTTAACTATCCAAAATTAGATATAAAAGACATATTAAATCCTCGTGATAATTATATAACATATGATTTTTTAGGTATTTCTTAACAAGTTTTTGAAAAATTGAAAAGTATAATAAATTTTTTAAAAAATTATATAATTTATTTAAAGTACATGAATGGTTCATGTTTTTACTCTCCTACAATAATTGTATAATATTTTAATTAGTAAAATTGTGTCTCCTAAGTTGATTTCAATTAGACGGGTCCAATTAGCTAAACTCCTAAAACCATGGATGCTTGGCCCCATGTTTTACGAGACTTCCGTGTTCTGATGGCAACTACTTTATCCCGATTGAAAAGGATGTATTAGGAATAAACAAACAAATTTATTATTAAAAAGCAAATAAATAATTAAAGATGGTAAGTAAGTGCTTTGTGGGTCCAAATTCCAATCCACAAATGCTATAAAATCACGTCATGTCATAGTACCCAACAACTCATATATTAAAAGGGACAAGCTGGCTGATAGATTCTACAAGTTGGGGTTCAGTGCTATGCTCCAAACAAAATAAACGTACTTATTTGTTTAAAAATTATTTAAAATATCTCCTGATTTTAAAAATATTAAGAGAAATATATTCTAAATTCTATAATTTTTTATTTTTTAATTTATTTTATAAAATTTTTAATTAACTAACCAATTTTTTATAAATTTAATAATTCAGTTCCAAATATTAGTTTTATTAATATTTTTATCTAACCAACATATTCATATTTTATATAATATATAGCTATTCACGTAAAAAATTAGTTATCAACTAATCGTTCACTTAGCCTCTGCTTTGTTAGATTTATATTAGTTTAACTTTTTTTTGTGATCTTTTATAAGAATATTTTTTCTAAGAATTCAGTTAATTGTTTAACTATCAAATAAAAAAAAGTTTTTTTGAAAAAGCTTCATAAAGTAGATTGTTTGGTAATGTAAAAATAAAAAGTACTTTTAATTTTAACTATATTTTATTTTGTAATAAAAATTATTTATGCATATAAATATTATTT
>JANZLC010000202.1:44918874-44943526 GCA_026413385.1 Erythroxylum gracilipes
TACCTATGATCGTATCTAGGTTATTGTTTAATAAGATTGCTAGAATACATGTTTCTAGTCATTACACTTAAGAGAAATTTTCCCCAATGAATGTTTATTGATAATTGCAATTTTATGTCGAGGATCCAAAATAGTATGCTAACATCGGTGACTGAAACCAAGGTATTTTTCCTAATAAATTTTCAGATTTAATTACTGTTTCAATTTGCGATTTTTCCCTTTGATTGTATATAATTGTCGTAACCAAAACCCCCCTCTTTACTTTTGTTATTTGGCTCGTTTAAACTAGCTAACCTTTACCGTTAAAGATTTCTCTTGGGAACGATATCCGCTTACCACTACTACATTAATTTGTTTTAACAAAAGTGATTTCTTTTATATTTGGTTGATTCGTGCTCGATTTGGCTTAAAAAAGCTAGTTCAAAGTTACCAAGACCGAAATTAACTATTTTCATATTTCTTCGTCTCTTGCCCTTTCACATTCAATCCGAGATACATAACTAAGGCGTCGTTACGTATTACACATGTTTTTAAACCTAGTTGACTAATTCAGTAGCGTGGCTTAACAGAGCTTTTAAACTGTTTTTAAACTAGAGTCCAAACTGCAATCAATACTTGTCTAAGGGGGAGAATGTTGGACAATTTTGTCCTTTCCTATAAAGTTGGACAACTATTAATCGCATTTTTTAATTTTTTAATAACTTATCGATTAAGTTACATAAGTTGATCCAGATAAAGATAATAAAGTGACTCAATAAATGATCTAAATCAATTGGTCGAAGTCCAGATAAAAAATGGATCCCGATTAGTGTGAACCAGACTCATATTAGCCTTGCGATGGGAAAGTTCGATATGGATGCTATATAAAGATTAAGGTCTTCTACAGTTGCTCATATAATCAATCGTAAGCATAAGGATTCTCTGACTCGTTAAGAGAACCTACGTTTTGAGAAAACTGTAAATAGATCTTACTCGCATTCTGCAGAATAGTTCTTGTGAAGACGGCGGTAGATTCACGTTTGTTTCGACTTCGAAAAACTCGTTTGAAGTTACTGAAACCGAAATTAGGTATTTTTGTATTTCTTCGTTTTTTGCCCTTTTATATTTGATCTGAAATGTTTAACTAAAGTACCATCACGTATTACACATATTTGATCAAAGCATAAGCATTTCTAGGAATTTTGAAGCACCATATGGATGTCTCTTTGATGTAATAGGCATTGAGCCGTTTAACTTGCGAGGATTCTTGGATCAATCTCCACACTTTCTTAGTAAGAAAGGTTTGATTCAGCAATTTGGAGGTGATGAGGCCAAGACCTCCTTGCGTACTAGGTGAACATACATCTGCCCATTTAATTTTAATAGCTCTAGCTAGCGTTCATGTTGCATCCTGACCAAGTTCTTGAAAATTACGTGGATCTGCTTGTGAATATAGTTGGGAATTAGAAGATGGGACCCCAATAAGTTGTTGTGGAAGAGGAAATGGAGTTAGCTAATTGAGCTCTGCCAGCAACGGAGAGCTCTCTATGACGCCAACTACTGATTCGACTGAGAATTTTATCTGCGAGGGACTTGAAGTTGCCAAGGGAAGGATTGGCTGTTAAAATGGATACTCCAAGGGAAGGATTGGCTATCCCCATTTATTGTCGAGACTCACTAAGTTTAGTTAATTAAAAAGCAAAGATTAATATTACATAAACACTGCATCAAAACAAGCCCCTTCACTTATTATCACATGTCATTTTGTTTGTTATACAAGTTTATCTTTTTTCAAAATGCATTAAAACACATAAATAAAAGAATCAAATTTGTTGGATTACTATAGTTTAACATATTATCAATTTACACTATAATAATTAACAAAATCATTAATTCAAAATAGCTCGAACCAATAGGCTTAACTTCATCGCTTGACTTTACAGGGTGCTTGGTTAATGAGATTGTGAAAGAATCAATAGCTAAAAAATGAAAAACAAGTGATTCATTATATATTATTATCATAGGAATAATGTTTTCATATATAACTTTTAGGGATTACTCCATACTCTCTAAATATGAGAGTAATAAAATCATTTCTGAATAAGGGGCATGTGACTTATTTTTTAATTAAAATATAATTAATTAATTATATTATATTATATTCTCTTTTTTAACAATTAAATATAATTAATTAAAATATATTAAAATTTGATGTAAAACAAATTTTTAACAAATTTCAATTCTCAATATTTTTAACAAACTAACCACTGCCAATAATAATAATAATCATTTCTTTTTCTTAATCGACCATTGTAATTAAAAAGATTCTATTCATTTTTATTTTTATTATTATTCACTGTGTTAACCAACCTCCCACTTATTTTCATAACAGAAGAGTTGCACTTTCGAAAGGCAATTGGGATGCATATTATATAGAAGTAACGCATAGGCACGAGGACACACATGTATGAGAAGAGCGAAATCTGCATGAGCTAGACACGTAGGAAGTTAAGGAACTCCACTCTTGGATCCGATTCTTTTAACTCACGCCGGTTCTGTAATTGACCCAAGATCATATACGTGACACTTTATATCTACGAGCAAAAAAGAATGGTAGGAAAAAGCAAGAATTACCGAGACCTCACGAGACTACATCCTAGTGCATTTAATGCACCTGAATCCACCATAACATGTCAAGTCTGTCTTGGACTCTGCAATTAACTCTGACGCATGCTTGCTTGCTTGTTTGCTTATAAATAGTCAACCCTTTCGAGTTTAGATGAATCAGAGAAAGCTCAAAACCAGGAAACCATGTCTCACATAACAGTGGAGCGAAACAGAAGAAGACAGATGAATGAGAATCTCAGGGTCTTACGTTCCTTGACCCCTTGTTTCTATATCAAACGAGTACTCATCTGATCTCTTCACTTGCTCTTGTTAATTACTACTTATAATGTTAGTTAGTGAAGATGGTGTTGGTTTTGATGATACAGGGGGACCAAGCATCCATTATAGGTGGTGTAATAGAGTTCATAAAGGAGTTGCACCAAGTTCTACAAGCTTTGGAGTCCAAGAAACAAAGGAATAGCTTAAACCCTAGTCCTAGTCCTACTCCTAGTCCTAACCCTAGCCCTAGGCCACCATTGAAGCTCATTCCTCTTCAACCTGATCCAAACCCTTTTGTTGGGTTTGAAAACTTCAAGGATTTAGCTGCCTGTTGCAACTCTTCGGTTGCAGACGTCGAGGCAAGGATATCGGGATCAAATGTGATCCTAAAAGTTGTATGTCAGAGAATACCAGGTCAAATTGTGAGGATAATCAATGTGTTGGAAAGATTTTTCTTTGAGATCCTCCATCTAAACATCAGTAGCATGGAGGATACTGTTCTGTACTCGTTTGTGATTAAGGTATAGAGTCCAGTTTCCCATGCATGACGCTTGTGTTCTTAAACAAACCATTCTGGTATCTGCTAACTAGTTGTCTGATACAAATGTAAGGGTAGGTTTAAGTGGTTAATCGTAGTGCACGCTGATATGAGCGTGCTAAATCTTAGAAAATAAGGAATTATATGGTGTCTACTATTAGAGATTTTTAATGATTGTTACTGTTTAATGTTTATATTACTCTTCTTCTTCTTTTTTTGCTTTTCCTTCTTGGCCATGACAGAATTGGAGTTGAAGAGGTTTCTTCTTCTTTTTCTTCTTCTTCTTCTTCTTGGCCATGACAGAATTGAACTTCTTCTTGTTCTGCTTTTTGTTCTTGACCGTGACAAAATTGGAGTTCAAGGCTTCTTCTTCTTTTCCTTTTTCTTCTTGGCCATGACAAAATTGAGTTCAAGACTTCTTCTTCTTCTTCTTCTTCTTGGCCATGACATGATTGGAGTCCAAGGCTTAGCTTATAGTGTCGACAATTAGTGATTTGCAATGATTATTAATGTTTAATGTCTTCTTCTTCTTCTTATAAATTTTTTGTAAAACATAGGTACATGGTGTATATAGCGTATAGTATCGACAATTAGTGATTTTTAATGATTATTACTGTATAATGTCTTCTTCTTCTTCTTCTTCTTTTTCTTCCTCTTCCTCCTTGTCCTCCTCCTCCTCTTCTCCTTCTTCCCCATGACAGATTTCCAGTCCAAAGTTTAACAGTTATGTCATTTTCATTGGGAAAGCAAAACCTGTCTGAGAAGTAACACAAGTACAAAATTTGACTACCTTTGGTTGCTTTCAAGTATATACACTGTAGGCCATAGACTATTAATAACCAGTCCTTGTAGACTGTAACAACATCCTTCAAATTTGTGCCCTAACAACATATCTAGACACGAATCATGTCTTACAGGATATGCTTGAGTGATCAGTTCACTTCCCAGGATCAAGGGAAATGAGTTCTATACTAGTTAGCTCAGGACAAAGAAGACATGTAACAAAATGAGCAACTGCTTGTCCGTAGACATATTGCAAAGACAGATTTTCACGTGTCAAAATTTGATTGTCAAATAAAAGAAATATTTTAAAATTTATAATTTTTGTTATTTCTAACATGCTTGATGTTGTTATTGCGTGCAGATAGGACTGGAATGCCGGCTAAGTGTGGAGGAACTTGCCCTTGAAGTTCAGAAGAGCTTCATACCAGAAGTTGTTTAAGCAAATGAATCATAGATCGTGATAGAGGTACTATAATGTACGAGAATGTTGATGTTTAATCATGCAGGCGTAAGAGTATATTAGTATTTGATGAACCACCTTTCCAATAATAACATTCCAGCAAAAATTTCGCAAATATACAACATCTGAAAAGGTCTAGTAATACGTAATTATGTTCTAATTAATGAAGATACTGTTTTTGAATGACTCACATAAAATACATGTATAACAAATTAATTATAAAAATAAAAATAAATGAGGGTTCTTTTTCTTTTGATTAGATGTATGAGTATTTTTAGTTATCAATTTAATTTAAAAGTTGGATAAATTAGGATTAGTATAATGAACAAGTTTTTTTTTCTTTTATTTTTTTCTTTTCGTTGTCTCTCTATAAGTGGGTTATTTGAAAACAGTCTCTCTACTAGTTAGGAATAAAGCTCCGTACTAGTGGACTTCCCAAAATTTCACGAAAGACCATTGCTTTAGGGTATTTATTTTTAGACTAAAGTTGTAAATTGCATATTGACCCTTTTGGATAAATATCTAAGCAATTAAGAAAAACGGTGGCTAGTTAAGTCCAACAAATCTTAATTAACAAAATAACATATCAAATTAACCAGGAAACAAAAAAAAGGGAAAAGTAGGTAAGCCCAACTCCAATCCAACAGTAACTGTTTCCTCTTCAAAGTCAGAAAAGTGGAAATGTCCAAACTTTCATAAAGACTATTATTATGAGCCTAAAGTGTATTGAAGATATGAGCCCATAGAGCTTGTTCACTTTGGTTCTGGGCTTTCTTTTCTCTCTTTATTTCTGTTTTTAAATTGGTAAACGGTCGGCCCAATTTGAATTAACGAATAAAATTTTGAATAAATCATAATTTTAATACAAAATTCATTGAATTCCAGTCAAAAATAATTATTGGAATTAGTTCAAATATTATTTTTAAAACAGCTTTTAATTATTTTAATTATTAATTATGATGTGACACCTCTACCCAAGTTTTGATGCTGCATTCCCATTAGCCATTGAAAGGGGATGTTTTGGTAGAAAAAGACAAACTAGTGAACAATAAAAAGGAAGTGGTGATTACAAGTGGAGCCCTAGGTATGGTAATTACCTCTAGTAGTGTGACACTATCTTATCAACTCTTTAGCTTTGCTTGGCTTCTCAGCATGTATAATTGAAGATTTTGTGAAAATGGGTCCTCATCTAAATGCATGTACCCTTCATAATTTCCCTCTTTTTTTTATATTTACATAAGTGAAATTTGGAACTAATTATTATATATTATGATTTTTTTTGAAAATGGAGTCCTCATCTAAATACACGTACCTTTTCATAATTTCCCCACTTTTTTATATAAATAAAATTTGCAATTTATTATTAAATATATAATCATTTTGTAAATTTACTCTTTACAAATCATATTTAATTTCAATCACTCTTTGTGTCCACTTTTTGAGTATGCCCACATAGCCAAATCACTTCTTCTCTTAAATCATTACACTCATTCATCATGTATTCATGAGCATGTGCCCACATCAACAAAAAAAAAAAAACGTTTTCTCATAAGCAAAAAGTCTTTAGTGTTTTGTCATGAAAGTGGGGAAATTATGAGGTTTAAGATCTCTTTGTACACTTCCTTGTGAAGATTTTGAATCCAAAATTCAAACACAAAGAGTACAAGACTACCATTTTATTATTGACTATTTTATACATGTCATAATTACATTTATAATTATTACAATTGAAGTCATTGGACCACTTACTTAATTTCCTCATAAGGGTAGGCAATTTCCATTTACACCTAGCACTTTTAAATAATTTCAACTAGCACCCAAATTAAGGGGACATGTGCCATGTTCCTTTTTTCTTAAGCTTATATACTCTCTTTTTATTGTATGTCACCAAAAGGCTCCATTTTTTGACTCAAATTAGGATTCTATTAAAGGACAGCAAACTCAAGTTCACATGGTTCAATTATAATTGATTTAAGTAAAACGGCATGTCTTGCTAAAAGAGTTGAGCTTCAAGTAAGTATAGGGCTAGACAGCTGAAGCTAGGCGCAATCTTAATTAAAAAAAAGACATTTTATTCTTTTAATTTTAAGAAAATTATTTTAAAAATTGGCAAGCTTAACTCTTTGTCATCCCTAATTCTATTTTGAATTAAACTTTGTATTCAAATCAATAGCATAATTTAAATTTTTTATTCTAGTACAAGATAAATTTTATTAAAAATTTATCCTTAAAGAATCGTGCCTTTTTAAATTAAAAAATAAAAAAGTGTCAATGTAAAAATAAAAAATTTAATTTAAAAATTAATTAAATATATAAAATATTTCGAGAACTATATGATATTATTTTTTATTTTTCTTGAGTAGGGGAGAAGTAAATTTGGTAGTTTGAATTTCGCATGGGTACTAATCAATAACAATCGATAAGGATGGTACCAATTAGACACCGGTACCAAATTCTTTAATATCACATCGGTTTATATCGCTATTTGGGCCGAGCAATTGCCAGTACTTGACCCGTTTATCAGATTTGGGTCGGATAGTTTAAAGGTAGTGGGCCTTTTGTAATTTTCAAATCACTCGTCAAGAGCCGAGCAATCTCCTGCTGCACGAACTCAGTACAAGTCACTCAACTCATACCATCGTAACCCTTCATTCTTCAAACTACATCATGTCACGCTTTGCGGATACAAAAAATCCCACCGTTATATTTCGATTATATATTAAAATTATAAGATTTTTAATTTATAAATTTACCTCATTACATCGCATATATATATATATATATTATAACAATAAATTTGTAAATATTATTTTTTAAATAATATAAAATTAAATATCAATTAAAAAAATAAATATTTTAATGAAATTTATTAATAAATTAAAATTTTAAAAATTAAACAACAATTTTAATTTAATTAATATTAACAAAAAAGCTGATAATATTTATATAATTAATAATACATAATAAAATAAGAAAAAAAATATGAAGTATGAATCTATTTACATTTTATATAAAATTACTTTTAATTTATAATTTAATTAATTTGTAATATAATTAAATAACTAATTTTAATTTAAAATCGTGTAATGATGAAGGGAGCATGGGTGCGAAAAGTGGGAGGTTTATTTATTTGGTGGGTCCCACAAACAACTCATCCGTACAGCTAAAAGGATTCCCGCCACATCCAACGCGCTCTCTCATTCGCTCTCCGTCGCAGGCTAAGCGACAACACTCGCCGTTTATCATCTTCCGTTATCTATTCTCAATGTTTCACCGTTTTACCTTTTTTACCCTTTCTGAATTTACAGTTTAGTCCCAGCGGTTAGTTTGACTCCCTCGATTCGGCTTCGGCTTCGGCTTCGGCTTCAGCTTTGGCTTAGGCATTTGGAGCCTTCACTCGAGTTTATGATTATGTAACAACCTTCTACCTCTGGGTTTTTTGTATATTCACTTTCTTTTCTCTTTTTATTTTCCCTTTTTTGTTTTTCATGGCATCTTTAAAATATTTACTGCTCTTTAAGAAATGCTTTTGCTTTCACATCTCTATTTCAATTCTTTTAATGAAGTTATCTATATGATCCTTTTTTATATTGACAAATTTTGAGGTTAACTCTATACCTTTTAAACAAACGTTTGTAATATATTTATAAATTAATTTATCATCCACTTGCTTAATGTGAAATTTCTGACACACACTTCTTAACTTGAGAGCTAAACATATGATAGATATATTAGCAAAGAGCTATAATAAGAGTTAGATCTTCTGTATTATTGTGTCCAATAAATCTTAGTCATTTATTTATGTGAGTTCTACATAAATTTTATATGGGTCCTACAAAATAAATGGTTGAGATTTCACGAGACAAAATAAGAGAGAGTAATATTAGATAGAAGATCTAGACTCCTATAATAAGCCTAGTCACTACCTTAAACCATCTAGATAAATTTAAGTTATGATACCCCAATAAGTTTTGAGCCTAATTCTATCTTCAAAGACACCTTTTAAGATGAGGTTTGTCATATATTTATAAATCTTTTTAACATTCTTTACTATTTCGGTATGAAATTTCTGGCATATATTAAAATCTCTTATTCTTGAAATTAAATCCTTATTTGATTATATTTATGTAACCTTTTTAATTGTTATTTTTATGTGAATTAAGTTTCTTCTAGTTTATATTAACATGCTTTTTCTATTTAAATCATCAAAAATCTTATTATACATTTATATATAATTTAGGGATCCATTTCAATCAGATATTATTTTAAATTAAATGTGTCACCACTTGTATTGATAATTTTAAAAAAGGAGAAACAGAAGCTACATTATACAATTTTAAATTTTAGGTAAAATATATTTTTAACATGTATTAAATATAATTTTAATTGTCTTGTTTCACAATTAAAATGTTTAGATAAAATATTTAAAATCCCCCAATCTCAAAGAACTGGAGATTCTTTGCATGCTCATTCTTAGACCAGTAGCATTAAATTAAAATTAATGTAACTTAACATGTCAGAGAGGAACACATCATTACTATAAGATATAGACTAAGGACAATAATTGCAGTTTAGAAGTAAACAATTAAGCATCCTGTCGACTACGTAGACCATGAAATGAAGGAATGTGTCGGTCCATTTGCTCCAAAACTTCCTTCAATTTCAATTAATACTTCTTCTTTTTTTGAGGGAAATCAATTAATACATTTAAACCCAACAAAATAATTCCTCATTTTCTTAAGTTCAGGTTTTTTAACGTGATTACATAAGGATGGCAATTACCCTATCTATTCTTTTTTTTCCAATTAATATTCACAAGGAAGACAATGATTTAGACTTATTAAATTCTTATATACGGTTTAAGTCTTCGCTCAAACTAATTAAAATGATGTCGTTTTGAGAAAAATAATTAAAGTTGCATTTTAGAACTATAAGTTTTTAGATGGTAGGGGCTAGGTTTGTTGAACCTTTTGAGTCGGACTTCAAATTAATACTCCAGATTTAAGTTTGACTAAAATCAACATGAACTTGACTTATTGATTTTTTGTCGAATCAAATTGGATCGAGCTCAAATCGTATTTGTTATCTTTAGAAATTTATTTTGATGTTTGATCAATCTCATCTTATTTAATCTAAATGTGATTAATTAAAATTTTTTTTATTCAAATGAAATTTAAAGGCGCTTGTTTCCACCTTACATGTTGCGTAATAAGGCTCGAAACCCTTACATGTGGTTTATGTATAGGATACGTGGTTCTAATAGACTCAAACAATTCTAAATAATAGATTGTTATAAAATCGGTTAAAATTAAATAAAATTAAAAAATTTAAAATATATTTAACAGAGACTATATTTACTCATTGAATAATTTAAAGCTTAATAAAGAAAAGAAGTTGTTAAATATAATTTCAATTGATTAACTAAAACCAATCTATTAATTAATAAATCGTTTTATTAACTAACAATAAGGATTATTAGATTATATAAATTTAAATATAGAACTAAAAAATTTATTAGTTTATGATTTTCATAACTTGCCAAACTGATTCAAAATTTTAATTATTGGTTATAAATGTAAAAAAATATTATCCTTTGTATAAACTGGATTGATTTTAATGTTAAATGAGAGAAAAAAACCAATTAAGTTATTCCAGTGAGAAATTTATTGTAAACGAAGCACATGAAATCTTTTATTCCGATTATGTTGTTCTAACTCTATTTTATTAAATCTCATACACATAATTATGTAAACTCCGATCTCTTCTAAGTTATAATACTTCTTAAAAAATTTTGAGATAGCAACTTATTCATTTTCATTATCCAATCCTACTATTAACAAATACTAAACGTCAAAGAAAATAAGCAACAAACTCTAACAATTACACATGCAACCATTAATTGAATTTATACATCAATACAATTATTCATCTCCCTTTTTTAAAAAAAATATAACATTTAATCAAGAGATAACAAATTAAATAGTATTTAAAATTTTAATTTAATAACGAACAATTCAAAATTTTTAATTTGTTAATTAACTTTTTAAAGTTCATATAAATCAAATTAAAAAATTGTTTTGTTAACATAACATAAAACAACAATTATCCAGTGAAAGTTTTGTTTATACGCAGGATTTGAAGAGATTCAGTAGCACATAACCTTATCTCTAACTAGTAAAAATGTTGTTTTTGATAGACACACACGCAATATATATATATATATATATATGCACATAATAAAATTAAAATTAGACATAAAAGATAATAATAAAACAAACAAGCGATTGTAAAAAAATATTTAGCGGAAAGTAAGAAAATGTTTAGGTTGAATAACTACGAGATAAATATTATGTATTAAATGTTTTGACCAAATACAAGGCATAGAACTCAAAAGAAAATACTTAAAAAAACCTATAAGAACAAGGATTTCTCTATGCGAGATCCTTTATCCTTATCCTAGATACGCTAAAGTAAGAAAAGGGTCGTGTCTTTGGTGAGTTTTAGCAGAGTTATATTATTATTGATCATCTTTCTCCAATTCTTTTTAGACCTTTTTTTTTTCTCCTACAATCTTTAAGTAGAATTAGAATTTTTTCGCATCTTCTCACTGGAGTGTCAACGTGTTTTCTCTTAACATGTTTGGACTACCTAAGTCTTATCTCTTTTAATTATTTATTAATATTAGTTACTTTTAATTTGTGTCTTACCAAACATTCTCAACTTTATTTCTTATAGTAAGGTTATACATCAAATGAAGCATCCTCATATTTACTACCATTAGCTTATGCCTCTATGCAATGAGTTAATACTTTGTCCTATACACTTCAAGAAAAATGTAGATTAGCGACGGAAACTTAGCAACAGAAAAATTACCGTTGGAAATTAGCGATGGAAAACATATTTCCGTCGCTAAAATTGAATGATTTAGAGACAGTACTAATACTCGTCGTTAAATTTGGAGGGAATTTGTCGCGGCAAAATTTGCAACGACCGTTAGCGACGGAACAATATAGCCGTTGGTAATCACTACAATTTAGCGATGAAAAATTATCGACGAGAAATATACCGTTGGAAAATAGTGACAGAAAGCACAATTTTGTCGCTACAATTGAGTAATTTAGCGACGATACTAATACTCGTGGCTAAATTTGGAGGCAATTCATCGTGGCAAAATTAGCGACAGAACATATACCGTCGCTAAATATGGAGAAAATTTTGGTGAAATAAAAAATTTTGACTTTACCTACGGAAAATTCCATAGGTAAATTTTGTTGGTAAATGGGTTTAGCGTCAAAAATTTTCTTTCCGTCGGTAAAAAGGCGAGAATTATTGGCAGAATAAATTTTTTTGAGTTTACCTACGGAAATTTCCGTAGGTAAATTCCGTTGGTAAATGGATTTAGCGACGAAAATTTTATTTCCGTCGGTAAAAAAACGGGAATTATTGACGGGATAAAAATTTTAAGTTTACTTACAGAAATTTTCGTCAATAATTTCGTCGGTAAATTCTTTTAAATCTAAACTCACCCGATATCTCCCTCCCACTTGTGTCTTCTTCTTCCTTTCTTCTTCCTTCTTCCTACATCTTCTCTTCGGTTTTATTGGAGCCCATTTCTCTATTGTAGGCTCCTTTTCTGCTCGTCGGCGTTGTCTTCTCAGGCTATTATCATCATGTTATTCGATGAAGGTATTTTTGCAACTACTGTCATATGTTTTTTCATATATTAGATGAAAGTTAATTTTGGTATTTATTACTTTCGTTAATTTGTGTATTTTATTATTGGAAAAACAACTTTAAGGTATAAATGTTAGTGATAGAAGGGACAAGACGCAATTTTAGTTGTAATGTTGAGGTAAATTTCTGATGCATGTAAGGTATTTGATGAAATGACTGTTATTTGAAAAAATGATTTAAGTTTTTTATTTTCAATTTTGTTTTAGTATGAATTTCAATATTCAATTATTTTACTTGAAATAATGAAGTTCTCTCCATGGTGACTTCCAGAGAAACTAAATACTTTGCAAATAAATTTTAAAAAATAGTTTTCAGAAAATTTCTCGACGGAAAAATATTCCGTTAGTAAAATATATTGGTTTACCGACGGAATAACCAAATTCGTTGGTAATTTTCTGACAGAATAATTTACTGACCGAACAAAATAACAGTCGGTGAATTTATCGATGGTAATTCCATTGGTAAATTTACCAACGAAAAATTTTCATCGTTAAATTTACCAACAGCTATATCTCCGACGTCTTTTTCCGTTAATAAATTCCGTCGCTAAATAAGCTTACCTATGGAATGTGCACAAATTTCATCGATAATTTTCGTCGCTAAACTCTATTTTTCTTGTAATGATAGAGCATGGTTGGTGTATTCGCTAAACGATATAATTTACCTTAAACTTACGTGATATATTTTTGTCACATAAAATTCTTAATACACTTCTTCAATTAAGTCACTTTGATATGATATAGTGAAATATGTCTTTATCAAGCTCTCCATTACTTTGGACTATAAATCCTAAATACTTAAAAGACTTATAAGAACGAGAATGACCTCTTTATGTGAGATCCTTTATTTGTATCGTAATACGTCAAAGTTTGTTATCGAAAGTTGTGTCTTCCGTAAGTTCCAATAGAGTCATATCATTCTTGATCACCTATCTCCAATTCTTCTTAGGCCTTCCTTTTTTGGGCTTACAGTCTTTAAGTATAATTTATCGGATTTTCTCACTAGAGCATTAGGATATCTCTTTTTAACACGTTCAAACTACCTAATTCTTGTCTCTCTTAATTTTTTATTAATATTAGCCACATTTAACTTGTTTCTTACTATTACATTTTTTATTTTATCTCTTCTAATAAAGTTGTACATTTAACAAAGCATTCTCATCAGCTGTGCTATTAGCTAATGACTATTCGTATGTTTAATGGGTCAACATTCTACCCTATAAAGCATAACTGGTTTAATCACTAAACAATAAATTTTACTTTTGAGTTTGAGTGATATATTTTTAATTTTCTTGTGCTTTTTTCGTTTAAGTCATCTTGATATGATACATTGAACTATATTTTAAACAAATTTTCTATTACTTTAGATGATAAATCTTATATAATTAATTTTTTTTGGGTATAATTTTTTAATTAATCTTTACCTTTACATTAAAAGCCACCGTCTTTATTAAACACCATTATTCGAGTGATCATTTATTAAATATATCAATAAAAATATTATTTTAACTTGAATTATACAATTTTTAAAAATTGGTACTAAAATAATAAGTTTTGAAATTCACATAAAATTAATAAAATCTACAAAATTAAATACTTTTAAAAATTTTATCTCTTTAAATAATTAAAAAAAAGAGGTAAAACATTCCAGGAATTAATCAGTAAATAGCCACAAGCATTCACAGTGATTTGAATAATTGCAATAAAAACAAATAAAACCTCTATATCAGAGTAACGTAAGGTAAGTAATAAGGCCACTTATTATTGTAGCTAAGGTGAACCTAGATAGGGCTGGGATATTAATTCTTACACACATAAGAAATTCTGTCCCATGAAAGCGACAGTAGCCTCCGCCTAGCTACATAGCTAGCTGCTTGTATAAGTATTCCCTTGGAAATTTGAGCAAATGCAGGCGTCGTTGTCCTAATACATAGGAAATAGGAATATGGAACATTTTTAATACTAAATACTTTAAACAAGTCCAAACTCCATTGTCAACCGGTGAGATGAAGGACCCGTTTGGATGTTAGCTGTTCAGCTATAAAACAGCTGATTGACTAAAATTAGCTGATTGACTTTGTCAATCAGCTATTGATTTTGTTTGGTTGTTAGCTGGTTGGGTTGAATCAGCCAACCCAACCAGCTAAAAATGAAAAGCTAGTCATGGGCAGCGTTTCAAAGAAACAGCTAATTCAGCTGTTTCACCGTTACTATTATACCCCTTTTGCTGCTCTTTAAGTTGTTTAAAAAAAGGGAATGAATGTGGGGAAGTAATGAAGTAGTAGCAAAGGCCATTTTCCTTTGAGAGTTGCGTGAGTATAGAATTTTCTAAATATTGATAGTTATGCACGACATTAAGTTGGTCTCTATTATTATTAAATTATTATTATTATTATTATTATTATTATTATTATTATTATTATTATATGTACAAGATATAATAATTATATTAGAGTTATAAAGTTAATTTTTGTAGAATTAAATATTAAATATTCTAAATTGAAATACTAATATATATTATATTTATATTCTTATATATTTTTTAAAGTCATGTCCTTATAAGTCATTTTACATATAAATAGCTAATACTAAACAGCTAATTTTACCAAACATCAAATGACAAACAGCTAATGCAATCCACTGATCAAATCAGCTGATATAATCAGCTATCAGCTAACAGCTGATATAATCAGCTATCAGCTAATACAATCAGCTAATTGCCAAACAGGGCCTAAGTCTTCTCACTTGCTTCTTCCCGCGGTTGAACCTAACGCACCGTCGTTAACCCCAGTATTTTATAAAGACTCCATGATCTTGCCACGTGCGAAGATCCTAACGGTAATGGTTGATCTCCAAGAACCAGATTTGGAGGGAAAAAAGATAAATAAAATACAATTGCAACGGAGAAGAGTCCTAATGGCTAATTGTGTCTGTTCTGTTGCTTGTATTAGAGCTATTTTCATAGGAATACGTGCAATCTCTCCCTACTTCTCCTTCTCTATTTGTCTTCCACGCTCTTTCTCGGTCATTCTTTTTCGCCGAAAAGTTGCGTCATCAATCGACGGCCGACGGATTTTGATACGATGTCAAAACTGAAAGCGGCAAGGTAGTGTTAACCTCGGCATCGATTGTCATTGAGTCACCTTTGGGGTTATGTTTCTGGTAGCGTCAGATCTAGTGCCTTTGGTTTAAGGTTTTGAAATTGTGTTTGTATTGGTTGTTTCGCTCAATTTTGGAATGAGATTCGGAATTTAGGGTTTTGGGGGTCAAATATTGGTTCTAAATGGAAGAGGGGAGAAGATCTGTTGACTCCTCAGGTTTTATGGTGAAGAATAGGAGCTCCACCGGCTGTTTGATTGTGAGAAAAAATGGTGGTATTGGTGGTGATGGTGCGGGCATGGGGATGGGTTCTTCTGGTGGACGCATGGTTTTTGAGGGTAAGAAGGAGAAGAAGCGAGCTAAAATGGATTTCAGCGATTCGGGGTCGAGTGATGAGCAGTTAATGCCGACTGGGAGAAAATTAGGGTCAGACACAATAAGTGTTTGTAATGGGTTGAGTGATTTTGATAAGCGTGGGATTGGAGAAAGTGATGCTAGTCAGAAGAGGAACAAGGGAGGTGATTTGAGGCGCTATGAGGTTGGTGTTATTGGCAGAATTAGAGAGGATTTGGGTGGAAGGAAGAGGAATAGGTTGGAGGTGTTTGAGTTAGATGAGTATGAAGGGAATGATGAGGAGATGGTAAGGAGGCGACCGTTTGATGATGGGGTTTTAGATAAAAGGAGGTTTTTTGGGTCGACGGTGGTGGGAAGAAGTAGCATTGGAGGGAAACATGGGACAGGATCAAGTAGACATGATATTATTGCTGATAGGAAAAGAAGTACAAATTTTGACGGGGCAGGTGGGTTAAGTCGGGGGGATCATAATGTCAGGGCTGCACCTAGCCATCCAATTTCTTTTCTGAGGGATAACTATGTTTCTGATGAACCTATTAGGGTTCAAGGCAAAAATGGGGTTTTAAAAGTAATGGTAAACAAGAAGAAGAAGATTGGTGGCTCTATGACTATGAGCATTTATGATCGCTTTGAGAATGAAGAAAATATAAAGGGTTTGAGGACAGAAGATACTGTTAAGAGGAATATTTCAATCCGTCCCTTCTTTCATTCTGAGCCCGAACATGTTGAGAAAGTTGGTGTTCTGGTTGGGACAAACAGGAAACCAAGTAAACCTTTGAAATCATTTTCAGCTAAGCATCACAAAGTTAGTGAACAGGATGCAGAAGACAGTGATACGCCCCTGAACATGGGACCAAAGGCTATGGAAATGCGTAATCCGTTGAAGACACCATTTTCTACTGAGAAAAACAAGGGTCATCACCAGGATTCAGAAGACGGCAATTCATTACTGATGCTTGGTTTGAAGAATGTAGAAACTCGTAAATCCATGAAAAGCATGAGTAGTGAAGGTGAGAAAATGCTACCCAATCAGCTTCCCCCAACTAAAGTCAAAGATGGGAAAGTTAAGCGTGGTACTGGTACAGAAAAGCAAAAGTTGCGCGAGCGTATAAGGGGTATGCTACTGGACGCAGGTTGGACAATAGACTACAGACCTCGAAAGAACAGAGACTACCTTGATGCGGTCTACATTAATCCTGGTGGAACAGCCTATTGGTCCATCATCAAGGCATATGATGCCCTTTCAAAGCAATTAAATGATGATGAAGATGAGGTAAAACCCAGAAATGATGCCTCTCCATTTATGCCTTTGTCAGATGAGGTGCTTAGCCAACTGACAAGGAAAACAAGCAAGAAGATTGAAAAGGAAATGGAAAAGAAGAGAAGAGATGACAGTGAGAATGAGATAGTGAGGAAGTCTTCGAGTTTGAAATATCATGAAGAGAGCATGGATAGTGGTAGACACGAGGAGAAACTAAGCTCCTTTATAAAGAAGAATAATAAGCCAACAAAGGGCAGAGTCAATAGTAATTCGTGTTTCACTTCAAATTCCAAAGGCCAAACTTCAGTTCATCATTTGCATGATAACAGTGAAGAGCCATCCTCTGGATCCATTTCTTGCAAAGGAAGAAAAACTAGAAAACTCGGTAGATGCACATTGCTGGTGCGGAATTCTAATCAGGGACTAAATTCTGGGAGTGATGGTTTTGTTCCGCACGCGGGAAAGCTGACACTGCTAGCCTGGCTAATTGACTCTGGAACTGTGCAGCCAAGTCAAAAGGTGAGGTATATGAACCGCCGACGGACGAAAGTTATGCTAGAGGGTTGGGTTACAAAAGATGGTATTCATTGTGGGTGCTGTAGCAAAATCCTTACAGTTTCAAAGTTTGAGATCCATGCTGGGAGCAAACTACGCCAGCCATTTCAAAATATATATCTTGATTCTGGGATTTCCCTTCTGGAGTGTCAGGTTGATGCTTGGAATAGACAAGAATCTATTGAGGGCATTGGGTTTCACTCTGTAGACATTGATTGTGACGACCCTAATGATGATACTTGTGGTCTCTGTGGAGATGGTGGGAACCTCATCTGCTGTGATTGTTGTCCGTCAACGTTTCATCAAAGCTGTCTGGATATAAAGGCATGTGTACCTTGTCTCTATATATTTGCTTTTCTTATCATTCTTTCATCAGAGCTGCCAAACTACTTTTTTATTTCATTTTTCACTTTTACTCTCTCTCCCTCTTCACCTTAGTTCTTCCTCCCTCCTCATGGTTTGTTTCTTTGTTGTATTTTCCTGCATATTCTATTGCTTGCAAATTCCATGTTAAACCGACTATCTCCACTATCAGGTTAATTATTTCTTATTGTTTCTAGTATTGATTTTTGAATCCCTCTCCTTTTCCATGTTTGAAGGTACTGAAATCAAAGTTGACCCGTAACTGCCATTTAATATTGAGATTTTTGTAATCAACTTGGATGTTTTGGTAATGGTTTTTGTTCAATTTCATTTCTCCTTGCTATTCTGTGATTTTACATTTTTTTCTAGTATTATTCTTCTTCACCGGCTTTTCTCTGTTTCTTTTCCATTTCACTGTTGGTATTTTTTGTTCCACCGCAATAGAACAATTGTGGCGGATCATTGTACCCGTGGCTGCAATGTACAGCTACTGTTTCATTCATACTGCAAATGCAGCCTATTGCAGTAATGCTGCCACCCGCAATTTGGAAAACTGCTCCATACCTTTCCATACATGTAGAATTTGCAAGTACAAAAAAGTTTGTGTTTCTTCCTTTTTTGTTTAACTTGTTGACCTATACCAACATAATATGTATTGGAAAGAGGTTTTAGCATATTTATGCCTCAACAATCTTAGCATGCTTTATGAATTTAAAGGAAGGCCTACTGAAAAGCCATGTGGATTCTTCAGTTAGTTAGCATATTAGTTTAACTCTTAGGCAGTGGAGGGAGTACCATGGGGTTGCTCTCTTGCTGAAGTGAAGGATCTTATTTTGTGACAGATGTTTGTGCCACAACAGAATGTTTGGGTAAAGTGCAGCATTTTGTTTGTTGTTTAGGTAATCACCTGCAAACTATGATTCTGTATGCTGAGGGATTTTGACAAAAAGAAAATATTTTCAGGTGCTTTGACTAGAATGTTGGATTTTATTGATACTATGGAAGGTGTTGTCTCATGACGACTTATGAAGCTCGTTATCCTATTTAACTTAATGGCTGAAGGGAACTTAAAATTTATAATGTTTTGAGATCTTTTACTTTTGGCTTGATAATGTTTCGTAAAAGCAAAGAAATGAGTTAAATTGAGCTGAATTACTCAAGCTGTCTTGTAATTGAACAGTTGTCCTTTAGTCCGTGGCCCTCGTTCACGCACTTACTGTGTTGTTACTCTGCAGATGCTTCCCCCAGGTGACTGGCATTGCCCAAATTGTGCTTGCAGATTTTGTGGGGTAGCCAGTGAGAATATTCTTCAAGATCACTCAGCACATTCGATGCCACTTACTTGTGCAATGTGTGCCAAAAAATGTATATTCTTATGCTTTACGGTTTCACCAATATTCCTTTTTGTCCTTATATTCCAGATGCTGACTGAAATTGAGTTTTTCTCTTTCCCTTAGACCACAAGTCATGCACAAAGGAGATAGATGCCTTTTCCCTTGAGGCAGATAGTTTCTGTGGCAAGAAATGCCAAGAGGTAATGCTACTAATCTCTCTGGGATTCTGTTTACTAACTTAGATGCTCCCACTGCCACCTCCTTGTTATATGTATTCTATCTTAGTTGATTGTTTTATATTCAGAAGCCACAGTGCCTTCTGTCCTTGATGTGCTAGTCAGGCGCATGTTAACTATGTTAACCTATACTTTACTGCATTACAGCTTCTTGAGCAATTGCAGAGGTATCTTGGTGTCAAACTTGAACTAGAAGCAGGATTTTCATGGTCTCTCGTTCATAGAACTGATACAGACTTAGATTCATCTCTCCAAGGACTTCCTCAAAGGGTAGAGTGCAATTCAAAACTAGCTGTTGCTTTGTCTGTTATGGATGAATGCTTTTTGCCCATTGTTGATAGGAGGAGTGGGATCAATCTAATACATAATGTTCTTTATAATTGTGGGTAAGCATTCTTATTTCCAATCATGGCACATTAGTTTGTTAAAAGCTGCTCCGTGATCATGGACCACCATAAGTAATGGCCTTAAATTTACCAAAATGGATAAATGGTAACTTTGCTGATGATAGTATTAGAGATTAGTATTGTTATTATGTTTCATACATAATATGTTACTGAAACTTGTATTTCCCTACTTTTATATGTAGATGTGCTGAAACATAATTGTGGAAAGCCATTTTGCGCATTCTTTTTCTCTTTTACACAGGAAATCATTAACTGAGTTTGTTCTTGTTGACCTTATAATCAACAATCATTCTTTTCTCAAGACAGTTTTATGTATTCTATAGTTGTTTCTAGCTGTTATTAAATAGTGTTATCTAGCTACTGCCGTATTACCTTGATTTTTTAATTAATTTAGCTACTTGAAAGAAACTGTATATTCACAAGTGACTTATGACCATCTTGTACTGATAACATATAAGCATGCCGAAGTTGTGGTTAGTTTTTGGTAATTTAATTGCCAAATTGTTGAATTGCTGCATTTTGGTGTAAAACTGGAGTTGCTTTGTTGGACCTTTCCATCTTTTTCAGATCAAACTTCAACAGACTAAACTTCCATGGCTTCTATACTGCCATTCTAGAGAGGGGTGATGAAATAATTTCTGCTGCATCTATCAGGTATTAGATGGATAGTCACTTTTTTTGCTGTTCAATGGCAACAATCTGATTGTTGAAGAAATGGAGTTATCTATAGGAATCAAATGATACTGAATCAAACTTTCCCATATATGGAAATTTACATTGTTAATGATAGCTATAGAGTTTCTTTAATACCTTGAAATGCATTTCATTCAAATTGCTGGGACGTACACAGAAGACTTGGTCTTTAGAATTGCAGAAATTTGATATGTACACTTGTCCTTTTATGTAAATTTGTTGTCACATGACTTCATGTGCTTTGTTTCCTCTATCTACTTACTAGATCTCCAACTACTACTGCCTATTTAGGTTTTGCTAGTTGGTCAGCATTCAGTTGAATTTGACATTTTCTTGGCATGGTTTTCCAGGTTCCATGGGGCAAGATTTGTAGAGATGCCATTTATTGGAACTCGCTATACATATAGGCGCCAAGGGATGTGCCGCCGGCTCTTTTGTGCCTTGGAGATGGTGAGGATTAGTAACTATTCCAACATCTTTGTTTGTGAAAAATACTGGCTATAAATGTGGTCTATGCGTGAAGTTGGATTTTTTCTGCCATCTTAATGACTTTCCTCCTCTTCTTAGGTGCTTTGCTCTCTGAAGGTTGAGAAACTGATCATCCCTGCGATTTCTGAGCTCACAAAAACATGGACAGAAGTTTTTGGTTTCACTACACTGGATGAGTCGCTTAAGCAAGAGTTGAAGTATATTAATATGCTGGTTTTCCCTGGCATTGATATGTTGCAGAAGCAACTACTGGAACAAGGAAAAATTGATGGAAACTTAAACATTAGCAAAGGTTTTCATCAGGATGCATCTTGTTGGCTTTCAAATTTCAAGCCAAATTTTACATTTATATTCTGCAAAATATTGTTATCCAACTTGGTGTTTCCTCCAGCAGGTGTCACAAAAATGGAAATTGAAGGCCGCCAATGTAAGATTCCAGATTTAAAAAGTAAATTTTATATTGATTCTTCAAATCAGTGTGATCAGAAGTGTGGTGACAGTGATTCAGAGCATGCCAGTGAGACAGATGATGTGGGTACTGATAAATCTGACTCCCAATGTCCTGATATCCCCTCGAATGATGCTTCTGTGATGAATAAAGGCTCAGACATCGAGTCATGTGTTAAGGTAGATGAATATTCATTGGACAGAAAAGATGCATCTATCGCAAATGAAAGTAATGGTTTACAAGGGATGACTAAAAATGCAGGCTTTGGATCTCCTGTTACAAACACTAATGAGTCTTGCATTCAGGGTGATGTGACTATGCAGAATTCTGGCTCACATTGTGGAGATCATACTTTGGGTGAAACCTGGACTATGGATATTACATTAGATGCTTCTCGTGAACTTGAAATTCCAATTGCGCTCGACGGGATGACATGTGCGTATGCTGAATCCCGGGACGGAGTATCTAGATCCAGCATTGCTGGTGCCAGGTTGGAGGGAAATAAACAAGACTTGCCTTCTTCCAAAAATGTTGTAACCTGTGAAGAGGGAGTTGATGCTCGTGCAGCTAAATTAAATCAGTCAATTTTGGTTTCAGTGAATGCAAATAAAATTGTTGATACTCAGTTGAAGGATGATTTGGCCCAAATAAGTTGCAACGGTGCTAGTCACAATGATACACAACAGGTGGAAACTAAGGTATTCTCTGATGCAAATAATGCTAATGGTTGGATAGAGAGCAATTTTACGAAATCAGATCCACAACACATGGCGCTGCAAATGTTCAAGCTATGACTTATACAGAGGATCCAGTTGCACTAGTTGCTTGCACAAGTTCCTTCCAATAAGATTGGTGAAATTCCTGGTTCCTCTCAGACCATGGTCGATGGCACTGATATTGGGTTCACCACAGATTAAATATCAGCCAAATTGTAAGTTGTTTGTGAGATGGGTGTCAAACTATCAGAAGCAACACGTGGTCTGATGGAGATGTCTCATCAGTGTCTGAAGGTGGTTTTAGAGATTGATATCACAAGGAGAAGTACTTGGTACTTGGCACAACCTTTAGACGGGCTGTTCTGCACATATATATGATTGGTGAATACCCATGTTTGACAGCAACATGATTGACTATGATGCAAGTTCCTATGATTTGCACGATTATTGTTTGGATTAGGGTGTATCAGGATTAAAACTTTTGCTAAGAGTTTTAAAAATGTGATCTTAATGGAGATGGGGTCCAGATGAGCATCGGGTCAGAGAAGTTGCTGTTGCATGGCTCATTTCCCTGAAGGTCTCAGTGTGTACACATCCGAATCTGTGGAATTCTGAATTCGTATTACATAACTTTTTCTGCGAGTCTTGAAATTCTGTATTCATCCTACGTTAACCTTTTCAATGCCTGAAAATTTTGAATGGCAGTTTTGGTTAATAGAGGCACGATTTTCACGCGATCTTATAACAATTGCTCGTTGCTTACATCAGATGCAAGTTTTGGCACTTCACTATTCTGGTCTTATTCAGATGATGTAATAATTTTGATTACTTTAGTTGCAGAATAGCATTGTTAAGTTAACCAGCAATATTGATTCCTGTTACAGTAGTTTCCATGCGAGTAGGTGGTCTCATATTACTTGGGCATGATTAGTTGGGTGTTACAAATGTTTATCTAAGTATCAACTTTATACTAAAAGGTGCACCTATTCTTTTGTATGACAATTTCACTTAGGTTTATTTAAGCAAGATTCAGCTTTTTTTTACGTGATTATCAACTAAACTTTTATTTGGTTGGGCTTATATCAGTAGAATTCTTTTCTGAAACAAATTTTTTAAAGAAGTCAATTCACTGTTTGATTGTCATTTAAAAAAGAGCTTTTTTGAAAGAGCTTTATACAGTAGATTGTTTTGCAACATAAAAATAAAAAGTATTTTTAATTTGAACTCTATTTTATTTTGTAATAAAAATTATTTATGCATATAAATATTATTTAAAGTATATTAAACAATATGCAAAGTACAATATATTAATTATTATATAATTTTAAACAGTATGAAACATAAATGAAAATATATCTAACTAAAACTTTTATATAGATTATAACATAAGTAAACTAATATTGAAAATAAATATTAAAACATATAATAAGCAAAATAATATTATATAAATCTCAAAATAAATATCCAAGTTAACTAAATAGTTAAATACATAATAAATGGGAAGATGAGTTTGTGGATATTGTGGGAATTATGGGTAAAACATAAGAGAAAAAAGGGACTAAAAAATAAACTCATTAATTGATATAAAAAATCTACCTGAAAAAGCGTTTTTTTTAGAAGCTTCAAATTTGAGCTTCTTAAAAAGCTGAATTTTGGCTGTCAAAAAGTCATATCTATTAAAGAAGTGCTTTTTTATTTTACAGCCAAACACTCATTTTTTTTAAACTTTTGTGGTGGAGAAAAGTACTTATTGGCCTCCCAAAAGCTCATCCAAACAGGCACTAAATTATTTTTGAAAGCTTTATAACTCTCATAGTGTTCAACTTCGACTCTTATAGTGTTCAACTTCGTTAAACTAACCTCTATTACTTTTCTATAAGTATACAAAAGAATATTCTCTTTTAATGTGTTATTTTCCTATCTATCTCTCTTTCGAGCAAGGCTTATTTATAGACAACTTTGACTTTACAATGCAAAATCCTAATTAAATTGAACTGATTAGATTATCTTTTATTCTTGTTAGATTATATTACACTAACTAATTGGATAACACTCTCATTCAAATAAGACTCTATTTGATAAGATTTAGCTACTTCACAACTAATAAGATAAGAGATTACATCAATATCTAGGAAGAATTCTACTATCTTCAAATGATTCTCTCACACGGTCTTTATCTGTTGGATCTCGTTTCCGGAATCCAACTCTTAACAAAACGAATCATACCTTAACTATCATCGCTTCATAATTTCCTATCATTATTTTTCCATAACACATCTCACTTGTATATAAGTACGTAACAACAAATCATCATCTCA
>JANZLC010000202.1:44950406-44966908 GCA_026413385.1 Erythroxylum gracilipes
AACCATATAAAACATAAACGAAAATAATATATAATCAAATATTTTATATAAATTATAATATAAGTAGATTAATAACGAAAATAAATATTAAAACATATAAAAAGTTAAATAATATTATATAAATCTTAAAATAAATATCCAAATTTAGTAAATAGTTAAATACATAATAAATGAGAAGATGAGTTTATGAGTATTGTAAAAATTATGTATAAAATATAAGGATAAAAGATACTAAATATAAACTTATTAATTAATCTAAAAATTTACTTCAAAAAGCATTTTTTGAGACCAAAAAAGTCATATATATATTACAGAAGTATTTTTTTATTTTAAAGCCAAACAACTATGATTCTTAAAAAAAATTTATGGCGAAGAAAATTATTTATTAATCTCCTAAAAAGGCAAATTTCGCGTGCTTAGGAAGTGCACTCACCGTCGACCCAAAACACTAGTGATATTGCTGGTTGCTTGCGTCATTAATCACTAGCCACTACAAACGGTGACCCACTTAAGTACCTAATCAGCTAATTGGTGGTTGACGGTGGACCTTCTCTCGACCTAACACAAAAGTGTCAGCCCCATTCTTTTCATTTATGAAACGAAACAACTGTTCCTCATGTGAGTGACTTGTGAAAGTTGGTTTCCTTGAATTCTGTTCTCAACACGTTCCAATACTATCTCTGAGTCCTTTATCCTTATCGATATGTTATTAGATAGATAAATTATTGGATGTAATTTTCTTGAGTAAAAGATACATAACTTTCAATTTAATTTTTTTAAATTCTTGTAATTTTTTTTTTAAAATTATTTCAAAATCAATTTAAAAAATAACAAAATATATGTGTTAAAATCAATTAAATGTTATTTATAAGATGATTCATCTTAGTTTTTATAATTATCACTTTAATTCAAATATAATTAATTTAATACAAATTTAGTCACTTTAAATTGAATTTAAGAGTTAAATTAAGTACCTGCTTGGATGAACTTTTGAAAGGTCAATAAGCACTTTTTTTACTATAAAAGTCTTTTTAAAGAAAAATAGGTGTTTAACTGTAAAATAAACAAGTATTTCTTTAATAGATATGATTTTTTTAACAGTCAAAATACAGTTTTTTAAGACAATCAAATTTGAAGCTTTTAAATAAAGTGCTTTGTAAGGTAGATTTTTTATATCAATTAATGACCCTATTTTTATTCCCTTTTGTCCTTATTCACAAATCTATTTTTCATTTATTATATATTTAACTATTTACTCAACTTGAATCTTTAATTTGAAATTTATATAATATTATTTGACTTTATTTATATGCTTTAATATTTATTTTCGATATTAGTTTACTTATGTTATAATCTATATAAAAGATTTGGTTAAATATATTTTCTTTTATATTTCATATAGTTTAAAAATATATAATAATTAATATATTGTACTTTACATATTGTTTAATATACTAAAATAATATTTATATGCATAAATAATTTTTATTAAAAAATAAAATATAGTTAAAATTAAAAGTATTTTTTATTTTTATGTTACCAAAAATAGTCTATCTTATGAAGCTCTTTCAAAAAAACTCTTTTTAAAATTATAACGAAACAGTCAATTGGCTTTTAAAAAAAATTCTTCTAAAAAAAGATCTATAGAAAAAAAACTCTATTGGTAAAAACTTCACCGATATAAGCCCATCTAAACAGAAGCTAAGTTACTTTAACTCAGGGGTGATATTTCTACCGTGTATTTTTTGTCGTTGTTTTTAAATAAAATTTAAGAGAGTTTTTTTAATTAAAAAATAAGGATTTTTGAATATTTACATCTTTTATCATAATTTTCTTATATTCAAAAATGTGTTTAAAAATATTTTTGAAAAAGACATGGATAAGAAAAAACAACACGTTACATAGTCGTGGTGCTTTGGTCCAGTGATAATGATGTATATTACCATAGTGCATACAACTATTACGGAAGAGCAACAGGAAAAAAGAGCATGAATTTCATGTTAGAGGAGCTGGGTGGAGGGAATGGTGGAATCCCCCTTATGTTAAGACAATGAAAGTCAGGTAAAGTCTTTACGATACATCAAATCACGAGTTTGCCTCTCTCTTTTTCATGTTAAAAGTCGCGATTAATTGATTGCTTATCTGGTAGTTAATTATATTAATTTATTTAATTAATAAATTATATTAGTTTTGATAAAATTAATTATTTAATATTAACTGTTTAGGTATAAAATGTTTTATAAGAATATAATTTTTAAAAAATAAATGTATGAAAATTATATATCTTAATATTTTGTTGAATATTTTTATAAGAATTTAAATTTTTTAAAAATTATGTGCAACCTGTAATGTTTCATTATTTATGAAAAATTTATACAACTCTTTTTATAAATAAAAATTAATTAATTAAAATCAACTAATTTTTCAATTTAATTTATATTAATAACTTCTGTTATCAAAAAAATGACTGATTAGTTAAAAAATTAGTTGATTTAAAATTTTTATGATTAAAATAATTAAACTAATTTAGTTTTTAATTATTTTTAAATATAATTTAATAATTAAGAAGTATCAAGGATGTTAAAAATTACCCTTCTATACTATAGAATTTTAGAGGTTTTTTTCTAACCGATAAAAGAGGGGCAATCACTAAAGGGCGACAAGACAAAATGCGGAGCAGTCCGTGCTTGGAGTTTTCTCGAGAAACAAACAGAGCAAAGGCAAAGGAGGGAACAAAGAAATTTAAGCCCGTGAGGCTCGAGGGAGCGTACGGTCAGAAGCAGAGTAGAGATCCCCTTCCCACCGTCCGATGGCACCTCACAGGGAATCTATATCTGAACCGTACGATGGTACGATTTCAATTAAAAAAATATCATCTCTCTACTTGTGTTATAATGACTATACACGTGCTATGCTATCCATTCAACGCCTATTCTTGAGGTCTATGTTCGGTTCCGTTATGGAGAGATAACGGAAGTCTTGAATTATAAGGAAGAAAGAGAAAAAAAAAAAGGGACAAGTTTAAAACGGTGTGCTTTGTTTCTTTCTGAACGTATGTGGGACCCGTCTTCCAGCGAAGCGGGTCCCACTTGTTAATGCATCGAAGAGATGAAACAAAGGGAGCACGTGGGACCTACCCCATATTTCTCGCTCAGCGGGCAAATTTTGGACTTATTAGCCAGGAGTTATTAGTGTACGGGAAACCCTTTTGTAGTATTGTACCCTTTTGTTTATTCTTTTTTACTTTTTAAAAATTTACTTATAATATATGATTATCTCACCAACAAATATACCATAATGTTGTAAATTATTATTTATTTTTACCCTCTAGACTTAAAAGAAATTTACAAGTTAATATATGTAAGTTATTATTAAAATTTTCATAAATTTAAATAAAATTTTATTCTATATGCTTAAAATATTTTAATATTCAGTAATATACATTTATACTTTTAATCAATAGAAAGGTTATTTTTAAATGATCCACGTTATGTATAACTCTTTTATAATAAATAAATTTTATTTAATTTTAGCAAGAATAATATTGAATAGAAGTATGCAATTAATAAATTTTGAAATAAATATTAATATTAAAGCAAACCTATAAATGTTAAAATAAAAATATTTAAATAATTAAAAAATACCCAATAAAAGTTAGGCACTTATGGTTATAATTGGTCAAAATTAAGGGCCAAAAAGGACGTGGAATACATTACTAGCGCCTAAAGTAGTCACTTTTGTCACTTGAACATCATTACCGAATTCCTCCTTTTCTTCTCAAACCAATTAACTTACTTTGGAAAAAAGCAAAACAAGACAACAACGTTTGAATAGTGTTTGACCGCAAGTGAACTCCACTCCCATTCCCGTCCTAGAATAGTGTTTGACCCTCGTAACTAGCAGGAAAATTTTGGATCTGGAGCAGTCGAGCCACGCCTTCCTACTACTACTACTCTTACTGCTTCACTCCACTTCCCTCATTAATTGTTTCACCTGCGGTCCTGCACTCGTGCAACCGTAAGCCCTGAAACATTACCAAAGTTTGCGTCACAAGGTGCTCAATTCTAATTTCAAGTTTTGTTCTAGGGTAATATATACAGTAGTAGATACTTTTATAGGGGACCCACATCAACCAGTCTCTGATTAGACAGATGGATGGTTTTGGATGAATCATGATGATCATATGGGTGTGGTGGGGTTTGGGTGCTTAGGAAATGGTTTTTGGTTCTTTTGATGCTCTTTTTGCTGATATGACCATACAAAAAGAGAGATAGATATTTAGATAGATCGAACCAGAAATTCGTATCGTGTGTCAACGCCGTTTTAGATCTTCCTCTTTCTTTTTTTTTCCCTCTGCAAACACATTATAAAGTAGTTAGCTTGTCCTTGTCATTGTCAACTTGTTCTGTTCTTTGGTTTTGTTGTAATGTCAGAGTCTGGTCTAGTTCACTAGTATTAGACTGTTGCCAGCCAATTATATGCTACGGTGTGTTTAGTCAAATTATAATGTGTTACACCCAAATACACATGTGGTAAATTGAGCATATGTAATCATTAAAATGGAGTAAAAGTAAAAGGGAAAGGGAAAGGGAAATTCTCATTTTTGATTTTTTTGGGTAAATATTTTATTTTTGTTTTGCAACATATAAACATATATAAACATCTCCATAAAAGAGAGAGTCCACTACTAAGCCTAAGGACTTTTTTTTATAAATATAATTATCTATAAATACTCCCCCCTATGACAACTTAGGACCCAAAGAGAAAAAAAATAAAAAAAGGAAAATTAAACTAAAATTAAAAACCCATTTCCATGTCTATTATGGCATATTGATCAAACTTCAAGAGTCCCTCCTTTTGAAGTATATTAACTTAAACTTGCTTGATTTTAAAACCAACCAACCACAAAGAAGCAAACTAGCCTTTTACTCATCTTCATCTCTTTTTTGATTTTCCCCTTTTCTTTTCACATCACACTGCAACTTGAAGTGTTCTCATCACTGAAGAAGTTGGAATACGGGTCGGATCCATGCGTGTTCGGAGGCGGGTAGGGCCCGTACGGGTATGGGTATTGTGGAGGCATGTAATTGACTGCTGGTGGGGGCCTAGCATACATCATGTGCTGGAACCTCTCATTGCCCATTGCCCTTTGTTGGTTCATCACCTGTGCCAAGTACTGTTGCTGTTGTTGATGCTGCTGCTGCTGTGTGTGGTACGGGTTACCTGGCATTAGATCCGGGCCGGCTCCTTGGAAATACCCGTTTCCACCGCCACCGCCAGGACCACCGCCACCCATGGGCAATCCCTGAACAGCAGGAGGAATGTTACTACCCAATTGGCCCATACTCATACCCATTGGGCCCATAGACATTTGACCCATATTCCCATTGGATCCCGCACCACCACCAACACCCATTAATCCATTACTCATAACACCACCGCCATTCCCCTTTTTAGCCCCGTTCGCGTTCATGTTACCGTTACCGCCGCCGCCGCCGTTACCATTGTTACCGTTCTTACTGTTACCGCCGCCGTGACCGTTTTTACCATCTTGGGGTTTGACACCATTTTTGCCACCTTGGTTTTGTTGCCCACCACCACCGTTATTATTACCACCTCCACCTCCACCACCACCTTTCTTACCATTCTTTCCTTCCCCGCCGCCGCCGCCGCCGCCGCCACCACCACCCATGTTAACTTGAACAGGCACAGCCCCATTTCCACCACCGCCACCTCCACCTTTTTTGCCGCCGGCAGCAGCAGCGGCAGCTGCAGCTTTTTGAGCATTGAGCATCATCTGTTGTTGCATACCATTCATGATATTATTAGGGCCCTGACCACCATTACCCATGGTAGGCTTCATCTTATTAAGTGGGTATGCAGGCCCATCCATTTCGTCATCATACTCGTCTTCATCATACTCGTCGTCAAACTCATCAGATTCATCATCGTCAAACTCATCATAATCATCAATAGGAGTAGTAAACCTCACCGTCTTCTGGTTCTGTTGCTGCTGGTTAGGGGGCATTTTTGGGAGCTGCATATCTTGAAAACCCTTCATCTGTTGGAGTTGTTGCAGCTGTTGGAGTTGCTGGAGAGAAATGTTTGGTTGCTGCTGGTTTTGTTGGCCACCACCTTTGTTCTGGTTGTTGTTGTTGGCCTTTTGACCTTTGTTATTGTTACCACCTTTTCCATGATCGATTTGCATGTTCTTGATCTGGTTCGCCATTTGGTTGTGATTGTTGTTGGCCTTAGAAGCACCCCAGAGCTCCGCATGTTTGCCTGATTTTGCAAGCTTCTTAATGAGCAGAGCTGGGTCTACATTGCCTGCGACTGTCACTTTCCCTTGTTCTGCATCTATGCTAGTTTTGAAAACACCTGACCATAACAAAGATCAATTCTCTGGACTTGAACAAAAAAGAACAAGAGTAGAGAACAAATCTCAAGAAGGGAGGGAGAGATTTAAGAACAGAGATTATACCATCAATTTTCTGCAAGATTTTCTTCACTTTCTGATTACACCCATCGCAGTGTATGTTCACTTTGAGGACACAAGTCTGCATGCACAAGCAACACCCAGGAAAAAGTAAAGGACAAACCATTTCAAAGAAGGAAACTTGCAAGAGAGAGAAATGAGGTGAAACAGTGAAACATCCACACAAGAAAGATACTGCAGAAGACCAGAAAATAGTTGGAGTCGAATAGAAGCAAAGTAATTGAAAGAGTGCAAGAGAAAAGAAAAGGAATGCCGTACCTGGATCTTCAAGAACTCTTCTTTACTCATATCTTCCAATCAATGAAACAAGTCCTAAGGTCCAACGACGGCGAGAGAATAGAAGAAGAAAGGAAAAAAAGAGAGTAAGCTTACAGATCTGAGAAACAGAAGCAATTAACTAACAACAACAAAAAAGAAAACAAATTTACAAGTAGTCCAAACTGGTTCTTCTCTGGTCTTTCTTTTTATGGTTCTTTTAGTAAGCAAACATGGAGAAAGTAGAGAGAAAAACAAATACCCGTCTCAGAGCACAGAAAGTTTGAAAGACCCAACAACAAAAACTCAGTCTTTAATGCACACACGCACACGCAGAGGGAGAAGGAGTAGGAGATAGAGAGGGTAAGAACAGCGTTCAGAGGGTGTGAGTGGACATTGAGAAACTTTCTCAGGACACTGCTTCCTCTTCTTTCAAGGAAAGAGAGAAAAACAGAGAGGCTATGAAAATGGAAGAGAGGAACTGGCAGAGAGAGTGTGGTTGCTGGTTGCCAAGGCAAAGGCTTTTTCACCCCCTTTTCTTTTGTGTTTTATTTATTAGATTTTATAAGATTTATATAGATAGATTTTGTAACTTACAATGAACAAATCCTACTCTCTTTTACTCACAACAGCCAATGCTCTGTTTTCACTTTCAACTTTCAACCATTTGGCTTGGCTTCCTAGTCTCTATACACTGGCTTGGCTCTGTTTCTTTATTTTAACACCTTGAAGTGAGAGTGGGATCATAAATGGCCTAAGATATGTTTTTCTATCTTTCATTACTGAAATCATCAGATGGGAATGAACCCTTGTCAGGTTTCTCTCCCCAAATTGGGTTGCCTCATTAAATTTTGCATTCAATAGGGTAGCTTAGAATACCCTTTTTTAATTATTATTATTCGTCCAATTGCCTTGTCTTGAAATTTTCCAAATTTTTAATGTGTAATTGAATAAAAGAAAGGGAGTTTATGGAAATTATAGCCGTTTATATAATATGAATTTTTTGCATCTCTTTTTAATTATAGTGTTGTTTGAGCAATTAAATAATGCTCCTTTTTGTTCATCAGCCATTTTTAATGGTATTTGTTCCTATTGCATTCTCTTTTTGGCATCTAAATTTTCACATCAAATCTTCTGTTGTTTAATTACTTTATTGTAATAATATTTTATTAAATCTCATTTACACATTTATGTGAAAGTTTATATAAATAATAGATTTGATCCCCTAAATTTTGCTTTATATATTTTAGGTTTCAAGTTAGATGTCTAAAGGCTAAATCATGTTAGTTAACCATTTTGAAACTATTTTATTAATATATAAACATTTTAACTTTATCTAAACACGATTTAAATAATTTATATTGGTTTAAATAATCTACACTCTCCCTCATTTTAATAACAAATGTTTTTGTAAATCAATTTAAACACGTGATAAAATAAAGTTGTTACTTATTTAATATACGATTAAGATTCTTATTTTAAAGTTAATTTTAACTAACTCAATCATTATTAATAATGAGTTTTATAACTTTTTGCCGTTTATATAACCTCAAGGGTTAACTAATTTACTTAAATGGCATGTCTTTTTTTCTTTAAATTCATGTTAGTTAACTACTATAAGGGGTATTAAAATTTTTATTTATTACAACAAAAAATGATCGATTGTTATAATAATAACAACTCATTGTAATTATTTGGTTTACAAGATTTAAGTGTATGATTATTCAATATTTAGTGCTTACACTACATGATTAATGTTGAAACTTATAAATGAAGACTTAATTACGATATTCAAGGGTAAATTATATAAAAAAAGAAGAAGATAGGAAAACAATAACACAACAACTACACAATGTTCAAGTATTAGATGGGATTTGCATGTTTCAACCTATCAAGAAAGACAAAAAATCACCTCTTTTGAAACCATTGAGATAGTGACATAAGAAATTTGACTATCTAGAAGTGTTGGGTTTCTATATTGTCATCTCTCGTCAAATTGAATTGGGTCGATTAAATCGAATCCAATGAGTTTACGACATTACATTATTTAAATATTATGAATGAAAATAAGTTATCATCTCAGTCACTTATAAAAGAAAAATGTGAGTGTTGGAATTTTCACGTGAGATGAAGAAGAAAACATGTAGAAAGAAAACAAGTGTCCATCCATGGCAGAGTACAGAGAGGAGCTTTATAGAAGAAAGTGAGTATCTAAGTCATATGGTATAATCATGTGTTACTTTAAAAGAGGCAATTGGTTAAAGAAAAAGTTAAACCCCAAAATAAGGGCATCTCTGTGTAATCTCACGTTTTGTAGACCGAATTTTCTGTTAAGCTTTCCTTACATCCACCCTTCTTTTCCACGCCTATTATTGCTGTCTTTCTTGAAACCCTAAATCTTCATGAACCCACCTTGTGAACTTTGTCCTTTATATAATATATATATATACGTTTGCTTTGAAATCATTCTTAGAAGAGGTTGTTACTCACTTGACCTTATTTAAAAAGGTGTTTGAATGTGGACAAGTGACCTAAAACTTAATGAACTGTATTGCCATTTTCAGGCAAAGAATCGCTGCTTCTTTAGTCCAAATCACTATTTAGAGTCCTTTATTTTTAGGGAGCAACATCAAATTACTTAAGCCATATTTAGAAGGCTAATCCTTTTAAAAATTGAACAAAAAGTTAAATATGCAAACAAGATATTTTGATATGTAATCAGTATTATATCGTCATAAAATCGGCTAAAAATTAAATAAAATTTGAAATTTATCAAATATAATTGAAAGTGATTGCCCTTAATTACTTAATTGAAAAATATATTATTAAACAAAAATTAGATGATTTATTTTAGTCTATAAGAACTTATTGGTTTATAAAAATTAACCGATTAATTAATAAATTAATAATTTTTAATAATAAGAATTATTAAAATAAATCAAACCAAAAAGTTGACCGGTTTAAAATGTTTACGTTGAATTGATCGAACCGGTTAAGTTTTTTAATCATTGATTTCTATACATCCTAACACTTGTTTTTTTGTTCGGGTTTAATCATTTATAAGAATTATTTAACAAATTTAAAAATATTTTAACAAACAAAATCAATTAAATTAATGTTTATTTAAATGAAATTTTTTATTTGAGATTAGTTCAAAGTTTACTTAAATAATTAAAATTTAACTATACTTGCCAAACAAAGACTTTTAACATGAAAAGTGGTTCAACAAACTTACCTCAAATTCATTCTACATCAAAGTTTTCAATAAACTTGTTGGATATTACTTGTCAATGTGTTAATGTATGAACATTAGAGCAAACACAACGTAACTTGCTTACACAGCCATTGCCATTTATGTTGAGGTTATTGCACGAGCACTCACGTGGCATCTGGACGGTGGAGAATGAATAAAGAGACGCCAAGAAAAGCCATTGCTATGGACCTCTACATATGAAATTACAAAATGGTTACGTATAAAGCTTTCTTCCATTGATGGTTGCGAGAGAGAGTTTTAGTTTGCATGGGAACTGCTTACATGGTACAAAGTTTCATGACTTGGGTTTTGTTTTTGAGGCGTTGTGGATTGGGTTGGTTGGTCTAATAGAGAGTTTGAACGAGAAAGTGTAAATGGATCTTTCCCTGTAAGATTCAAAAGCTTCCATAGTACAACCAGAGATTGAAGCAGAAAAAGAAAAAAGAACCGAAAGAGATGGGATTGTTTGGTGGTGGTGTGTGTCAACTACATGATTATTTTTGTTTTCCTTTTGCTTTTTCACCATTTGGGGTTTGCTTCTAAATGAGGCTTTGCATTGAGACTTTTCTGCAACCCATTTGGAGTCTTTTTACCATTTCTGATAAGTTGCGTCTTAGAACTTTCTGTCTTTCCAACCAAACTTACCATTGTAGAAATTCCCTTGCCAACACAAACTCATCCCTCTTCTTGCAGGTTCCCGGAATTCAAATGGAGGGTTACTGGAACACATAGGCAGACTCCAAGAAAAGCAACACTCTTTTTTATGGTATAGTCCTTATTTTCCTTGAGCATAGTCTTCAAGCTCATTTGACTCAGTCAAATAATTTATTTAAATGTACTTAATTTATAGCTAGACCTGTCACGTGACTAACTCGACACATGTGAATTATAACTATTGTATCCATCCCACAATTTATCACATGAAAATCGGTCTTAGAGTTCTACATATTCTAAGAACATTAGTAGATGAGATAAAAGGGTATTCACTCACATTCTATGAAATTACTGCTGCGGCCTTCACTGGCAAGCAACTGCAGATACAAAGAACACGCAGTCTGTGTCCTGCTCCAGTTAAAGGCAACAATAAAGCTGCTCTATGCTTTGAAGATTCTAATTTGTCCCCTTTAATCCTTCTTTACCAAATATTCTCTTCTGCCTTCTCCTTTAGAAAATTCGCCAAAGAAGATGGATACTTTCAAGGACCTATGGATTCATTTTATGCTGCACCCTCTCTTTATTGCCTTTTTAAATCTCCATAAGTAATCATCCACAAAAGCTGCGACTAAACATGCATACAAAAACTGCAACTAAACCGAATCACGAAAAGCTCGGCTATGAAGTTAGAATAATAGAACTTCAGGTGAGGATTAAAGCAGTCACAAATTATTAAACTGATGTAATGAACCTATGGAAGTTTGGAACATCCCCATCACTAATGTACTAAAATTACAGTTCTCAAGAACCCCTTTTTTGACTAGAGTTCCAGTTCAAAAATTATGAAACTAAAACATTCAGAAAATTTATCAAATAATAAGAACAATGAATCACCATATAGAAGTTCAAACATCTGTAAATTGACATATATACAGATAAATGTT
Source organism: Erythroxylum gracilipes (assembly GCA_026413385.1). Lineage (NCBI taxonomy): Eukaryota > Viridiplantae > Streptophyta > Magnoliopsida > Malpighiales > Erythroxylaceae > Erythroxylum > Erythroxylum gracilipes. Next base: position 44,962,009 of record JANZLC010000202.1, read on the forward strand.
CAATACTCTATACCATTACCTCAAAAAGGATTCAAAAACAAAAGAAAAGAGCAACACTTTACCATACTCCATATCTGCATGAAGCACAGCATCGGTCATTGATCAGAACCATTTATCTTGATCTCTATAATTTCTTCAATGGATTGACGGCATATGGGGCACTTATTAGATTGGAGTCTCAAAGCTTTCGCACAATCACTGCACATGCACTGAAAGAATGCAACATATACAAGTTGAGCGCAATGAAATAGAACTTTGAACTAAAATGATGAGATGGGAAAGAAAGGGTAACATTGTGTAATCCTCATCTTCATTGTATATTTTGTTCTAAGTAATTCAAATACTTGGGAAAGAATAAAAAGTGCTTGGTCTTGATTGCAAATTCATCTGGGGTACTAATGCTAGTCAAACAACAACCTGAAGGAAGAAGTTGCATCTGTATGTGAGAGAGAGAGAGAGAGAGAGAGGGAGAGGGAGAAAGTAAACATATAGAGCTACTAGGATCTGGTTCTCAGAAATTAAGCTCCCCAACCTATCTTGAAATAGATTTAATTAACTGAAGATAGGACCTCCCAGTTCAATAGTTTATAGAGTAGTTTACTCAAATGTCATGCAAGACCACATAGGTCACTGACGGATCATCAAGTACAAAAAATAAAAGTGGAAAAATAGATCCTCACCATATGTCTGCAAGGTAACACCGCTGTGTCCTTAGGTTCGGTCATGCAGATGACACATTCCTTCCCTGGGTCACTGTCCTTGAAGCCTTCGGCTGCAGAACCACCTATTCCATATAATTCACGTAGTTCATACCGAACTCCGTCAATCCACAAAATCTGCCTCATTACTCTAACTTGGAAAGGTTCTTCATCCTTTTTTTCCAAAACTGCTTGAGTAATCTGCATGTGGCCAGATGTATTTGCAGCTGATTCATCAAAATGTTCATCTAATGAATCAGCTGGCAAGCATGTTTCAGCAACTATTATGAGAGGAAAAACATCTTCTCCGGGTGATGGCTTTGAGAGTTCATCCAACTCAAAAAAACCCAAGTCGATGCCAGTTCCTGTTGGCTGATGAAATTTCTGGCCAGTTCCTTTCTCAAAGGGGATCTTAACAGGCAAATAGGCTTCAGGATATAATGGCACAAACCTACAGTTGGGCTCTTCCTTGGCGAAGTAGAAAATTGAAATTCTGTTGTTTAAGAATGAATATCACACAGAAGCCAATGTCACATATACTGAGAAATCACATGATGCTTTACATCCTGTATCCTATATTCTTAATAAAAATAAGTTTTAAGAAGTATACAGTAAGCAATGTCCATGAGTAGTGAGAATTTTTGAGATAATAATACAATCTCTAAATAGAAAAATAATTCTGAGACAATCTATAATGTGCAGTTGTCAGATTGGGATACTATACTATTCATGAGACAATCTAGGTGGCAGACAAGCTATTGTAAAGAACGAAATCTAGTGCTTTTCAAAAATGCATCGTTCTTGCAGAACCTAAATTCAGATCTATGAATATGGAAAAATTTTCCAGAATAAGACTCTGATACATCCCAAGTTTCTAAGTTTTAAGCCATATGACAAGAGACAGATGAGAGGGAGCTAAAAAGGGGGAAATCGGCATGGAGGTAGACTCCAGTCTCAGGTGTAGCTTGTAGTTTGTGCTTCAATCTGCCTGTACAAGGATAGGGATGTGGCTAATTTGCACAAATACAATTTTTGATAAGTGACTTACCAATATTTCAAGCATCTAACCGTCATAACTTGGCAATGTTGAAGCATATCACATAGAGTTCAATTGTTTGAGAAGACATAAGAGGTTATATTGAAATTGTTCGATTATGCAGAGAATTTCGCAGGAAATAATCCTTTCATTAACTTAAAAGATATGACTTGGTCATGTTGTACGACTCAAATCCCTTCAGTTAATTATCCATTCAATTCAAATTATCTGATCAGAAGTGATTAAATAAGCTTATTGCCCAATAAAATGCTACCATTCCAACCTTTAGCCAATGAAATCACAGAATTCAAGATCTTAGCTTCATTTCTACTAACTCAATTTAGCAGAATCACCAATAAAGCAACAAAACCAAACCCCTCCTCTACATACAAAACAAACATAACAATATTAAACAAAGATCGAAACTTTCCAGAATTCCTACTAACCTGCCGTCAAACAAAGCATCGAAAACGAAAGAAACGAGGTGCTGATCAGGATTCTGCTCGTCAATCTCAAGCTTCAAAGTGTCCTTGTGGACATTCACATCATTCCTAACCTTCTTAGCATTCTGATGCTCCACATAAGGGGCAGGCTGAATTGGATGAGCAAGACCCACATCAGGCCTAATCGCGGGCCACCCATTACCTTGATTGTTATAATAGTAAGGATGGTAATGGAATCGACCCACCATGTGATTCGCAAAGCCAGATGAGCCATAGGGATGTGAATTGTAGTAGGAGTGAGTTGGGGGTAGGGGAGCAGGATATGGGTTTGTTGGGGTTGAAGTTGATGTTGTCGCAAAGTAGTTTTGGTGAGGCGCCGCTGTTGGTGGCGGCGGAGGAGGTGGTGGTGGCAGAGAGAGGGGTTCGGAGGAGTAATAGTACGGTGGTGGTTGTGGTGGAGGGTTGTGGTAGTAAGCGTTGTGTCTTCTCCTGTTACTACTCCATGAAATTCCCATTTCTGAAGGGTTTGTTATTAAAGAGATGGAATTTAAGAACAGAGTCTCTGGATCCTAGGATGTTCGCTTTTGTTGCGGTCGATCCCGTGTTCGTGACGAGGAAGATGAAGAGAAGTTGAATTACCTGTTTTGACTTCCGTGTCTTAGCCTTAATATCCAAGAAATCATGTTGAAGATGTGTGTTTTTTTTTTTTCTAGAATCCTAAGAATTAGTCAAGGTTTATATAATAATTTATAAACTATATATTTTTGAAAAATATATTAAATAAATTAATAATTAAAATTAAGTGATAAATTTCATAAAAATAAAATTTATAAAATTAACATATTTTTATTTTTAATTTAGTACTTTTAAAAATTTTAAGTGAGCTATAATTTTTAAATTTTACTATTAAAAAATCTTTAAACAGTTAATTTTATTATTTAAATAACACACTTTTATTTGAAATTGTATATAAGTTAAATAAATTTATAAATTATATATAAGTTAAATAAATTTTTAGAATTAGACAAAGTTTGATCTCAAATTATAAATGTTTTAACTTTTCATAAATATATAAAAAATTGAAATTGGAGTTTTGAATTTTTCATAAATATATATAAAATTGGAAATGAAGTTAAGTTTTGAATTTTTCATAAATATATATAAAATTGGAAACGAGGTTTCTAATTTCCATCCTATTTTTAATAAAATTTTTTAATATTATTTTATCACTTTGATTTCAGCTTCAACTGATTAATTTTTAGTTTAATTTTTAATTTTTAACTTTTAAGTTTAATTTAGTTTAATAATTTTATTCTTAAAATGCAATCATTAATTAATTAATTAACCAGTTTTCATAAACTAATTAGATTTTATAAACCAAAATAAATAAATAAATTTTTATTTAATAATCTTTTTAATTAAACTTTAAATTTTTTAATAAATAAGACTAATCTTTTTGAATTAATTTTCAAATACTTTAATTTTATTCAATTTTTAATCAATTTTATAATAATTTAATACCGATTGAACTTTTAAAATCTTAAACTATTTATTTTACTGGTTTAACTTTCGATCCGATTTTGAAAATACGAAATTTTTCCGAAGCCATTTTCTAGAAACAAATTTCCCAATTATTGAAAATTTTGAGCCTTGCTCATACTAATCATATTACCAAAAGTCAACGTTATTGGCACGAGGAGTTGGTTCCTCTCGCTTTCCCTTGGGTATTTTGAGATTTAGCATTTAGCGATGTAAACGTCACGTTTCTAAGAAATTGCTTAATTGTTACGCAAAGGTATTAGTTATTACTCAAAGTCTTGTGAATTCTTTTTACAATTTTAATTAATATTAGAATTTGATATTTTATTTTAATTCAAATCTAACTTGAAATTAATTTATTAAACTTAAATTTAAATTTAAATAATTTGAGTCCAAATTCGATATTTGTATTTGCTTTTTAATTACTATTTTAAGAGTTAAAAAAGTATGTGATATAATTCATAACTAATAGTTATTGTTTAGTAAACAAATAATCATTAATAATATACAAATATGTATGTGAAATATTTATCGAGAGTATTAAGTAAACAAAAATCATTTTTATATATATTGAGTATATATCTAATCAATTATTTATTAAATATATAATACTAAGGACAAGTGAATGAACGACCATAAAATTCATCCTATTAGTCCATTTCATCAACAGCCTCTGTTCTTCCGCAGCTGCATTCTTTAAATGATCGGAAGTTTATTATTTTTTTGCTTTTTTTACCAATATTTGTTTCTCTTCTCTTTTATTCTTACTTAAGTTGATTTATTTTTTCTTAATGAATATGATTTTTTGTTGAATTTTTTTCATCTTATAATATAAATATAAGCTTTTTTGCGTTTTTTCCTAATATTTGTTTCTCCTCTCCTATTCTTACTCACGATTGTGACTAACAGTCACACGCGTGATTTTCTGCTATTCTTACTTACGCCTGTGATTTATTTTTTCTTAACCTCCATGTTTTATTAATTGTAATTTATTATAATATTATAAGATTGCTAAACAAAGTGGTACAAAATAATATATTTGTATACAAAAAACAGAATTGTATCATGGTAAAGTTCATCAAAGGTATAATTTATATATATATATATATATATATATATACACACATGGCTTTAAAAAAGTAGTTAAATATAAAAATATATATAATGAAGTTTAAGTAAATTTA
>JANZLC010000202.1:44970965-45013306 GCA_026413385.1 Erythroxylum gracilipes
ATTCAAGGTCTAAGGCTCCCTTTGAAGAGTCTAAGGTCTAAGGCTCCCTTTAACGAGTCTACCGACAACATAGGAAAATCTAAGAAGCAGGGCAAGGGAAAGAATCAAATTCCCGAATCAGATTCCCAGGTATTTAACCCAGATCGACGGGTCACTCGATCTTACAACAAGCAGTTTCATAACAGAAGAGGGAGGAAAACAATTTTGTTTTCAATACGTAGACAAAATATCACAAGAACAATTATGTAATTATAATCCAAAGGTATGGGGAAACCTGAGATCACCCTCAGATTAAGATATTAACTACAACAATAATAACAATATCCCAGTATAAATCCCGTTAAGATGTAAAGTCTAAAGAGGTACAATAGTATGCAACCTTACTTTTAACTAGTAGAGAAGCTATTTTTGATAAACCCACAGAAGGGGAAAAAAAATTTTGAGAACTGTTTGAAGAAAACAAAAGCCAAAAATATAAACAAATAATTGTACTAAAAAAGAATCGAAATCAAAGTATTAAGTAATGTACAGTATTGTCATTAATACTAGAGAGAAGTATCAACCATAATATAGCTTGTGGGGTTGTTACTAAGAGAACAAGAACAATGTACTCTTGATTATAAAGAATTGTACACCAGGTCTCATATTTCATATGCAACATTTGTGTATGCATTCATATTCCTGAATAAATTGTAGAAACTCTAAAAACAAGGTTTTTCAGAACATCAGAGCTAATCAACTTTAATAAGGCAGCAAGAATGGAAATTGAATTTGTTCCTTGCTTTAAAAAGATTCACAAATCAAACTCGTATGGCTAAACAAGAGGCTTTACTTGTAAGAGCATAGGATTGGGTCAGCACTAAAGAAAGTATTTTTCAAATAAATAAATAGAAAGAAAGTTGGCCTATCAACTATACTGATCTTGCAACTATGAAAACAAAAAAATTGTAATATATAGCATTGTCTAGGAAAATGGAAAGGGAAAACAATTTGATGTAGAAACTAGAAAAAAGTAGGAACATTTGAAAGGAACATATACTAACAGCGCAAGAGGACCCCAAGGCCCGAGATCCTTCTCAACCCATAGCAAGAAGTCCTTCAAGATCTGCAGTGAGAAGCTCTTTTACTCAGTATTAATATTCATAGCAGCTCACCAAGACAAGCAGTTTATTTTCAGAAATGCTGTTACAGTTAGCTGCACAGAGGTCTCACTGTAGAAAGATGTTTCAATTAAATGGCACAAAACAAAACAATCTCACAGGGCAAGAGATAAGATAAACCAAATTCTTATGCACCATTGCTGATAGACCATTGTTATTCACTAAGCTGGCATTAAGAGATATGCAAAAAGAGCCAATTAAGAACCAAGTATCCATCTTAGCCCTTAAAAGCACACAATATAATCAGTTGATTCAGTTCCTCAACTCTGGACAAAGCATCAATTTAAGTTGAAATCGATATGCCTCAATGCAAATAAATTTGAGGGTGAACCACATTGCAATATCAAAATTTTAACTAAATGGCAAGTTTAATCATACAAGAAAGTAGCAAAGCCAAAAATTTCAGAAAAAGATTTGCGAATTAGATCGCATCCTCCATCCAATTTTCAAAAATAGGAGCCACCAACAGTTCAAGCATTCCCAAGAAACAGCACTGAAAAGCAAATCAATCAAACCCCACTTCCAAAGATCTCCATTAAACACAAAGAACCAACTCAAATTATATAAAAATCCGGTAAATTAAATTAAAGATTAAGATAGACACGGATGACAAATTGGCACCTTTTCCACGGGAAGAGTGAAACAAGCGATAACAACAGCTGCAAGGAGGGCAAGTAGAAGAGCGATCCTGAGAACAGAACGCCATGTGGAACAAGCCATGAAAGAGGACTAATGCCTGCAACGTCAAGGCCAGCACTCTTCGTCGTCGTCTCCGAAAAACCTATACCATATTTCTCCACAACACTCGTCTGAGAATTCACCAATTCACCAAACCCCACCTACCCTCAACCAACGAGATAAGGATCTGGATACAGTTTGATCTTTAAAAAAATCAATTAGCACACGTCAAAATCTATCCAGTCTTCCACCTAATCGTCAAATCTCCCAGAAAGATTCCAACTTTTTATGGTTTTAGTAAAGAACGATTACAACTTTATGCTCCTAGAAATGTACACTGCGTGTTACAGTTGACTAAAATGCGTAAACTCCAAAGGGTATCGGTTAAAGGGTGTAAGGCTTGAACGGCTGTTATACTTCACTATCACGGTATCACCATCTCTCGGCTATTGAAGAGGAAAAGAACTGGAGACATGAAACCAACCAACACGCCTAAGATGTCCCCACGCGTTTGTCGCCTGCTTGTCTTCTAAGTACTAACTAGTTGAGAAACTACTAACCAGAGATGGAATCCGAAATTAATAAGCTCAGCTCAATTTGATTGAATTTCATGTAGAACTTTTTTTTAAAATTTTCATTTTTAATTAGAAAACATAAATTTTTATTTTTATTTAATAATTGATAAAATTTACTCTCAACATCAATATCATCTTTTATTTATATTAAAAAAAGAACTAGTTAAATTGTATATGTTTTAATTGAAATATTATTTTTAAGTGAAGTTTTAATTCATGATTTTAATGATAAAAATATGTTTTATTTATGAAGAAATTAATAAGTGAATTTTTTAAAGATTTGAGTAAAAATAAAAAAATCAAGTTTAGTGGAAAGATAAAATAATTTTAATAAGTAAAATAAATCACCAAATATAATTAAAAATCTTGAAAATAATTTAAGGAACAACAAAAATTGAAGTAATTCTCAAATAAAGATTGAAGAATAGACTTTTATTAGAGATTGTTTAACCCAAATAATTGTTGTGATTATTTTAGGATTATCATATATATAATTACTAATATAATTCATTAGTCAATAAATATTTCGAGAGATGGTGAAAAAACAAAATCAAGAATATACAAAGACTTGGCAAGGTTTATCTACTTCAGTCCAACTTGATTCGACTCCAAATTAACAAATCTAATCCAAGTTTATTTAACTTGAATTACATGACCTAAAGTCAGGAAAATTTCAAAAAAATGATGTAATTTTTAATTCTTAAAATTTAAAAATATATTTAATCAAGTTTTGAGATGTTTAAGCTCAATCGAATCCGGCTCAAGTTTGGACCAACCTATAATTCATGTCAAGTTCAACTTAAAATTACCGATATCATTCATTAATGTCAGTAAATATTTCTAAAAATGGTTTAAAAAACGAAATAAAAAATATACATAAACTTGACAAGGTTTATTTAATCCAATCCGATTTGACTCGGAGTTAATAGGTCCAATCCGAATTAATTGAGTTTGAATTATCTAACTGAGTCCAAAATTTTCAAAAAAAACAATGTCATTTTCAAATTAAAAATATATTTAATCAGACTTAAATTGGACCCAATTACGCTTCGGTCTGTCCAGGCTACATCGAATAGGGCTCAAGCCCGTGCCAGACCGTAATTTGGGCCAGGTCGGGCTCTGATACTATTGCCAATCTTAAATATATGGAACTACTAAGATAGGAAATTAAAACATGAAAATTTAGAGTTTTTCATGTTAGGGCTTGGAATTGAAAAGAAAAACTTCAGTTCAATCTCATACCTTACGAGTTCAGGCTCGATCCGTTTATTGCCAATACTACTCTCTAGTCTCTACTCATCATCAGCTTAGCAAAAATGAATTACAATAAGATTGATAGATGTTATGTACTTCCCTCAAAATATGTATCTCTCATAAACTACATATATTAACATCCACTTAGAATCACACTATAAACCAATAAAGAATGCAAATACTAATTGTAAGAACATAAACCAAACCTTCTGAAAATTTTCATCCGAAGTAGCCCTCAAGCAGTTTCAAGTATGAATTCTGATTCATCCTATTGTCTGTCTGGCTCAATGAAGCTGTATCTTTCCAAGCAATTCCTCTTCAAGGGTTGTTAGCCATTTTACTTTCACACAAAACATTGAGCAATACATGGACCAACATGAGGTCCACAAAGTATTGATGCCCAATTTCACCATCCTTCCATTTCATCTTCAATGGAGCTCTGCCATAATGCACTCCGTCGTTGCAGCGGTTGTTGAAATGCCAGGGGAAAGTCATATCGAAGTTATCGATCACGCCGGAAAGTAAGCCAGCTTCCCTGAATTTATCTAGCACTATCCAGTTAAATGTCTCCATCTTATTTGGATTAAATGCTAGAGTTCTTGCATATCCTCCGGTGGCGATTGTAGTCCGATAGAATATCTTCGGAACAGCTAATCCTCTTTGCCGTATCGACTCCAGAACTTCTTTCCAAAATGAGACAGCGTAATAAACTCCCTTTGAAAAAGATCTTATATTGGACCAGAATATACCATCATGTAATCCAGAATTCATGATTATAGTGTCAGGCACACTCTCCTCTGAGAAGTACCTCTTCACCAAATTCCTGAACCCTTCATCCCTCAAAGAATTCAACCCTTGGTAATTCTGAGTCTCATTCCAATGGCCGTTGAAAATGCTGGTGATTCGAACTGATTGAGATGCATCTCTGGGGTTCGAAAAGTTAATATCAAACCTTCTGGGAACTGCTTTTATTTCAGGCAAATCCAAGACAAAATTGAGCATGTTTCTGATCGTGTCGACATGGTTCGAATCGCCCCAAAAGAAAATCCATCTATCCTTCAAGCAATTCCAAGCAGAGTCAGCAGAAAATATCCTGAAAGAACAGTGACTAGAATAAACCCAACCATTACTCTCTAATGAGCCTAATGAACCAATACACCATGGACTCTGGCATGGAAAATCCGGTGCCAGGCACCGGTAACGGCCATCGTTGCTAATTTGACAACCATCATTCCTACCATGCCTAGTCCACCTTCCTAGCCATATATGTTTTGCAGTAAAATCAGATTTCTCACAGGTTCTTAATGGTGGTAACTGAGTATGGCCTTTATAAAACTTGATTCTAACCCTAAGCAATTCCTTATCATAAGCAAATCTTGTAGAAGAAAGTTTAAGGCCTTCAAAATGCCTGAAGAGCAAGATAATGGTAAGATTATAATCACCAGCAAAATCAGGATGAACTTGAAGTAAAATCGAGTACGACCCATTTCCTAAATCTTTGACCAGAGGCCTAGACTTCCATGATTCCCCTGAAAGATCAGTCTCAAAGTAATCTCCACCTAAACAACAAGGTTTGTTGAACTCATCCACCGCTTGGAAACCAAATTCATGAACATCTCCACTCGTCAGCTCAATCATATCTTTCCCTTCAAGTCCATGAACCAGAATTCCCACCGTTCGTGATTCTCTACAAACCTCTCCTCCTGGCGCTAGCCATCGTGAGAGAAGATTTGAAGTCAAGTTTTGCTCCAATTCAGTTGATAACCACTTCACCTGAGCTTCTAATTCTTGCATCCTTGGTTTCTGTGAAAACCCATCCGAAACATTCCGAGCAGAGACGTTGTTGGTCTGACTACTGTAACTAACGTTGATGATGTTGGTACTACTGTAATTGGAAGGTGGGGTGTGGGTGATATTGGTCGATAAAGCGAAACTTCCATGGTTTTTTTGGGTCAGATTTGTTGGTTTTACTGGTAGTAAGCTGATTTCCGAGGTTAACTGTTGCTTGAACCTCCATGACTCAATAAAACTCTTTATGGTGCACCCATCCAAGCTCCAAACAACCACCATTCCAACAAAAACCAGAGCTGTGAGTACACGAAACCGCCATTGAAGCAGGTGAACTGAGAAAGGAAGCCACTTTGACGGGTTTGGTGCTGGATCTTTGTTCACTGCCTTCTCAGGCATATCTGCAACAACCCAACATGAAAAACTAAACTAAGCTCAGGAACAAAGAATGAAAATTAAAACAAAAAACAAAAAAGTTTCGATCTTTCACAAAACCGAAGCACCTGTCCAGGGAATATATTACACCCAACAAGGCAACAACGGACAAAAGCTTCGTTTTCCTCGAGAAAATACAAGTACTATAATGAAAGAAGAAAACTTGGAGCCAGCAAATGCCCACTATTGCTTTTTCTCTTCCTTCCTTCTGCTGGCCTGACAGATAAGTTTTTTAAAAACAGAAAGAAAGAAAAAACAAGTGAGAATTTTTACTGTTAATCGTTACGTGAACATCGACTTGCTTCCTTTCCTAACCTTAATTAAAACATTAATCTTTCAATCTAAAAACATGTGGCCGTTCTTACACCGCATACTTTGTTTGAGTTATGATGTTTGGAATCGAACCTCCAGTGAAAGAGGAATTCCGTACCATTCTTGTTATTAACAGCTTGAGGATTAAGTAGTATTTCTTAGTTTAACTATTGACTTCTAATAGATTAGTAATTTTAAACTTTTCAATATTGAATTTGTTAATCGAAGAATATTCACAATATTTTATATATTTTTGTTTAAATATATGCACACACAAAAAAGAAAATAATATTATTTTATGGTTAAAGAGACGTAATTATTAAAAAAGTTTGGTGTTATCATAACTTTAAGTAACGACAAATGATTACAATAAGTGATGTGTTTACGTAATACTTAACTAAATTATAGGTTTTTTCCATTATTATATAATTTTCATAAATTCAGGAGACAGTCACCGACACGCCACGACCGACAAGTCCGCCTTGTGAGTGACGGTGGAGGGATCATTATCGTGTCATTTGCATGGCGTATGATATAATGCGACTATAATCGAATATTTTAGTTCAAATTTAAATTTATGGATAAATTTTGAGTTCATCTAAATTTAGTTCAAATTTTAAACTTATGGATAAAATTTGAGTTTATCGAGTTTTAGTTTAAATTTAAGTTTAAATTTAGAAAATCAAATTTTGAATTAAATAAAATTCTAAAAAGAAATTAAAGTTCTATCATTTTTTTATTTGGCTTATACCTGTAGAGCTTTTGTCAATAAAGCTTTTTTCTGTAGGTCTTTTCTGAGAAAAACTTTTCTAAAAAGTCAATTTACTGCTTAGCTATCATTTAAAAAAGAATTTTTTTTGAAAGAGCTTCATAAAGTAAACCGTTTAGCAAAATAAAAATAAAAAAACACTTTTAATTCTAACTATTTTATTTTGTAATACAAATAGTTTATTCATATAAATAGAGATTAGAGAAGATAAGTTTGCAACATTTGGGCACATTTTATTCATGAAATGGTGGATTTATGGGTATTATGTGTAAAACATAAGGATAAAAAGGAGTAAAAAATAGGCTCATTAATTGATCTTAAAAAATCTACTCAAAAAATTCATTTGAAATGCTTTTTTAAGATGCTCCAAATTTGAGCTTTTTAAAAAGCTGTATTTCTCCTGCTAAAAGACCTATTTCTATTAAAGAAGTACTTTTTATTTTACAACCAAACACTTATTTTTCTTAAAAAGAAGCTTTTATGGTGAAAAGAAATACTTATTAACCTCTCAAAAACTTATCCAAGCAAACACTTAAACTTATTTTAAAAAGTTGTGCTAAGTGGAAACACTTAAGAGTTCACAAATGAAAAAATTAAAGTGGTATTAGTTCAAAGTATTAAAAATAGTGTTTAAAATATCAATGTTTTAAAATTCTTTAAAAATTAAACCAATAAAATAAGATATTTAAAGTTTAATGATTTGATCAGTTAATTAAGAAAATAATTAGTTTTGCATAATAAGAGTTAATAAGATAAATTAAAGAAATTAGTCAAATTGCAGTTGAACTAACTTTACCAATTCAATATATTAATAAAACTTAACCAAATCTTCCAACTTAATCTTTAAAAAATATAAATTTCAGATTGTTTTTCATTGATTATAACTAAGATTAAGATTAAGATTAAGATTCTTATATTATATCATAAACATAAATAAACTTGATATCCAATATATAAACAAAACCAAGTCCTCAGAACACCTAGTCCTGATGATGAAGTGATCAATTAATCTATTTTCTGCTGAGAAAAAAAAAGAACAGGGTAATTACCAGAGACATAAAGAATAAAAGGAAGAAGAAGAAAAAAAGGGGGGAAAAAAAGCTCCATTAAATTAGCTCCATGGATCATCCCAGCCTTTAGGCCCCTCTCTTTTGACAAAATCAATAATTGCTTCAACAGCTTCATGACTTCTGTTAGAAAGGGAGTGATTCCCATACTCAATCTCCAGTTTCTCTGCACCACCCATTGCTTTGCTCAATCTGCCACACCAAAAAAAATTACTTGATGGTGTCACAAAGAACAGATCTTTCATCTCTCCTTTCCCTATCACACACACACACACAGATTTTTACGAGAAAGTGAATCTGAACCCGGAATCAATTTAGTTAACCCGGTCCAAGCGACATTCATGAATAAGAGTTTCAATAAGATGCACACAGCTTTGACCATGGATGAACTAATAAGATGAGAGCTTTAACGTTCACCTTTCGACCAACGCTTTCTTGTCGACGTACTCTGGGACGTATTCGTCAGCCATGGAGAAAATCACCTGCATACAGAAACTTCTTTAAAGATGGAACTTTAAGAATTCAAAGAGCAATACAGAATCTGATTGATGCCCATCTCACAATTGTTCACTGTAAGCTCTGAAAAGATGATATATTACTTGTTTACATGTGACCGTACTTAAAACTAGAAGCATCTTCGGTGGACTCCTTCCCATGAGCACTCCTTCCAAGACTATCACAAGTACAAGCAAAAAACACCAGTGAAAAGAATTATGTACCTGACAAGGCGTGTTGCACATATGCCCAAGTCTCATTTTTAGTTGGTCGTCATTAAGATCAGAACTGAACATGTCATCATCCCCATTGTATGCACAAAGGGAGTGATACCTGCATAACCCTTGTTTATAAGTGAGAACGTTTTTACTTAATTTCCTATCATCCATGGCTGCAATTAAGATCCAAATACTGACTTCTTATGCCCAACATACCTAGAAAAAATCAGAGACAGACAAAATCTAAAAGCCGATTGTCCTAAAACCTAGCACAATAATCAATCATGAATTTAGGAACCAGATAGACATAAATATCTATACGGCTTAATGTCCTAAAACCTAGCACAATAATCAATTATGACTTTAGGAACCAGATAGACACAAATTTGTACACTGACCTGTAAGCAGTTATTGGAGCAGAAGAATCAGCTTCCCTGGGCATTAATTCTGAGCCACGCCCTTCTGCTATCATGGTTGAAGCCAAGTCAATCATAGCGGCAGTTTCAGGAAGAGTTGCTCTGTATTCACGATCACTAACTGGAGCCTGAACTTTCCAATTAAATTTTGGAGTCACAATGAAATCTGGAAATCAACACACAACATGTAGATGCTATCAAGAATAGGACTTGTCCCAGATATGAGCCACAGAATCCAGAATCCACTAGTTGATCATTAGACCTCCAAGTGTGGCATCTCTCTGATATATCCATTATTTGATATCAATGCCATACTGATGTTATTTTCCGTTTATAAAGCTATTTAGTTTATGCATGAGGCTTTTGAAAATTTCTGTTAATAAATATCAGTTATATAGTCTGATAAATTTTAAGGAACAATTATATTCCATAATTATCACATGTTATATTCTTGAGGAACGTGTTTTTCACATAAAATATCAATATTAACAGGACAGATTGTCCCTCTAAGAGATTGCCTGGATATGACTGAAAACTCATGAGTCTCTAATGCTAAGTCCATTTGAACTCTTCAACAAATTACCATCAAACAACAAAAGACTGAAGACAGCAGATATTATAGCAATTAAATAAGGATGTGGAGAGACAATTGTGGTATTACTGAAAAAAAACTTTTGGTGCCATAAACCAGGTAAGATAATCTGGAAAGATCTTAAAATTAAACCAGATCAAGAGACTAGCCCTTCATCCGTATCAGTGATTGTTCAATAGAGAAACGGTAAATTTTACATAAGGTGTAACATCTCACAGCTAACTTTCTTGAAAATAAACAAATAAGATTGCAAATTCCATATTGTACTTTGGCCACATAACTTTGGTTTATCCTAAACAGGTAATCGGTTACCTGCAATATGGCAGCACGGACAGCTCGAGAGCATGCAGCATTAGTCTGCATATAATGCACAATATCCTAGATCCACAAAAGGCATCATGTAATTTTATCAAATGTAAGCTTTTATAAATGTATAGTACAATATCGACAAGAGTTTTACAATTTCACCTGGCAGCCGGTACTATGTCCAAGCAGCACCACGCCCTCAGAATTTTCTTTGTTAATCAAATAGCTTATCAGCTGGTCAATCTCCATGGCATCCTTCAAAACAAAAGATGCAGAACAATATTGAAGTTGAGGAACAAAAGTTCAATTTCAAACATGGAAACACTAAAGCATGCATTAGAAGAAACATCAAAACCAACTGAAATCCAGGACAGTATAGATCATCTGTCTCGTTTTGTGTGGTTTTCAGAAAACAAAGATTAGGCTTGGATGGAGATTTATTTGGTACTTGGGAATGTATAAACTAATGTTTGCTGGTGGAAACTGGCTGCATTCCTAGCTGTGCACTTAGGATTTAGCAAATTGTTCTAGCAGTAGCAATATATTGAAAGTGTTGATAAATATACTATAAAAGGAGTGGGGAATTTACTTGTCGCAAGCTGGCGGTGCCATATCCACTGTAAGAAGATGATAAAAGTAACTGAACAAGTGACCATTTTTCCTTATCCAGAGCAATTGCAAGGGGCTCCAAGTATCTGACAGTTGGGCATAAACCATTGATACTATTGCTCACAAAAACAAAGCAAAAAGAAAACAGAACATCACTTCATTCCAAATCTACCGCTACAAAATACATACTCTGTTGCAAGAAAACCATCTGTCAGTCCACCAATGAAAATGACTTGTTGTTTATAATCACCTGTTTTAAATGCAACCTACATAAAAAGAAAAAAGAAACTAAAACATTAATGAAGTCCACTTCAATATGACCTAAATGCTATAGTCTTTGCTTGTGTTGAGCAAATTCATTTATCCATATCCAAACCCTTCATTGAGAACTATCTTGCAATTCACAGTATAACTGAAACTAATAGACTCTCATGACGTGATACAAAATCGTACAATTCCTTTAAACACCAAACAAATGCTCCCAAATGTGTTCCAGATCAAAACGGAATAATAACAAATCAAGGGGGAATGAGCCAAAAGCAAATAGCTTTCCTCCACAACTCTAAATACCAACAAATCACAGAACTCGAAGAAGACTCGAATCCCAGATCAAAAGTGACCAAAAAAGATTGAATTTTATAACAAATACCTGAATGGGTTTAGGCCCGTACTTAAAAAGAACGCCACGGAACTGGTTCTTAGCCTTGATGGGGCCAGCATTCTCGGCGCCAGAAGCCGCAGAGCTGTTGGCCATCTTGAGGCTCGACGACCTGTCGCTACGGCCACGTACGATGCCGGAGAACCATGAGGTGGTGACGGTGGAAGATGAAGAAGTAGAGGTGGTGGACGAAGAAGAAGAGAGATTCATGTAGGTGCCGAGGAAGAGACGCTGATTAGTATTATGAACACAATTTCATAAATTTTGTGAAATTAAATTTATTATTTCAAATTTCAAATTTTCAATCTCAAATATATAATTAAAGTAATGCGTTGGGGTAAATTCACTTGCATTCCTTAATATTCATAATTTTTAAGAAGATTGCATAGGTTGATTTTGTTTAAGTTAAATTATAGAATAATTTAATTTTATTTAAATTTTATAATTAAATTTAAAATATAAAAATATTCAAATAAAATTTGATTTAATAATTAAAATATATTTCAAATAAACATTAGTTTATAAATAAATTATTTATTTTATAAATTATTTATTTTATTAAAATAACATAATTATATTAATAATTTGTTAATAAATATTATATAAGATATTAAATAAATTTATTTAATTAAAAAATTATCTTTAAGTTTTATCTAAAATGTAATTATTATCAATGATAAAAATACAACTACGTTAACATTAACAATCAAACAGATTTTTGTTTTTATTTAAAAGAAAAATATAAACAAAAAAATTGATAACGGAAACTAAAAACAAAACTGAAAACTACAACAAAAAGTCAGAAGTAGAACCAAACAACATTATTTCGGTTCGTTCTTATTTAAAATAATTAGGTCAAGTTTGGTTGATAGGTTTCGTGTTAAATTCGAACTTAAGGATTAGGCTGAAGTCTACCTCAAACTCTCTTCATAAAATAAAATTGATTTAGTTTCACTTCTTAAAATAATATCTGTTTTGTTATTTAAATTTAAGAAATTTAGGACCAAAATAACGGTATCTTGAAAATATTTGAGACAATCTGATTGAACTTTAGACTAAATTTAATTTGTCTATTAACCAAATTCAATCTAGATTATTGACAACCCTATTTATTTTTAGGTTACTTGTGAAAAAAAAAATCTATAACATTACTCGCTTTTGTAATAAAAAACCAAACTTTAAAAAGTTGTGTTAAATGCTTTAACTTTCAAGTTTTAATAAAAATATAATGATGTTTTCTATTGGACGCAGCTTAATATGATATATTAGTATTTTTGTCACATATCTATTACATATTATATTTGTATCACGTATAAATTTATTATTTAATAAATTTAAATTACAGAATACCCATAAATGATTGTGAAGTAAAAAATATAAAAAATTGTATAGTTATTTTATATTTAATATATTAAATAATAAAATTTACATGTGACATAAATACAAGAGGTGACAATCATACGGTAAAAATAATAATTTAGCATAGCTCGTCACATCGTTTATATTAATAAAAGACTTAACATCAGAATTTAGTTGCTAAAATATAAAAATTGATGCTTTTTCTTTTACTTTTTAAACTACTGATTAGTTTTATAAAATTGAGTAAATTTTAAATATTTTTTATAGTTAACCCTTACTACGACTAAGGTTAGCATTAATATGGGCTTTTAGAGGAATCCAACTAAGTAGAGAAATGGGTTGCTTATTTGTTTATTGAACTTTGTTGGGCTTAGACTTTGTAAGCAGACCTGGCCCATAGATTTTAGCTTGCTTAGGTAAGCCTTTTTAAAGTTAAAATTGCTTAATCTATCAGAGGATAATATGTGAGACCCGGCCCATTTTTCAAAGCCTAGGCTGTGAATTAAAATAATAAATTAAATTATATTTAATTCAATTCGTACCCGAACTTAAAAGTCATCTCTTGGGGCTCAAACAGGGTCTTCAATTCACGTGAGACTTGGGGTACCGTTGTATGATTGCGGAGACCGATTGCTTGGACGTGGTGACTCTCCTTGCGACCGTGCCCCCGCATCATCCTTACCTCGTCCTTCTTCATGATATATAGGCACTATTAAATGGACAATGGCACTGCTCACTTTAACATGTTCTGCGTGAGGGTAATCGTTGTGCCGACTTCCTTACGAAGATTGGTTCCGCGCAGGTTCCTCGATGGACTGTTTGGTCCACCCCGCTCCCTGGGCTTCGGCTACTTCTACAAGGTGATTGTCAATCTGTTGCTTTTATGAGGACCTAATTTCCTCCCCCTCACAAAAAAAAAAAAAAATGTCATCTCTGTGTGTGCACTCACATCAGTGTGAAATAAATCAACGTGTTAATGTCTCTAAAGTCACCAAATTCATGTACTCTCTGATCTCTGGAGATTGTGTTTAGATTTACATTTTCGCGAGGCATTCCAAAAGTCGTGATGGTCACTTTTTAATTTTCAACCAGTGATGTAATGACATCAATAGCAGACAGTAAAGTTAAAAAGTTGGCTAAGTATCGTATAAGTTCATGTTTGAGTATATATCTACCATTAATAATCACTCGTATTATTAACATTTATAGTAAAAACCACCATAGTTAAAATATGCTTAATAGAGTACTTAAAAGTATAAATTAATTTAGTAAGAAGCACCGATTAAAAAATTGAACTAAAATTAATTTAGTAAAAAATACCGATTAAAAAATTGAACTAATTTCGGTGATTCAATCGGAAAAATATTCAATCAATTAAATTTTTAGTTAAATTTACTCTACTTACTCTTATTATTAAGGGCAAGTCAATTTATTAATTAACAATTGATTTTTATAAATATTTAATTATGTTATATTTTTATTTATTTATTTTATATTAATTTTATGATAATCTAATATTAATTAAATAAATTATATTTTTAGTTTAATTTTTGATACATTTTTTTAAAAAGTACCAAACTTTGATAATTATTATCCAATTTGACCCATTTCCATATCTAATTTGGCAAAAGTCACTAATAGGTATGAAAGGTACAAGTAGGTTAAAAGCTTGAGACTTTGAACGATAAGACCTACCACATTTTTTTATGGTCAAAAGCTATAATTCAAACCCACAAGTGGAAATAATCACTGAATCTGTGAATATAAATATACATATAAAATTAGCAAACTAAAAAATGAAAACTACACTTAATTGAACCGAGTTTATTGTCCTGACAAATTTTCTATTTCAGTAACAATTACAATAATCCAATCATATTTTATTAAATTTTATTCATATATTTATATAAAGTTTACATAAATTTATAGATAAGATTTAATATAACATGATAAAAATATCATAATTAAAACAGAAAATTTCGTCTCGCTTCTTACATAGATGACTATGTTTCCGAGATCACGATGAAGTCATCTCATCTGCACCACTAATTCTTCCTTTATTCAAAGTCAAAATTTTACAAAGTACCTCCTGGTAGTGGAACAATAAGTAATAAATTAATAATTACATATTTGAATAATTAACTTTGTAGATTTTCATAAGTGTTATAATATAAAAAGATTTAAGATTTAAAAGATTTAGTCTGTATTATTTTAATAGTAAAAATTAGTCTTCAAGTAGATCAAAGGAAGACATTATATTTTTCCATCAAAGGCGTTAAAGTTTAATTAAAAATATTTTTAAAAATAACTAACTTGTTTATTCTAATTTATAAAAATCGGTTATTTTATTAAAACCGATCGATTAATTAATGAACCTACTAATTTTTAATATCAAAGGTTACTACCATAAACCGAACCAAACAGTTGATTAATTCAATATTTGTATAGTTGAATTGTTTTAATCCGTTTGATTTTTTAATTATTGGCTATTAGTTGGAAAAAAATAAATGTTAAATTTATTAATATTAATTAATTATAACTCATTCAAGGGATTACATATTTCATTATCAATAATTTATAAATTAGTATATATTCATTATAAAAAGAATTGCTTTTTAGTAGTGTTAGATTGCTTCTTAATATATGAACTAAACCCTAATTTTTCTTCCTCTTTTACCGTATTCTCGTAGAATGACAGATATGTTGAGACTTTCAGTGTTTTCCATGTGTTCTGTGAGTTATCACAAAGAAATCATAACAACTTAGTTTAGACCATAACTTGAGATGGACTGACCAAGTCTATATATAAATAAAAGATAATAAATTTTAAAGTAAACAATTTTTAGAATATTTTCAATCTAATATCAAATATCTAAATTTTTTAATTAAGCGGTTAATTTTTCAAAATTTAATAGTTAAATTTAAAATATTAATTATTTTAACTTTATTGATTTGACTAACAAGATGTCTACAAAATTTTTAAAACTTTGTTATTCAATTAAAATTACGTATGTTGGAGTGTGTGTATGTGTGTGTCATAGACGGAGATACATAAGGTCTAGTGATGTACTGGACCCCCTAAAATTTATAAAAATTAAATATATTTATTTTTAATATATAAGAACAGAGTTATTTAGAGTTTAGTGATGAAATGGGCTCCCTGAGATTTAAAATTTTAAACATTTTGACGTTTATATCTTAAATTTCTGTCCCCATCACTTATGCGTGTATTTGTAAAAATTGAAATGCAGAATCAGTGACACTACACAGAAAACAGTATAGATGGAGCAAAATGGTTGGTAGGAATCAAAGTTATTCTCATCGTGAACACTAGTGTTTGATTCCTTATCAGAAACCGAGTTCACTACGCGAGTGGAAAAAGAAAGATCACCCCCATTGACAATTAGGGAATTTATGGACGAAGACAGTATGAAAATGTCAGGTGGGGTCGAGAAGAATCGAGCCATAAAGAAGAACCACCCTTCAAAAAAAAAAAAAAAATTACCATGCCTCTCTCGTAAATTTGTGTAGTGATGTTCTGATTGGTTAAGTGTAAGCTAAAAAGTCAACCTATCTAATATACAAAGCTTCCATTTTGTCGGATTTTAAAGAAGGTCATATTATACGCAATATTTCTTTTGAAATTATACAAAAAGCAGTTTTCGTGAATTGAACATGTGATCATAAAATGACAACTTTACGGATGATTCCGAAAGATACAACAAATATATATAAATATTTTAGATTAATATTTTAAGTCAAACATTTTTAAGCTTAGAGTTTTTTTTTCAAACTTGTCTTGTTAATATTAAATCATTTCTTAATTGAAATTTACTCTTGTCGGTCATTTCAAGTTGTGAATGATTCAACTAGGTAATGGATTAGGATGTTCATTATTAGTAAATTAAAGTCAGTCAAGCTACAGTAAAAAATAGATAATTTGATATTATTAGTAAGTTAGTATCATTTTAATTTTTAAAATTTTAAATATATAAATTAAAATGACATCATTTGAGTGATAGATTGTCAAATCTTTTGAACTTACGAGTTGAATATTTTCACTTTAAAGTTGATTTTTTATTTTACAGTCTAAATTAAGTTTGAAATTTGATCAGACTTGAATTGAAATTTAATAATATTATTTTAGATAAAAAGATTGAAAATTTATAAACTATAACGAAGTTATTTAAATTAATTACATAAAATAGTATCATTTTAGATAAATAATTGAAAATTTTATAAACTACAATGATGTTATTTTTAATTAATTAGTAATTGATTATTTTATGTAATTAATTTAAAAATAATCTTACAAATCTAAATGCAATTCTAAAGTTGATCAACTCATTTATAACTCAATTTTAGGAGGACCACATAGGTCAAGGGTAGACTGTCATCTCTAAGTAAAAGTTGATTTCTATCAAGGAAAAAAAGCAAAGAACCATCATTAGCTTCAACACGATTACATAGGCAAACATCAAGTCAAGTGACTGGTACGTGTGAAATGGAAGTGACAAGATGTTTTATGGGACGTTGAAGCTAACCTTAGTCCTCCATTCAATGTTAATCCCTCACGAACGTGCACAACACAAGCATTTGATGTGATTTCCTAATCACCCAACTTCGTATTCAACCTACATACGTCCTAAATTGATTAGTCGGTAAGATATTTTAGATAAGTTCTTTTGTAATCATTGCATGAGCAGCAATCCACTGCTATGTAATCATTCTACTGTGAAGTTGTTCGATCTTATTGTCAAAAAAAAATTAGACTTTCTTTCTTTTTTCCAATTTCAAGTTTGACATGAATTATTGCATTTCTTCTATTAACATTAAATTATTAAGTTATTAGTTAATTTTGTATTTAAATTTTCTTGAATTGTTACTTATGATTAATATGTGTGAATTAAAAAATTATTAAATTATTAAATTATCATAAACCATAGTCTACATCTATATTAGAATGCACAAATTACAAAGTTAAATGTGATCATAATCTTAAATAATTATTAAGTAATGAGTTAATACTCTAATATTTGTATATAAATTTTCTTTAATTGTTAATCCTAATCGATATGCGATTTTGGGTACAAATGTATTTATGAAATGAAAAGAAAGTCCTCCTAGGTTGTGACATCGAAATGAGGAAAACCTAACTGCTGTACAATTTAATAATAAGATCTAAGCTAGCCTTAATGATTCAATTTTAACCCACATGTATACACTTTCTTTACATGATTGTTGAATGTGGAATATGTCAAATCTTTAGAATTTCAATCATTTCAAGAACTTTTGAAATAATGGCAGCCGTAAAGTTTTAAGCTTGGTACCATGTTTCACACAGCTCTTGTGTAATTTCGTTATCAAGTAGAACAAGGAACTTTAAATAAAATTTTTAAGAAATATTACATTTTTTTTAATCATGTGTTCTTAAACCATCAAATTTAAGTTAAAAAGCAATTTAATACTAATATTGTTTAATTTTATTGTTACTTGAATCCTTTACTTCACTTCTTATGATAGGGTAATGAACACAATATGTATACTGCTTATTATCAACAATGTCTTTCATTCAAATAAAATATACAACAGTAATTGTAACGCCCTATATAATCTCGACTTTATGAATGTTATTTTTTGAGTCGTGAATAATGTATCCTACGATGACTAGTGACATTCGGGCCTTAAATTGTATTTTATTTTATTTGACATAGGGTAATATTGTTAAAGGATAGCCCGAAGACCAAATTAGAGCTCAAAATAAATTTGTTTTGAAGGTTTAACTAAGAGTTGATCAGTAGGCAAAGTTTAACCCGAGAAATGGTGAAAGTTAAATCAAAAAATATTAATAGAAATAAATGATATTAATTAAAGTTTTTATATAGGGTTGATATTTTTCTTATGGATATTTTTATTGAAAAGAAGAAAATAATGGATTAAAAGTTAAAATTAATTTTGGATCTAAAAAAATAGGAAAAAAGTTAATAAGCCTTCCCCTAATACTCTCTTTTTCGTCAAAGATCGTCGAGAACAAGCCTCCCCTTTCTTCTCCATTTTGCTTTCATTTTCAACCCAACTTTCTTTACTTTTGACTCCTAAATCACCTATTAAACATTAAATCGTCAACTGAGGATCCCTAAAGTCACCATATCAACAAAAAGTTTGGGAAAAAGATGACGAAAAAGTATAGGGTGCTATTAATGAATAGTACCCAAAATTTTATAAGGTAAGTTAATGAAATTTTGATTATTTTAATACATGGTTTGGGTGTAGTTGCGTGCATGGATGAATAAAATGCATGAAATTGAATGTTTATGTAATATTATGAAGACAAAGAAGAGGAGTTGAAGGAGAGAGAGAAAGAGAACGAAAAGGAATAAGGAATAAGGAATTGTTGGTGAAATTGAAGTTGATGGAAGCTCAATTTGAAGAACTAAACATTAATTTGGTACGTGCTCATGTAATTATATTTTTACTTTGTATTATGTAATTTAGGGTTCTTAAGATAAAATTGAGAGTTCATGAAATTGTTGTTAAAAATATTAAATTGGATGCTAAATGAAGTAACGTATGTGATTAATTGGAATTTTGAACTTATAATTTGTATTTTCACCAATTGGTGGTATACATTATGTTTGGATTGAGAAACTTGATATACGTGTTATTTTTGACTAATTGGTGAGATGAATATGTCTTGAATGTTGTATGAATTAAATTAAAATCAATAACGGAAGAAAAAGTGACATTTACTTTGGTCGAATATAAAATAACTTGAATTGGTTATTACGAGTTGTTATTATAAAATTTCAATGGATTTTAATTAGATTTGCCCATAGTAAAATAGATAAGAACTGGAAGAATGTGATAAGATTGGCATGTCAATTAAGGAGTTAGTAGTACTGCATTATGATATATGTTACCAAACTGTATGGCTCCGAGAGTTGGGTTCCGGTGTAAGATATTTGATTAGGGTTATGAACTGCATAGCTCCAAAAGCTTAGTCTTAATATGTAAATTAAAAAAAGAATGTATGGTTACGAGTATGGTTTTTTTGGGTCTAACCTGTCATACAAATAGGTTTGATGGTAATATACATTTTTATTAATATGCTATTAATGGTTTATTTGGATATTTTATGAGAAAATTACAATTATTAATACAATGTAATTTCCAATAATACTATTTTAAATGGCAAACAACTTTGTTAAAAATTACATAAACTTATTTAATGGTTTTGTCTTTATCTAATAATTAAAATAATGATGTAATTCTTTCAATCTTTTATATTTTACGACAGAGAGAATATATTATTTTATAAATGAATATAACAATTTATTATATTTAATTACCATGTGATATATGAGAAAACCACATAATACGATCGTTAATTGTTGATAATTAAAATAGAGTATTGATAAAAGGAAGATTGACTAAAAAATGTACTATTTCTAGCATTCCAAATTTTGACAATAGAAAATTAAACACCTCATGCAAGGCTTATGGTATTTCGATTAAAAAGGTGTTTCAATTATGCCGTTCCTATCATGTTTCATTTAATTTCATTTACACATTTACATGAATCTCATATAAATATACAGACGAGATTAAATAGATCATATGATTGATATGAGTTACTTAAGTGTTACTCATCAATCTCCCATTAAATGATTGAAGTGAGAAGCAAAGTGACTTAACCACTAAAACCTTTAATTGCTTATAAAGTATAATTTTACAAATAACTAACTGGACTACTTATTTAGAAAAAGGAAACTATAATACCTTATCCTTAAATTAAATATTTAATTAGAGTGGAAACTATAAAGAATCTTAAGACTATACTATGCAGAAAAAAAATTGATGCCTTCTTCAACTTTTCAAAAGAGGAAAAAAAAAAGGAATTAATTAAGGTCACGCTCCATTGACTTTTCTTGATTTTATTTGACTAATAAATAATAATATTAATTAAAATGACTGGCTCTTCTTTTTAATCAAATTGAATATTCAAGGAAATGGAAGACAATATCATTTATGCATTAATTTTATTTTTATCAAATCACTATTATATTTCCAAGTGGTTTTTGGACTTTAAAAAATAAAATCTAGTGCTTTTTAAGTGCCGTAGTTCTTTTCTGATTTGATACTGAGAAGTGACTTTTCTACGCTCCACGCACGCTCAAACCCCTCCATCATCATTATAATCACAACCAGTGATATTTGGTTCATCAATCTATAATTATTAGTCTCATTATTAAACCTTTTGTTGAAAAGACATTAACCAATAATCGTTGGTCATAATGATAATTAACATATTAACTATAATGTTAAGTTAATTTGATCTCGGTGTACAAGACTCCTTATTTTGTAAACCTAAGAAGATAACAACTTTTACGTACCAATTATTTCAAAGCTATCCCTCTATCTTATAATTTAATGTATTTTATAAAATTTTTATTTAATTCATCAATAAATGAACTTAAAATTGTGAATATTGTTATTATAAAAATTTATTTTCTACCTATTTAAGTATATCTTACATTTGCTCATGTAACATGTATGACTTGCTAAAAGGTCTTTGAGGAGGGCATATGTACGTAATGTACATATTTTTAATATTCGTTGGTTAGTTTATTTACCAAGTTGGGGGGTTTAGATAATGTAAAATATGTAATGATATTATTATTATGACGTTATAGTATAATCTTTATTTTTTTTTTGAAATGAGAGGCCAAAGTTGTTAGTTTGTGGAGAGTGGGAGTGCATTGATCAACTTTTGTAGCGATCACAAGTGCTAGAAAATATAATAATTCAATGCCCACTTCCAATTACATCATGTACCAAATCAAAGGCTCAATTACATTAATATAAATTGTTGAATAAAATAAATAAAATTTTATAGGGATTAAAAAAGTTTAAAGAATTTTTCATTTTTACAAAATTTTATTTTCTTAAATTTTAGTTAAACTATAACGATAAAACATATGTAATACAAGCATTATATGAGGACTAATCGGGTATTCCTCACATAGTAACCTAAATAAGCTCTTAAACTTGATGCAAATCAAGTAAATTTTACTTAATTTAATAATTTAAGATAATTGTAATAAATTATTAGTTTATTACAATTTAATAAATTTGCATTTTCAGTTATTTATATTGTCATGAATTTTAATATTATTTATGTCTATATTAAGTAAGTTTTTAGATTGTGGAATCTAATTTATAAATTATATATTTTTAATAAAATCACAATTAAATCCAATAATTATAGCATTTTGTTTATAAGACTCGACTTTAGAGATAATCTCTCTACTAAATAAGGATAAGAACGTGTACTATTAAACCTTCATACCTTAGTGAGACTCTTACTGGGTGTTGTTGTTATTGTTTATAAAACTCGACATCGGGATCTCGACACTTGAAAACTCTTAAAAAGTGCCCTCCAACTAATTAAACCGCTCTTATATTTGAAAATATTTAAATAATGAGTATAGTTTGTGTGTATATGTGTGTGTGATTCCAAATAAGAAATTGAAGCCAAAAACATAGGGTTAAATTAACCTATGGGAAAGAGAGGAACAAACAAAAAGAAGGACTTAATACTAAACATTGAATTCTGAGTTATATGCAGATTCCAAGATCCCTACTCACCGTCCTTATTATTAAACTATATCTTCACCCTTCCTTTAAAATGCTATATGATTCCTAAAGTTGCCATGCAAGGAAACTTCTTGTTGACCTAAGAAGTAGATGAAGGAATGAACAAAGTTACCTTTTCTAATTGAGGTGTTTATCTATTTCTAGTTAAGGAGACCTTAGGTTGATATTTCAAACTTGAAATTGGTTTAATACTCAATTAAATCAAACCTGATTCGTTGAATTTAAATCAAAATCAAAGTTAATTGTAATATCTTTATAATCCACGTTCAATACGTTCTCAAAGGAACTAAATTCTATCATCTATTGTCAAAGTCATGTGCTCGATGGATAATGATGATCATACATTTCTAATTATAAATTAACAAGCTTCTTATAAGAGTTTGTCAATTTAATCAAATTATGATGCGATCATATTTGTCCTAAAGTCATTTCTATTAAAATCTCATCCGCACTCACTTTTTTTATTGTATCAAAATAATAGAAAACAAAAGGGATCTTTTAAGTCACCTAATGCCAAAATTTGTGACTCATCACTCATTCATACATGTTATAAGATATAGTTTACAAACACGTAGATGTAATTAAATCATATAACACATATAATAGTAATATATGACCATGCAAGAATCCTATACAAAGACAAAAATAAAATATCACTTTCCAAGACTAAAAAGAATAAAATTAAAGACAGGAATTCCAACCTCTAACTTGAAGGTTCTGTCAATATATTTTATTTAAATATACTGATTTTATTCTTTAATAATTTAATATTAAATTAGACTTTGGAATGGGTTAGTCATCTTGATTCCTAAATGTTAATTTCAAAACTCAAGAGCAGAATATGATAAAATAATTATTAAAAAAAGAATTTACAAATTATTCAAAACACAAAATTATATTCTCATAAAAATAGCTTATCATTTCACGGCATACACCCATTAAAAAAATAATAATTTTCATGAACCGACCAAAGCAAAAAAAAAAAAAAACCCTTTTTGCCTATTGCTTTTTCTTGAAAACAACCTCTCCACCCATAATCAATTATTCGTTAATTATGGCTGCTAATAATTAATTTATGAAGATTAGGACATTACTAACATTAATTTTAGCAAACCATCCTATAATAAACAAACAAATGGAGACTTTCTTTTAATATATAATTAGGGGAATCCTCGTTCTGTATAATCATAAGCAACGTACAAAATTGACTGTTGAGTGTAGACAAATGACTTGTTTTTGACAAAATATTAATTTTTTAAAAAATATAACTTAATGCATGTAGGGTGGTCCCGAAACAATTTCATATTGTAATTTATTTAAAGAATATAACCACGAAATTGTCTTTATCAAATAATGATATCACCAATAAATGCCACTCATTAATGGATAAATAAAAAGTTTAAAAAGTAAATTATTTTGGTGTATGCTTAACTATATTGATATATAGCTAGTATTTTAATTTATTTATTGGTTTAGAAGTGGAATATGATATTAATTATAATAATCATGAAAGCTATTAAAATGATTTTAATAAAATTGGATTTAGCTTGAAATCTTATATATTTCAAAATTTTTGTTTCTTATTTAAAATTTAAAAATTACGTTAGAAAATAATTATATTTTCCTATGATTGAATTAATATATATAATATTTAAACGAAAAAGGTTTAAAAAAACTTACGGAAGAGGAAAATTGGTGATCTTTAAAAATAAAGGTGCGAAAAATAGAAATAACAATGAGTTATTGATTTCAAATTGGATTGAACCGGACCAAACCAAATTACCAACCCTAGCGAGAATATGTTCCTAGATGTGCTTAGAACGAGCAACACACATCTATAAATACCAAAGTGAGGCCTATGGAGTTTATCATTAAATTCCCAAATAGAAGGGAGGACACTTAGCTCCTCCTCATGTCATAATCAATCATCCACAAAAGCCATTAATATCATTTTTTTTCAAAGCGCACACACACACACCACACCCACTTACCTTCTTTTTTTTCCAATATAAGCCTTAATAAGTCATTCTTCGCTTGGTACAGGAAGCCATTTTAAGCCTTTTCATCACTGTACCACCTTAGGTACTATCCTCTTCTATCTCACTATCTGCAGATTGGTAAGAAAAGCCGTATTCATCCTCTTCCTACTTCCTCGACTCACCGCATATTTGATACTAAAGGTACGTACGGTGGTCCATGGATTTTAGTTCCTTCGTGGGGTTGGTTCGTTTGGTTATATTCTTACTATGTATCCGTGGAAGTTAAATTACTATGTATCTTTTACTATGTTCACTCACTCTTTCACAGGCAATTCAAATGACTTTGAGGTTTTCAATGTCTACTGCTTTCAAGCAAGTACAGCCCCTCGTGAACTTCCAGGGAGGGTTAAATATGGAACCCCTTTTTCGCCGGAAAGATAAGGTGGTCTTCGTCGTTGGACCCACCGGCACCGGAAAATCCAGACTAGCTATAGACCTTGCCACGCGTTATCCTGCGGAAGTCGTTAACTGTGACAAAATGCAAGTTTATAAAGGACTTGATGTTGTCACCAACAAGGTCACTCCTGAGGAGTCTCGAGGCGTACCACACCATCTTCTAGGCATAGTAGAACCCAACACAGATTTCACCTCCGACGATTTCAGGCACCGTGCTTCGGTGATTGTGGAGTCAATCGCGGAACGTGATCGTCTCCCGATAATCGCCGGCGGGTCAAACTCTTACATCGAAGCTTTGGTGAACGACGACGAGGATCGGGAGTTTCGACTCAGGTACGAGTTTTGCTTTCTTTGGGTGGACGTGTCCTTGCCCGTACTCCACTCTTTTGTGTCGGAGCGAGTGAATCGAATGATCGACAAAGGTTTGGTGGAGGAGGTGAGGAATATGTTCGACCCTGACGAGACTGATTATTCACGAGGAATCAGGCGAGCGATTGGAGTTCCTGAACTGGACCAGTACCTACGCTACGAGCTTGGAAACTTTACAAACGCTAGAACCAGAGCCAAGCTTCTCGATTTTGCCATTTCCAAAATCAAAGAGAACACTTGCATACTCGCTTGTCGACAGTTGCAGAAGATCCATCGTCTCCATAGCCAGTGGAAATGGAACATGCATAGAATTGACGCCACAGAAGTGTTTCTTAGAAGCGGGGAAGAAGCAGACGAGGCATGGGACAAGCTCGTTCTTAGGCCTAGTGCTATGATCCTTGACCAGTTTCTGTTCCACGAAGGTCACGTACCAACCATTAATGCCACCACAGCCACCGTACCCATCTCTGTCACAGCCTCCGCCGCAGCCGCCATGGCAACCGCCACGCGATAGAGGGCTCAACAGGGTCCACAGAATCTTCAATCAATTGAGCTCCGATCGTGCGTGCGTGGGTGCTTGCCACGTGGAAATACCTGACAGTTTTGGTACTTACAAGTAAAATTAAGAAAAAGAAAAGATTTTTACGGCTACGGACAGAACATAAAAAGATAAAAAAAGACTGAAACTCCGTTGTCAGGTCGTTAAGTAACCATAAAATTGGCGTCCGTACATTTAATGGAAGCAGTGTAAAAAATTGGTTTGGGAGCTGATTATCCGTACTAGTGTGTGGCGCACCTGCTTCAGCCGCATGATGCAGTCTACTGGATGGGGTCCATGGTTTGGATGTCCTCAATTTGTAGCTAATATTCCATTTTTACTTTTTAAACTTTTTTTTTTCTTTTAAGTAAGATAACTACATGGTGTCTATATATATATATACGATGATGATTGGAAAAAAAATAAAAATAAAAGGTGTGGGCTTATAGTTTCTCTCCTTTTTGTATATTTTTTTATATGAGATCAAATATTTTATTTTAGTAAATCTCATTCATATATTTATTGAATTTGATATATTTATGTATTATATCACATGATTGATGTGTGATGTGATTGTGATAGACGGCTATGATGGAACATTGTAACTACCTTTTATTTATATCTACATAATTATGCAACCCAAATTGAAAAATTGAGAATCTTGAAAAATGGACGAAAGAGCAATAAGACATTTATATTTGGTGGGACAATCCAACGATTCCTCTCATTTTCTACCCATTTGATTCCAATTGCATCACGTAGGTGTGAGCTTTATACCCCCACTCACCATCCCCCAATAATATTCAAATAAATAAAATTAAAAAGTCATATTTTGTTTTTATAAGTTAGAAAATTACTTTTTAAGAGGAGAAGAACAAGAAAAAGAAAAAAAAGGAGGTATATGTAAAAGGAAGATGGTATCTTACGAGGGTCAAAATCAACTTTTGGTAAAGTAAGGAGATATCATATGGCACCTCATGATTATCAAAAAGCGGACAACAATTTAAAAGCTTCCACGAGTTGGCTACTTTGGCTATCCATCACTTTTTAATTTTCTCTATTTTTTAAGAATTAAATAAAGTGTTTAAGTCATAAAATCATATAATCAAATACAATATTGAATTAAGTCGACTAAATTAAAGTATTTGATATAGAAAAAAATTTATTTATGAAATATTTAAAATTTTATAAATATTTTAAATAAATTAGTTTTGAATTAAATCAGGTAAATCTAAACTAATTAATAGACTTAACATATTTTCCTCTCAAATTAATCATATATTATAAATATGCTTTATGAATATTTTAAAAAAATTAACTTAAATCAGATAAACTTGAACTGAATATTATTAACATACTTAACACCTTTGATAGATTATATTTTATATGACTCGAATCAATGTTCTCCACGGGTTGATCCACACTAAAGGATGTTATCTTAGATAAGTTTCATTGACAATATGTGTTATAGGTTGTGATATGAGCCTCCCCTAACTTTGACTCTATGTATACACACCACTACTTTTTATCACCGCAATACTAGACCCTAGACGCCTATGGTCCTTTTTCTACAACATATGTTAAAAGAGTTAATCACAACTTTTGATTGATTGCACACAATAATATAATCAGCTTTTGCGCAAAAGGAGAATTAAGAATAAGTATTAGTTTAAATACAGTGGAACTACATTATCATCTTTTGTAATAATCATTATAATAAGATTGGAACTTTTTTGGTTCAAGGTTAGAAGGCTTTTAGCCTTTTTCCTATAATGGAATTCATGTCTTGAGGAATACTCTTAGGAATAAAAGGTGATCATTTTCTAGTGAAGTGAAAGAAAGATGCAATTAGTAGAGAAAATTAACGTAAACAAAATTTTGATTTAGGTATTATTTATCATTTAAATTGATTACAACCAATATTTATGATTGAAAAACTTAACTGGTTCAGCTAGTTCATTTTTTTTTTGAAACGGAAGAATCCGTAGCTACAACCTTTTGGATGCGTATTAGGTAAATTTTTATATTGACGCAATAGTCTGCAATTTATGCCAACCGGGTATTTCGCACTAGGCAAGCCCTGTACGACAGGCTCGATCGAGAGAGCGTATGTAGGAGGAATCGAACACATGACCTTTTGAATAGTATAATTTTTTGGGTTTAGTTTTTAACTTTTCAGTTTAATATGTTTTAAGAGCTCTTGTTAAAAATTGATTACTTTATTAATTAATTGATCAACTTTCATAAATTAATAAGTTCTTATAAACTAAAATAAATCGATTAATTTTCATTTAACAATCTCTCTTTTTAATTAAACTTTAAAATTATTTATAGATAAGGACAATCTCTTTTAATTGTATTTGGAAAATTTTATTTTTATTCAATTTTTAGTTAGTTTTATGTTGGTCTAATATCGCTTAAATATTTGAAACCTCAAATCTCTTATCTTACCGGTTTAACTCCTGTCCAATTTTTAAAACATTAATGATGATGATGACTATCATAATAATAATAATAATAATAATAATAATAATAATAATAATAATAATAAACATTTTCGATACTACTATTATATAATAAAAAAGGACTGCCATAATCTCAATTTTGTTTTATACAGAGTTATGCATCTTATGTTACAAATAAGAGTTAATTATTTCAATTTCGTTAGAAGACTAATTACACTTAACCCTCTTTCATTTCAGAGTTTTAATATATATCTATGTTTAAGACTGAACAAAGAAAAGGATTATTGTATCGTTTTTGGGTTGCGCTCAACCTTGAATCTGCTCATGTTGCTTTCTGAGATGCATACAATGATATATCAGCGTAAAACTTTGAAGTTTAAAGCAGATGGAATTTTACAAGCCATCCGAATAATTAAGAGAAATGAAGAATGTATTACGAGATATGTTCTTCAGTCCCGTCTTCATCTGTCTTTCATTTTGTCCCTTTTCACGAAGATGGCAAAAGGAATAAAAGCTTCAAAACGACAATTGGAAACATGACAAATTGTTATTTTCTTAATTAAAATAACTATCTTCATCATCAAAGTTAAACCCCTTGGATCCTTGCGCGGACATCTGCAACAGCACGCAACTTACGCTTGTAACTATCGCTATTGTCGTTGCCCTGCACGGTCGGTGGATTCATATGAGGACAGTCAATCCCATTTTGACGGTGGCGCACGAAGGATGACCATCACCGTCGGGTCGTCGATCAAAAGCAACAGATGAAGTTTTTTGTTTTGTTTCGTGACAAAAACTACAAAGTAATTAATAATTTGAGAAGGGTTGCTTTCTACGACCGCCTGCGTCTCTTCTCTCCACGGCCATACGAAGTCTCGTCTTGTTTTGTTTTTTCTGATCATTTAATATCAAGGATGTGAAATTATTATTATCATTATTAAGAAATATTTTACAATGATTTCATCCATAAAAACTCTATTGATTATGTAATCAATTATATAAACCAAATTTAATATTTTATTATAGTAGTTACAAATTAAGATAAAATAAATTAAGAACTCGTGAATCTATTAAAAACAACTTCTTCATTATAAAATACATAAGGCTGTGTATTATTGAACGTTTTGAGACCATATGCTTCAGTGAAACTATAACTAGATATTGACAATGATATGACACGACTCTAATCTTGCGAGTTTATTAGTTTGTACTTTACCGTAATTTTTGTCAGCCGAATTCTTTTTTTTTCTTTCACTATCTTGAGGTTCTAATACGACAATATATAATTGAAGTATCATGCAGGAGACATCAAAATCAGATACTCAAACAATTTAAGACAGTATACGAAAAGAAATGCGTGTAACACATTGCAGTGAAAGCAGCCAAAGATGTCATGTTCAATCCCTAATCGAACCTCAGAATTTGTGCTGACAACAATTTTTTGTTTATTATTCCCTAAACTTGTAGTATTTTATTTCATTTATTATTATTTTTATAGCTTATTCGTTATCCGTATCTATATGGAATTATCCGTTATTGATTTATTTTGCATGCTCCGTGGATTCTTACATACTCAGCTGTTTCCAAGAAGATGTTGAAACTTAGTATGAGACAAACGTAACTTGCGGTGTCTAATTATTATATCTCAGAGTTCACACATTGAAGACGTTCCCTGTCATGATTCGTTCATCATATTGTAATGATTTAGTAGGTTTAATTTTGTTTCATTCGCTATAACTACGATGTTACAACCACCATTTAACTAATTTCTATTCCATGTTGTTAATTACTTCACTAGTTTGTCATATTTTATCATACTGTTCTTCTTTTTGATTTCTCACGGTTTGTTTAATCGAACATGATTGGCAGCTACTTGATAGTTTAGACCCATAATATAATCATTGGTTTGGTAATTCATATTCAACGTGAAAGCCTAATGTTATGGACAAAAAAGGTTATATTAATCAAATTGGTCAAATGTTAATCAAACTAATTACATTTTGAATTCAGTTGTTACAGTTATAAAAGATTAGTAACTTAACTGAAAATTTTAAAAACTTTAACATTGAATTAAAAAATTCCACAAATTTTAGGCACTTTAAAACAATATTTTAAAAAGGGGGATCGGAAGTTAAATTCGTAAGACAAAAAGTTCAAGATTTAAAATGTTCAACTAAAATTGGGTTGTAATAAAATCAGCTAAATATTAAATGAAATTAAAAAATTTGAAATATGATTGAAAGAAATTTTTCGTACCTCTCAAATAGTTTGAAATTTAATCGAAGAAAGAGATTGTTAAGTGATAATTAATTGATTTATTTTGGTTTATAAGAGTTTATTAATTTATAAATCGAACTGAAAAAATGAAAACTGAACCAAAAAGTTAAACAAGTTTTTACAGTTAAATCGACCTAACAGGTTGAATTTTTTAATTATTATTTTAAAACCTTATGATTTAAGAAATTATAATCAAAATAGTTCCCTGCTTAATTAAGTTAGGATTTTTTCTACATTAATTAATCATTTTGTAAACATAATATTTGTCAATCCACAAAAATACATCTTTAATCATATTTTAAACTTGATCTTCTTAATATGCTTATTTGGATATCTAGAATAACTAAATTATAGATCATTCTCACTTTGAGCGTGAAACAACAACAATAACAATAAGGGAGTTTAACGAGGTTCAGAAATACGCATCCTTACTTTTAAGATATTGTTTTTGATCAGAGAGAGGGATAGCTAATAAGATAAATTGAAGTTGATAAGTTACATGAGATATTTTAGTTTATATCATCAATGGATATGGTATACTTGCATTATTCCCATTTTATTGGAGTATAATTCTTCAGTTTTGATTTATCTTTTCTTTTTTATTTATTTGAGACCATAATATGTATTGTTAAAAAAAAAGAATTACTTATCAAGATAAGAAATTCTCTAAGAAGAATTTGAGCAACTTTCGATCGAGATGATTCGCATGCAAATGATAAGTTGATGATTACAAGAATCGAAGGATCAATTCCAACGAAAGAGGATTCCACATTATTCATCACAGCATGGCAATTCGATATTCCAATTTACGATGTTTTTCTAGAATATTAATTAATATTTAATACCTTAATTAATTTGCCGGGTTGAATTAGTTTTTTTAAAATTATAGATTTTTAATTTTTTAACCAAACAAGTCAATTTAGACACTAAATAATTAGAAATATTCAAATATTACACTCATTTGTTTAGAATTGTTATTTTTATTTAAATTTAATATAATATATTTAAAAAATTATCACTTATTCTTGTATTTAGACTCTCTCATAAAATTATAAGTTTTGTATTTATATTTTTACTTAAAATAATATAATATTTAAAATATATCGTTTATTTTAAAAATATAAATTACCAAAAATTAATATAATATAAAAAATACTTGTATAATAGTAAAACAATATTATAAAAAATTTTAAAAATAGAGAAAAGTTCAAAATATCAGGTTCTTTAGGTTCAAACATCTGTATACCGGATTCTCGTATAAGCCCATCTTGAATCTGTATACACAATGCTCGAACGAGCCCATCTTAAATGGATCTAAAGCAAACAGCAATGAACAATCCTTTCCTGGATCTTGAACTAACGTGGAGACCTCAGAGGCAGACCCATTCATGAATTGGTGCAACGGAGCACAAAATGTCCAACCTACGCATACGAATGTAAGTATGTAACTAAATAAACTGTCTTCAGGTAATTGATGTCCTGAGTTTTCCTACACGAGGATGGGTTTTGGGACCTGTTCATTTCTAACTCCTTCTTCTTCACATGCAAACCCACTAGCTCAACAACTTCCATTCCTGCAAGATTAAATCCTGTAGTATTTGCAAACTCATTTTCCTTTTGTATCAGCAGAAGTTACCTGTCTCTGTGTGTCAATTGCTTTGGTTCCAGCTCTTTAGTTGAATCTCCGGAAGCACCATCAACTGTTATCTTTGCTGAAGGTAGCTCCCTGTCTGGTTTTTGTTTGATTTGAGCGGTTGATTCTTTGTACGTGTTCTGGTATGGTTTCTGATATTAGCTTCGAACTTGTACTGAGAAATATCACTTAATATTTTACTTATCGGAGACAATGGTAATAGAGTGGTTCTTATGGTGTTTTGGTGGAAGTTGCAGAAGTACTGAGGAGTAAGGATGTGGCCTCGTTCTGTTGCTAAGCAATTTAGTCTACCTAGGGTCCCTAATCCAAAAATAGCTCAAGTTCGAGCCTGAAACTGAGTTTGGTTGAACCCCAAACTCGATTATGAGCCCAATCGGACTCAAATACTCAAGTTTAAACCCAATCATGGTTAACCGTGACTTGACTGGTTGACTTCAACCTAATCCAGCCCTAAAAAATTGCCAAGTTCACACTTAATCCGCCCTGAATATTTGATCCTAAACTCGAGCCTGATCGGCCTGAATATTCGAGTCCAAGCTGGGTGATTGATGAAGGTATACAAGGTTCACAATCTTTTAAATACAAGAAAAA
Organism: Erythroxylum gracilipes; assembly: GCA_026413385.1. Lineage (NCBI taxonomy): Eukaryota > Viridiplantae > Streptophyta > Magnoliopsida > Malpighiales > Erythroxylaceae > Erythroxylum > Erythroxylum gracilipes. Next base: position 45,003,643 of record JANZLC010000202.1, read on the forward strand.
TATATAGAAACATTTCAATCATCCTAGGCATCTCCATTTTCTGGCTTGTTTGTACATTTGGTGTGACATTTATTCTGAAGGCTGTTTAAGTTCACTGCGAAGTTTCGTGCCTATATTAGCCATCTTTCAATAATGAATCCACATATCCAAATGCTGTTCTTGTGTATTCTTCAAAGGTTTATACCCTGGTTGGTGTAGGCCTGCCATTGTCGATGACCGAGGCACGTTTGAAGGAGGCATTTTTGCCGTTTGCGGAAGTACGCCGAGTTGCCATTCTGTGCCTTTCTATATATGCAATGCAATGTTTATATGGCTGCCTGCCCTTGCTTGTACACTAGTTTTCTGCAACCTTTATGCTCAGATGCATATTGTCATGTCTTATATTTTTGCATAAACAAGGGAACGTGTGTACCTCTGATGTTAACTGTATTTGATTAGGAATCTAAATACCCTTTCAGGATCATTGAATCTCTTACTCTGAGGTCCACAGGCCTAGGGCATTTCTTAGCATTTTATAGGCTAAAGTAAAAAAAAAAAAAAGGACCTTATTTTGCATCTTTTTGTTTTTTTATGAGTGTCAATTGTAGATTCTCGTAAAGAATAAAATGAGACAAAATAAAAGTAGATTAAGAGTGGACTTTGAGTAGGTGTCCTTCCTACCTTTATCTAAGGCTAAGCCAAGTCTAAAGGAAGGTGATTGAACTGTGCCGACTCATTCTATGCACTCATTAGGAGTACATTAAAATGCTAACATAGATTGGAAGTTATTGGTCGTTCATTGTGTTCGGAAAATATTCATCATCTTACTGAAACAAGCTTTTTAAAATCTTCTCTGGATGTTTGAGGTTTGTTCATCCTCTGTTTCTGTACAGGCCAATGTTTTTTTTGCATCTTTTGATGCAGTGAAGATTGTGTTGAACAAGAACACAAAGCAATCTCATGTATTTGCATATATTTGGTATAGCAGTGAAGAATCTGCATTAGTTGACAAGCATCCTCATAAAATTTCCATAAAAGTTCATCTTGACTAATTCTCCTGAGAAAATTCCATAAAAGTTGCTGTTGACCGATTCTCCTGAGAAATTTCCATGAAAGTTGCTTTTTTCTTCTTCTTTTAACCGGGGCTTGTTCAGTTTTTAGATGGCAGGTTCATTTTGGTTGCAATTGCAAAGCCTGGATAATGCAAAACTCCAAGAAAAGCAACACCATACAAGTTCTGATACGCCTTGTGGGAGGAATTCCTTAAACAACTTTAATTTGCTTAGTTTGATCGGAATTGAGCGATCCAAAATTTGATTGGGTCAAAATGAAAATAATATTATTTTAATTAGTTACATAAAAAAATTACATTTCAATTAAATTAATTAGAGTAAGATATATCAATTTTACACCTTTTTTTTGTATTTTTATAAAAGATTATTTATGTGACTCAAATTTATAATCATTTAATTGCTAACTTTACCAATTATTCTAATCCAATCTAACATTATTTTTATGATTAATTAAATCTAAAAAAAGAAATTTATCGTACCTTACAAAAACCATGTTAAATTGAATATTGTAAAATTTTAAAATCGATCTTCACCGTAGGATGAGGCCCCACACGCTTGTCAGCACCCCGTCACGATCGTTTATACTTTGTCCACGTGTCCTTGTAAAACGACTTTTAACTGTTCCGAATTTCTTCACGCTCAGACACAGAGCACAACAATATCTCTAACTGAGAGAAATTGAGAAAGATCGGAAGTCGGAGATTCGTGAGAGCGGTCTAGTGTTTTTGTTGTGGGAAGACGATGCATCTAGTAAATGCGGTGATTGCGACGAGGATGATGAGCAGAGTAGGTGAATCGGGGGTTGTTGGCGGAGGCATTCCGTTCGGGTCGTTGATATGGTACGCATACGCAGGTCTCTCCTGCTTCCTCGTACTCTTCGCAGGTATCATGTCGGGTCTCACTCTGGGGCTTATGTCTCTGGGACTCGTCGACCTTGAGATTCTCCATCGTAGTGGCACCTCCACCGAGAAGAAACAAGCTGGTCTTTTCTTTTTCTTTCCATTCGTAAAGATTCATTCTTTTTTTAGTCATGTTTTTATACAAGAATGGGATTATTTGATCTTTTATTTGAATTGGGAATGATTTTATCAGCTGTAATTCTTCCTGTGGTTCAAAAGCAGCACCAACTTCTGGTCACTTTGCTTCTGTGTAATGCCGTTGCTATGGAGGTAACGGCTTGAATGTGTTTTCTTCTTGTTATTAAATTTGCTGTTGTTGTGTTTTACTGTTAGTTCTTTTACTTATAGAAAGCGAATCTCTTTATGATTGAAAATATCCGCCTTTTAGAGACAGGATACTTGAATTTGGAGTGGAATATGCATTTCTGATGGAGCGTGAGAAAAGGGCTATTATTTATTTGGGATCAAATAATGTATTGTAAATAAAGCTGAGGGCTAACATTTTGATGGTGGTGGCAAGATCAAATTGAAATTCGACTGGATTCATTCCATGTCCTCAGTCGTCATGTCCATCCTGCAGTTTTTTTGAATTAGAGAATAATGTATTTGTGTGACTATTTGAAGGCTATGCATAGTCTATAGAAAGTTGATGTTGCCTGTGTATGAACATTTGAAGGCTATGTGTAATCTAGAGAAGGTTGACTTTGCTTGTGTACGAACCCATGGTGCTTTGATGTAAATTTAAGGTTTGGGCCACGAATTTGATTACTGAACTATCGATGTACATCAGGCTTCCATTTTTCTTGTCAGAATGCCTACTTTAACTCAAATAGTTTGTAAATCTCATGTTCAACGGCCACCTAGCCTTGATTGCACAGTTGTTTGGTCCTACCATATGCTAACATGATGACTGCGAAGTGCAATGAGCTTAAAATACACACCAAAACTTATAATTTTCTTCTCAGGACAAGTTCTAGTGTGTGGTTTAGGAATCAGTTTAATTCGTGGTTAAATCACAAATATAAACAATTTAGACATTATGAAAAGTGAGTTCTAAGAACATTGGGCGGAAACATACTTCTTCCTTGTGTTACTTGAAGAGCTTGGAAAATTTTGTTATTTAACTACTAACTAATACTATCTGTAATCAACATTTGTTTGATATTGTTCTCTAATTGTCTTCACTATCAACTTACTTCCAGATTTCAATTTGCAGGCTCTTCCTATATACCTGGATAAGCTTTTCAATCAGTATGTTGCTATAATTCTATCTGTCACTTTTGTTCTAGCTTTTGGAGAGGTGCATTTTCTTTCCTCCTCAACTTGAGCAGCCCTTGTTAGACACTTATTAACTTCAGTTAAGACAGGGAGTTGACATTTTTCACTTGTTAGGTTATTCCACAAGCAACATGCTCCAGACCTATAAAATACTCAAATTAGGGTCAATACTTATTAATTGGATGCTTTAATTTTTTTTTGAAATCCTCAATACTCATTATTTTCCAAAAAGGGAACTTTAGTCCAATAATTTCATATTACCCGAATTCTATACAAATAACCTTCATTTTGACCCGTTTCAGTTCCTATAGACTCCAATCCTAATTATGGAGCTTTCATCATATTTTGAAGTTATTCAGTAACTTTTTGGTTGCACGGAAGAATTTTTGGATTGAGTCCGGAAATCGCTGAATGTCACCAAAATCATTCGGATTTCATTCAAAAGTGTCACCTAAATCTCCAAAGCACATTTCGGGATTTTTAAAGGTCATTTGGACTCATTCTGTAGGTTTTTGGAGTTTTTATAAATTTTCCAAGAAATTTTCATTCAAATCTAAAACTGTCTCTGGTCTATCAATGATCCCCATTATAACTTCAATAATACATTTAAACCCTTAAATTACTCTAGTACACCATAAGTAGAGCATGCTCCATAAAATGCATATACAACACAATACACATAACAATAATTGAACTAGGATATTACAATTTCTCACCTCCTTATAAAAATTTTGTCCTCAAAATTTTAAACAAACTTGGTCATATCAAAAATATGGATATTGACTTCGTATCCATTCTTTGTGCTTCCATCATGTTAATCACTTCATAAGGACCAACATATCATGGGCTTAGCTTATCACATTGTCTATAACAGACTATGCCTTTCCATGATGATATTTTAAAAAATTGATTTTTCAACTTTATACCCCAAATTCTTCCTCCATTTTTTGCAACTAACCGTACTGTCAATTTTAGGTGCTATCACTTTGACCCGCATACTTTTGATCTTATTTGGGGTTATCTGAACTAGTTCAGCCTAACTAATTTTCTTTCATCTATCTCATCCTCACATACCAGCACTCTATCTAACTATATACTTCCAATCACTTGCAGTTTAATTAATCTATCAAGAAATACCTACTTTGGATTGTTAGGAAATGGGCAATTATTTTAATTCGATCCTTTATCTCCCATATACTATCATATCTGCTTAGATTTTGTGAAATTGCTACAATAAAATCCTCCATAATAGGCTTCCATTTCCATTCCCGAATAGGGAGTGGCTTAGCAATTTTTTGTATTGGTTCTTTGGCTCTCAGCCTTGACTTGTTGATTTAATAAGTATTTAAACATATACTTTGCTATTAACCTTTTCACACCTTTTCGATCTTAATGCACTTTCAAGGTTTAATGCCTCTGTGTGTTCCTCATATGCATAGTACATATTGTTGAGTGACTAAATCTAGAATTTCTTCTTAAGTGTAGCCATGACTAGTACACACAATTCCTGACCTAGCTCCAGTATAATGTTACCTCTCAATAAAATGCCCTCAGAATTTGCAACTTATCTCCACATGAAACTCCTTTATTGAAATCATTGCTTTCGCTTTCTCACTAATAATCAATTTAGTCACAACTTTGCTAACTTAACCATATGTGAAACCATCTATTTAACACTATCACGATTCACGTTTACTTAGATTACTACTAATGAAACTTTGATAGGGATTCTCCAAACAATTGTTCTTGTATACTTCTGAATAATAAACATTTCCTTTCTCATTGTATCTAATTATAAAAAAAAAACTCAATCATATTTTTCTTATATTTCTTATGCCTCGCATCGACTCCTTAGCTTTTGAATCTCAAATTCATAATCACTAGTGAACTATTTATTGTACCTTTGTCATTTCCCATCATACTCTTTGGAAGCAAATCAATCATTTAAGATCACATCTTAAGACACTAACATAATGTCCTATTTATATAAAAACCATTCAATTACCTCAGAGTTTAAATCTTACTAACTCATAACATAATTTTGAGCTTATCAAAACTCAATCTCTCCAAACATGGAGTATACCACACACTTCCACTACGCAACTCTAATGTTTAATAAAGATATCTTTACTTGCCCATTTCTAATATCGCAAAACACTTATGTGATTTTAGGTACCTCAGAACTCAATCTGGGACTTTTAATCATCTAAAATCTGCATTTTATACTTGTTCAAAGGCCTTATACATAATTCTTATCATTTTCGCGATCATCAATTATAATTATCTGTAAAATAATACCTTTAAGTTCTATTGAGACAATTTTCCATTATGGATTAAAACTTATCACTACAATTTCCTTGAAAATTTTACCACCATTTGCACTCATCTAATTTTCAAGAAATAGCACAATTGACTTACATCAAAAGGAACTTAAAATAATGAATGTTCAATACTTAGAATCAATATCCTAATATACACATAATTGGAAGCTTATATCAAACTGATCATTTCTTCAAAAAAATATTGTTCAATCATCAATCTTCATTAAAGATTCCATCATAATGTCATCCATAACATTACTTGGTATGAATCCACAAATCACCATATAATCAAAATAAAATTGACCTTAAGAATAAAATTTTACGCTAAAATTGATTAATGAATCACTCTACAAGGCCATAACATTAAACATATCAAAATTCAGTCACCAATTACTTATATCAATAATTAATCCTTAATGAATTCAACCGTAATAAGCAATTTCATCCTGTAGATATATTCACAAATTACTTTTCTAGTATTAAGATGCTAAATAACCTCATAAACTTCTATAATTATTGCGCAATAGAACTAAATAACTTGTATAGTAATTTCTTAGTACTTTTATAGCTATCATGGCTAATATGCTAAGAGATGGGAGCATTCTACATTTTCTGTTGAATACTTATCTAACTTCTCTTATGTAACAACCCTAATTTCCATTATAAGTAATCCACATCGACATAACATACTATTAGTCAATTTCTTTCCTGGTATGAATTCATAGTCATGGATGTCTAATAAGATCAACTCATTAGAGAGCTTTTAATTCTAACTACTATGTAACTACCTCTGTGAACATTATACGCTACTGGCGTAGCTTTAGTGAAAGTAGTTATTATCAAATGGAACTCTAAAAGCTCCAACTTCACACTAATCTATCTAACAAAATCTTTTAACATATACAAGTGCATAGTTCTGGGATTGATCTCAATAAATTCATCACTACCAAACTTGTAATCATACCTATCACATTACCGGATGTATCCTCAGCATCTTACTATGTTACTGCAATTACCCCAGCCTATGTGAGTGGTCTCCTTCCATATTAACTACACCTTGGTACTGAGCTCTTAGTGTTTCAGGAGTCACTGGACACTGTAGGTGGTTTGACTAACCTCTAAGTAGACAATATTCCTCATCTCATCTTTCTATCACCATGCCATCTAAATTTATTATTCTTATCTCGATCCAACCAAAATAGGGAACTTTTGATGTCTCTTATCAAACTATTTTGCACCTAGCTTATAAATACGCTCAATCAAACTTCCTGACAATACTAAGGCCTCCTGCGGCTATCGCATCGCCGATGTTTATATCTATATTGTTCACTCAAGGTAAAAACAAAATTCCACTAGCGGTTTTTCCAATCTTAACTGTTTTGAACGAGGTTGATTTATAATGAAGAAAATTTACTGAACCATCCTTGTGCTTGACCTCCCGAGCTGAAGGTACTTCAAGTTCTGGAGCCTCTAATGTGGCTTTGGGACCCCTAAGATTTCGTCAATGAATTATATTGTGAACTCAAAGATAAACTATACAATACTGGAAATTTTTTATAAACTCAGATGCATGGAAAATAATAAAAAAAATTTGGTTGCCTGATTCATAAAAACAAATTAAAAATACATTATGGAATCATAACACGTATAAAGATAACCTTATTTCAAAACAGGCTCTAACACCACTTGAAAGGACCCGTCCTAGATTTTCTCTTTTAGAATCCAAGTGGAGGCCTCCCAGTGACCCCACGGTAGTCCTCCAATCAATATCTAACTCGACTGAAGGGTTCCAGCAAAGCCAAGTCATTCAACTATTTAAAACCTTTTATACTTTAATTAAAAGTGCAGAAAATAGTGGGAAATCTTTTTCTATCATTTTTTTGAAAATTATGACAACATAACAACTTTGAGATTCCTAAAATTTTCAAAAGTCATGTAAAATTTCAAAACACTTATATATTCACACCAATTTCTCAATTACAAATTTTGGACTTCAAGTCCACTCACAAGCAACCCCAAACAAATAATTCTCAGCAATCATTACAATAAACTTTAAAAAACTAATAACATATTCATGCATTTCATTTAAAAGCCTTTATAAGCATCCATTCTTTATACAAATGTAAATATCAAAATGTCACAAGCACAACAACACCCTACAATACAAATAATCTTAAGGCTAAGTCCCAATTACTATAGCACCTATATGCATACCTAGGTGGTTTGTTTAAAAACATAAAAATAAGGGTGAGCTAAGCGAGCTTAGTGAGTGTAATCAGTTTACAAGAAAATTGAACCTTTCATAACAATGTAACTATAATATTCCATACAATCATAAAGCTCATGGTAAAACATTTTCCATAACAATTTATTCGTGCATCATCAAATCTCGTAATGACATAACATTTCGTAAAATACAATTTCAAATTTTTTGAAAAACTATTTCGAAATGCTTTTCAAAATTAAACTCATCATATAAAAGTTTCCATTTCCCATTTCCCATTTTCCTTAATCAATAAATAGTAGGGGCAATAAGTTTTCTGAAAACTTTAACACTGAAAAATAAACCATCCACTAGCATTGGTATCATACGGTACCTCTCAAATCACTTTTAACTTAAATAGTGGCGACATTACTATTTTCATGACTTGCCTTACTCAACATAGCCCACCATAAGTTTCTTTACCATACCATACACTAGGCATATACTCACAAATTTGGTTATGTGTCGCTTACCCAGGACTAGTTAACCAATATTTAAGGAGTTGGTTCTGCATCTCTTACCCGTAACAGGTTAACTGCTATAGACCGATAGTTATAAAGTTGGTTCTACATCGATTACTCGTAACAAGTCACGGAGCTGGTTCTACATTGCTTACCCATGGGTTAACCACTATTTACAGAGCTGGTTCTACGTCGCTTACCCATAATAGCTTAACGACTATAAATATATCGGTATAATAACATGTATAAAGCCTAGTGGTGTACCATAGTCAAAAGCAACTCTTACATGTATGACTCATCTTATTTTTTAAATCAAGTATGGGAGGATTCATAATTGAATTATTTCAATGTAACTCCCACTCATATAAAATGTAACTTTCAAAATAAAACTCATATATTACCAAAACATACAATTATGCTAGCAGTATTCACTTGTAAAATATCATTTACTTAAAACTCAGTATAAATATTCAAATGAAAACCATTTCCATAAACTCAATTTAAAGTACAATCATATGTCATCAATTCTTTTACAAATAATTTAGGCATATAAAATAATTAAAATACACTCACAACTTGCTGGTTTCCTTTTTACCACTTTGAAGCCCTTCAGTTGGCTTCGCTTTTTGATCCGAAAACCTAATACCAATACATTCAAGTCCTTAATACATTTTTCAGTTAATATACCATAAATCATGTTAACTTCATTACTTTCCATATACACTCAACATCCTTAATCACATTCACAAGGTTGTTACTTTATAACCATATTTGTATACTAAAAATGCCCTTAAGGCTAAGCTTAACATATTATACATTAGAGTCTTCCAATTCAATTACATTTGAATTCTAGCAACTAAAACCAATCCCCAAATTCACTCCCATGGCATTTTAATACACACATTTAAGCCAAAAAATTTCGTTAACAAATTTTTTACAAAATCAAGCACTTTAGGTTGAATTTCAACCAAAACCAATTCCAAATCAATTATTTTTCATTTCTTTACTTCATTAGCATCAAAATAATGCTATGAACATCATAAAACATCAACATATAATTTTGGATCATAACACATTAAAAACCCTAACCTTGGCCGAAACTCATCTAATCATTTCTATGGTTTTTCTTTCATTCTTTCATCATTAAACTAACTTCCTAATGTCATTCATTGATCTTAAATCATCAAATGACAAAATAAAACACTTTAGGCAATTGATCTCTGAAGTGAATCACACGTTAGTAAACTGATAATCAACACAAGAAAGGGGGGGTTTGAATTGTGTTATCTTTTCGTTAAACCCTTCTTAACAAAATTTCGTTTATTCAGAAGTTAATCACGTAGTAAATAAAAGAGAGTATAGAGAGAGAGTTGACACAGTAGTTTATCCT
>JANZLC010000202.1:45016105-45066477 GCA_026413385.1 Erythroxylum gracilipes
ATAATTATAATCACATTATAATTTCTAATTGCATAACAATTATTCCAGGGATTTTATCTTTATGATTAATAATTAAAAATACATAAAGATAAAAAATGCCTTTTATTGAATAAAATAAATTTTAAACAATTAAATATACAACCAAAATTGACTGCAAGAGCATAAACCAACAAAATTGGCAGTTCTTGCAGGCCAAAGGTGCAACTATACCATAAGGAGCATAAATTATCTCCATAGAGACAAAAATATCCAGTAGCTGGAATTGAGTTCTGTCATAAGTTGTTAACTAGAACCAGACAGATCTTGAATGTCTTGTTCTAAAGGCAATGATGTGTTCAGAAGCCAAAAAGAAGAGTTTTTTAACAATATCTGGAAGTAGATTGAGGATTACACGTAACACTTTATTCCTTCTTTGTCTTCTGAGAATGGAAAAGTTGATTATTCCACAAAACTTGATGTGCTAAAAGATTTGATTAAGCAAACAAAGAATTCCAATTGAAAACTTAGATTCCTTTCTGTTCAATGAGGCAAACCCAGAGAGGGTTAAGGAATTAAAGGGTGTTCCTTTGAAAGCAAATAACTTCACCTTGCATAAAAAGCCCTCTTCTGCTATGACACGGATCAAGTTCTCTCTCTCTTCCAGCTTTTAAGCTCTAGGCTATGGCTTCTGGAGCACCTAAATCAGTAGCCTTCGTGCTCCTACTCCTCAATGTTCTGCTCTATTTCATCATGACAGTGATTGCTACATGGGCAATGAATCATGGGATTGAGCTTTCTCGAGAAACAGGTAAAGTTTTGGACCACTGTGGAGCACAATCATGCAGGATTTTCCTGGAAATTTTGCTAACTTCCTTTCGCACCATCTTGTATGTATATGCAGCATCTGCTTTACCAATTCCTGCTCGCATATTCCCAATCTACTTCCCAATTGGAAACACGGTGACCGGTTTCTTCGTCATCTTCGCTCTCCTTGCCGGTGTTGTCGGCATCACTACCTCACTTACCGGACTTCATAACCTTCTTCAATTGAACCTTCCACACCTGCAAGCAGCAACTACTTCCTCGCTGACAAGCTTGGCCTTCACACTATTAGCCATGGGGTCAGTATCAAATCATTTCATTTCGAATGTTTCTTACGTTCATCGTCTTCTCCATCTGAATTCCCTGAGAAGATAGATGATCAAATTCAGCAAATTTCATTAAGTTCTCTTCAAAAACTCGTTTGCAGGTTCGCTAGTAAAGAGATAGACCTTGGCTGGACGGACTCAAACTTGGTATGCAGTAGTTTCAATCATCGTCGTTACCTTAAAAACTTCTCAGGACATGAACAAACCAATCCTGACATTGTAATTTTAATGTTGTCTAAACAGCGAACACTGGAAGTGGTGACCATAATGGCGAGTGTCAGTCAATTGTTCTGCGCTGTTGCTATTCATTCTGGGTTGGAAGATGCTCTTAGGCAACTCAGGAGTCTGACAGGAAGAGTTTGAACAGTATCTGAGTTCCATGCTTGATCATAATCGAAATCTTCTTCTCGAATCAAACTTGACTGTTTCAGATTCTGATTGTAATTATTCAAAAGCTTTTCTTGTGTTCTTTCGTTTGATTGAGAATTTCTAATGGTTGCAACCGTAGTTTCTTAATCTTCAGTTTGACTTTGAGAGTCTACAACCACAAACAGCGTCGTTTTAACAGAAAAAAGTAGGGTCTAACAACGTCAGACGTAGTAAAATGCTATTTAATACCCAAATCTTTTATTAATTAAGCATAAAATAACAAAAAAATTATATAAAAATATATTTTTAAAAAGTATAAATAAAACAATACGTCTCGAACCAAATCTAATCTTAAGTTAAGGAATAAAGTTCAATTTAATCAAGTTTTAAACCAAAATCAAGCTTACGGAGTCGACATCAAACTCGACTTAAAAAGTCAGACTGACTCGATCTATTGTTATATCTTTTATAACATGCCTTTTAGGAGGAGGCTGAATCCGTAAAGTAGGAGGTATGAGGTCAAAAGGTCTTGTGTTTAAATCTTCCTATCTATTTGATCGAACTTGTCGTATAGAGTTTGTCTATTGTAAAATATCCAATTAACATGATTTACAGATTGTTGCGTCAATATGGAGATTTACCCAGCGCATATTTAAAGAATAACGACTGTCACTTCCTCTGTTTTCAAAAAACAAAAAAAATTCTTAAAATATTTTTAATCAAACTCTTAAAATAAGTCTAATGATTTTAAGGAAAAAATAAGGAAAATAAAATGGATTTACTGCTATAATTCTAATTCCCGCCTTATAATCTCCATTAACAACTGTACGGAACTTCGTCATCACTTGCTCCCATGAACTGCACGTACCTTACAATTCCGATTACCACTTTCTCTTCTTCTCTGAACCCTAATTCCAAAATTCTATTTCCTCCAAATCTCGCCCAATTTCACTGCAAGAACCGATTAAACCCCAAACCTTCTATTTCTATTGCTAAGCCGAGGGGTTTAAGGATTAGAGCTTCGACGAGCAACGGTGGCGAGACTAATAACTGGATTAGCCGGTTGCCCATCGGAGCTTTTGCGGCGGATAAGATATTTAAACTGATTTCCGGTGCAGCCGCCAGTCCCATTGCCCAGTTCATTTCTTCTCCCACCACGTTTCTGCATTCTGTGGACCCTAGAATTAAATTGGTAATGCCCCAAGTTCGTAAACTTCTCGCTCGTGATCTTCATTTGTTCATATATATATGCTTATGACAATTCATTAATTATTGTATAATTTTGACTTATTGTTGTAATATTTTGTCAGTATGTTCATAGGCTTTTAACTACTTTCTTTTAGTATTCCATTGTCACTTGCCTGCAATATAATTAGTTTCTTAATGTAAGATTCATTTTCTGTCTTGGTTTCTGTCTTCTAGTGTCTGTTTGCAACAACTTTGGAGGACGTCAATGGTTTTTGCCTTTTTAAGTTGATACAGTTACTTGGTTATGCAGGTATGGCTCTTAGCTCTAGTTGTCTTACCAGCAAGGTCACACATAGTGATGCGTTTTGGACTGGTAATCTTTACTGCTCTTCTGTCAATATGGATTCTCCCAAGACAGGTGTGGATGGTACGTAAGAGCTCTTGTACTTTTAAAATGTAGTTACTGCTCTTGAACAGCTCGTTGATGAATTGGGCTTTTTTATGTTCTCAGCGTCAAATCTGTGACTTTAAGCATCTTAGTTCACTAGAAGGAGATAAAAGTTTGTGGTGTGTGTGTGTGTTGGGGGTATCCCACTAAAATGAATTGAGTTCATGAATCTAAGAAATGGTGAAAATTCTTTTTTTTTTTTTGGTAATAATGGTGAGAATTCTTGATCTCTCTTAATTTGAAAAGACAGGATTTGAATTGATTTTCTTTCATTATTCCTCCTAAATGATCTGATTTATCCTAAAGATTTCATTTCAATTGGAATTTGGTTTTCCCATAGCATGCTCTTATGCTCTTCAGTAGTCTGTTACACTGCTGATCTTTTACCGAAGTTATATTGATCCTTATAGGACCAGTTGGGAAGGGTTTCATTGCTTTCTGGTATTCTGTTCGTGATGTTGGGTCTAGGTGCAGATGGTGCTCCTCCGCTAGTGCAGTTAAGGACCCCACCCCCTGCTATGATGGGTTTGCCTAAACTTCCAGTCTCTTTGGCAGGTTATTCATATGTAATTCTGAAGTTAGGCCCATTGCAATTTACGAGAAAGGGTTTGTCAGTAGCAAGCACCGCAGCCTGCTTAACCTTCATTGTGAGTTGCTTGCTATTCTTTTCAGTAATATTATCTGTATGTCTTTATTAGCCTGTATCACCTTTCAATTTGTGGCATCTTAAATCATTTTACTATCGTTTTTTGGTTCTTATGGTTGACTTGGAGTTGCATCATAAAGCTTGGAAAGGACGAAAGACAAAAAGAAGAAAGTATTTCAAACATCCAGTCTCTCATGTGTGAATTTCTTAGATCCAGATAATAAGTTGAACATTATGCCTAACATATAAACAAACTGGTTAATTTGTTCTTCAATTTTGCCCACTTCCCTGAAACTTTTGATAAATTTGGTAAAATTAGATATGTTCAACAATTTCTCATTTCATTCTATATCTAAGTTATATTTATTCGACTAGCTGATTTGCTAACTGTCTTACTTGTTGGGAGTTCATGCCATGCTATTTTAACTATAAAATGAAAAGATGCTTTTTCCTGTGTGTTATGAAATCCAGTAGAAAGATTGTATATTCTGTGTGCATCGAGTTTTGGTTCTTCAAGTTTTATTTGTTGAGGGTTATCAACCTGGTTATGCTTTTGACTTTCAATTAACTAATGGATTTGAACAAATATAGTCTTCATTGCTCTGAGTATTAGGTCTATATTTTTTGAAAGATTTTCCAAAGTGCAAGCCTCTGCCTGGCAACCACCACACCGGAACAATTGGCGTTTGCTTTACGTTGGTTTATGCTCCCTCTAAGATATGTTGGTGTTCCAGTTGCTGAAATCATTCTCACCCTTTTGCTCTCTCTGAGGTTCATCAATCTAGTGTTTGATGAGGTAAAAAAATTGATAAAATAATACTTTGATGTTATATTGATCTAGCTTATAACCAATGATCAATTAAATTATTTATTGGTGTTATAGTGAATTCACCATCATTCTCTATATCATCCACAGGTCCGAAATGTCGCCCTAGGAATTGTATCTCGCAGGATAAATTGGCAACAATTGACAGTGATGGAGACAATTGATAGTAAGCAAACAAACCTGTCTTTTACGGTCTCAAAAAGATTGACAACAAGAGAAGAAACAATCTGTATTCATTCATATTACATGAAGGATATTTTTGTGATTGCCCTTCTAATCTGAGACACCACATGTTAGTAACTAGGTATCGAGTACATAAACTGGAAATCAATTTGCTTGAATATATACAAGTACACACTATTAGAATTTGTTTGACATTTGTTCTCTGAAACAGTTTTTGCTGCCTACATACGTAGGATCTTCACAAATATTTTCAGCCATTCAGAACAGATCTCTCAGGTTTTTATCCTCACTTGTCCTTCTAATTGTGTTTTTTTTGTCTGCTCTTAGATGTTCTGATTCACATTGCTCTATGGACATATTAATTAGTATCTGTCCATGATTTTCCTATGAAAATTCGTGATCTTGTTTATTTTAATCTCCCGGATTGTTGAATGTGCTTTTCATGCTATTATGATGTAGGCAATGATTGTTCGTGGTTTTAGAGGTGACAGTAACACTCACAAAATCTACTTCTTGTCAGAATCTTCATTGGGAATGGCAGATTTTGTTTCTCTACTATGTCTTACTGGAATTGTAGGTGGTGCGTTCATGTCTGACTATTTTCTTGTCTGAATCAATGTATAATGCCTTTATAAATGAACCAGCATATATATATATATATTTATATATATGTGTGTGACTTTGACTCTAGGGTTAGCAATGGGGGATCGAATTTTGTCAAGTCTGGAAAATCAAAATTGATTTCATCCCTAAATGTCAGATTGGGTTGAATCAGATTTAAAATATTTACTATGATTTGTAAGTTTAACAATTTGATTGTCAACCCAGAAATCAAACAGACTTGAATACTCAAATTTCAGATTGAAATTGTATCAAATTTGGCACATTGACTGTGGGTCAAATGGGGCTAAATTGTTAGCCTTATTGACTTCGGCAAAGTTTAGACATGACTATTTTTGTTTGGTTTGAATCAAATCAACTTATTTCGGAAACAACTCTCTATTAAGTAGTTTAAGGCTGAGTATTATTCAATTTTCCTAGATTCTGTACCTCAGCGAGATTTTTTACTAAGTGTTGTTGTTTGATTCCAAGTTAATAGGTTTGAGTAGAGTTGATCGAGTTTGGACTTTTCTGGGGAAAAAAGAAACAGACTAACTAGGTGAAGTTTGGATATAGTGTAGGGAAAATAATATAATTAAGTTTTAAAAAGAGGGTTTCAAATTCTTAAAATAGCGTAGGAAATATAAAAAAGAAAATGCAAACGGATTTAGCATGAGTTGATTTGATTATAATTTTCATATTGTAAAGATGTCGCCGGAGCTATGAGATCATGCTTCCAATAGATCTTTATCCCTGCCATCCTCACAAAGATTCCTGCAAGAACGCTCCAACCAACGTTTGAAGACGGTCTCCAAGGAATTGTCAAGAAACAGTTAAACTATGTTTCCGAGAGAGGGGATGGTGGCACAGTGATCCTCTCGTCCTCTTCACGTTCTTTTATGCTCTTGGACTGCGAAAACTTGCACGTCAAATGAAACGGGATGAGTTTCCGGTCGAAGCTTGTCGGGTACTGTCACTGTGATTGGTTCTTGTAATGGGCTCGTCGGGGTACTGTCACTGTGTTGTTAGGTGGTCACAAGCAGGGACTCTTTGTTATCATGCTCTGTTTTGGCTGGTCAAGTACATCACTTGGAATTACTAATCCGTTCGATTCATAAGAGGCATTCTTCGTTTCGATTTGGTCGAGGACAAGCCTACCTTGATCTTATTACCTTCTGAAATAAACTGCAAGAACCTCTGTTCTGAGTTAGAGATCAGAACTATCAGAGGATGTCTATCTTGGATTCATTACAACCAGGAAGGCCATACTGATATATGGAAACTGGTATTGGTTGAGTTAAATTTGGTAGATAGGAACAAGACAGTGAGCATCCCAAATATGGAAGAATTGCCGTACTGGAACCAATTGAGACCATTCTGGTACAGAAGAGATTGAAAAGTTGTACTGAATGCTCTGAAAATCCATCCAAAGAAGAGAGGAGAGAAAACAGAGGAGTCCGGTTACAGAGAAGAAGATACACATATACGATCCAGAACAGAGGGAATTCTCAGGATGTAACCTTAGTTGCAAATTCTTCAAAAACACATTGCCAGACTAACTTCACCGAATGGGTTATAACCCCAAGGACTAATTACTGCAATCCACACCAAATTAACCTCTCTTGGTTATTCCAACTAGTTTGGTGGGTTTAATTATAATAATTTTTAATTGTCAAATTTTTAGTTTAATTTTTAACTTTTTAATTTAATTTATAAAAAATAATTATTTTATAATTTAAAATAAATCAATTAATTTAATCTTTTTATCATATTATTATATCATTTTATACGTGAGTTTATTAAAAATAATTTCTCAATTACGTAAAAATAAGATTGTATATTATCGGACATTCTCAAACTTTACGACTTAACGAGATTATGATTAGGTGTTGATGATAATAATAAAATAGGTATAATATTTTTTAATTATATTTTAAAATTTAATTTAATTTTTAGCTTTTAATAGCTAATTACATCTTCTAGATGATAATGGAATTTCCACGCGGATGAGTTCCGTTTGATTTGATATCTAATACTTGATAAGTGAGAATTAGAATTTAAAGAGTCAAAGTTTTGACTGGGTTCATCGTTATCCTTATCTTTAAATTTATAATATATATATATATATTTTAAGAGGGAAATAATTATATTATCATTTGAATGCGTAGTAACTGAATCTTCAAATTAGTATAATAGCTTGCACATTACGCCAATTAGGTACTCTGCATTAGTCAAGTCCCGCACAATAAACTTAATCAAAAGAGCATAAGTATGGAAAATCGAACACATGACCTTTTAATCTTATGCCCCTCTATTCTATTTTATCAACTCGACCATTCTTAAAAATATTTTTTTTAATCATTTATTCACATTTTATAAATTATTAATTATATATAATTTATAATATCTTTTAAATAAATTATTTTAATACGTTTTAAACTCTCAAAATACATTAAGTTAATTTATAATTCAGTTAATTAAAACCTATTCCAAATCAATCTATAATTTTATTTTTACAATCTTAACTAAATTGCTCTAATTGGGGTTATAGTATTATAGTCAATAAAGATAATTACTAATAATTTATAAAATTACCAACAAAATCAACAATTTTTATATGTAAAAAAGACTTAAATGCAAGAAATTATGATAAAATTTATTTTTTAATAACTGTTTGGAAAATGATATTTTTTTAAATAAGTTGATTGATTTTTAAATAAATTTAATTTCAAATTTTAATTTAAATAAATTTAAATTAAATAATATTATTTTATTAATTAGATCGAATTAAATAAAAACAGGTTAAATAGGAAAATCAGTAGATAATATTAAGAAGTCAATTACTTAAAAATAGAAAAGCTAAAACTAAATTGTTAAAACAAACTCAGTAGATAATGTTGAGAAATGAAACTAAAGAGGCAAATTGAAAAGGACGCCATACTTTCTCTTAGCTGAGTGACGAGTTCTTGAATCTTGAATCCGCCATTAGAGATCTCTTCAGGAAATGGAGCAAGATCGCGACTTGGTTGCAAGATCAAACAGTAAATGCCCAATAAATCACCTCAATCAAGAAGCAGAAGCTCCGATGCCAACCCTCCCTCGAGAACTCGTTGTCGATATACTCTCCAGATTACCTGTGAAGTCTCTGTGTAAGTTCAGGTGTGTATCAAAATCATGGCTTTCTATGATATCTAGCACTCATTTCGCGAAAATCCATCTGGGTTTCGCTCGCCGTAACAAAGCAGTAGAGTGTAGTAGACAGAGGCTGATTATGTCCTGTCAAAATCTTTATTCTGCGGAATACGGGTCAATTGGTAGTTGCAGGGATGATATTCCTGAGATTCAAGCAGTGAAGCTTGATTATGCTTGGAAGTCATATTGGATTGATGTTGTGGGCTCATGTAATGGATTGTTGTGTATAGCCCCAAATGAGAATACCCTTTTCTTGTTTAATCCATCTACTAGAGAATCTAAGAGAATTGAAAAAGCACTCATGTATGAGCTTGGGGTTGATGCTCATCTTTGCTGTCATGGGTTTGGTTATGACTCAACTGGTGATGATTACAAGGTTGTGAGGATTGGGAGTGGTTCTGTTGTTAGTGTTTATTCACTCAGAACGGACTCTTGGAGAAGAATTGGGAACTTCCCTTATAATAATAGTGTCTACGAGTCTGGCTTACTTCTTAATGGATCAGTTCATTGGGCAGTTTATAGCAAGGAAGGTGAAAAACCTAAAAATCTAGTTGTAGCCTTTGATCTAGAGAAGGAAGCGTTTCGGGATATTTTAGCACCAGATACTGTTGATACTAGTTCTAGAATTGCGATAGGTGTTCTCGGTGATAAACTCTGTGCACTTCATAGCCGCTATGATCTCCATAATAAATTCTGGATAATGAAAGAATATGGTGTGGTTGAATCATGGACTAAGATTGCAATCAGTCTTCCCTACTTTTGCATGAAGCCTTTGTGTTTTACACAAAGGAGAGAAGCTCTTATCTTGATGGATGGAAGATTACTCTTGTATGATTTTGGAATCCATGAGTACAAGTCCTTAGAGGTTCACGGTGTTCCGGCTGGTGTTGCATACGAAACTGATATCTACGTGGAGAGCCTTATTTCTCCTAATCACTACTTTCAGACGGAATGAAAGACGCGAAGTGAATCATCTGCGGGGAATTAACCATCAGAAGAAGAAACCTGGATATTGGAAAAAAGGAAGCTGGATACCCAACTTGCTTATTTCCAGTTCAATCTTATGTTTACATAAACAACTTGCTCATTTCCAGGCGGGCCTTGTGTTTCCTTTTCATGTAAAGAATTTGTAGGTGTGTGTGTATTGTATGTGTTTCTGCATTTCGGGCTGATGTTGTTTCCATTTGTGGCTATTTAGGCTTATTGTAACTAAAAGGCATAAGGTAGAAGCATGATTATATGGCTTCAATCTATCTTGTTACTGTTGTTCCTGTTTTCAGTTGTCTTTCGAAGATTATAATCCGTTACATTTGCTGAGTTTCGATCGGTCCGTAACTGTTTTTCTTACTTCAGTACTGATTTTCAGATTATGATGAATCTGAGATTTAGGCCCAGGTGGGCTTTGGGGGAAAAAAACAATGTCATTTTTTATGTTTTGACCGAACCAATTTGGTCCATTCGGGCCAGGCCAGCCCTATTAAGCTTGAGCTCAAGCTCGGCTCAAAGTCCGTTCAAGTACAAATTCAATTCAAAGTTTAGTAATGAAGTTTGGTTTGCGTGTTTTCTTTTTGAGTCTCTTCTCCTTCTTAAAAATTTCAAGGCCTGATTCATATTTCTAACTGTCTAGGTATAGGACAAATATACTCTGCACTTGTTTTTTTTTAGGATCTTGTATATTAAAAAGTCTATAAAAGTTTAGGACTGCATTAAAACAATTTTCGCTGCTTGATTCCAAGTTAACGAGGAAAGAGTGAAGGTATTGTTGAGATTATTGTTACAGAGTGAGAGTTAAAAGTTGTGAAAAGAGAAAGGTTATTAAGAGGAAAGATAAGACAATAGCCCAAATTCCAGCTTGCTTTCCAATAGTTACATTGAGCTAAGTAGCTAATTATTTGTTCAATGGCCGAAATTTCTCGAAATAAACCAATAATGGACTTTCATTTTGGTTGCAATTGGGGGCAACAGTAGGGCGGCTTGAAGCTGGGCCGGGCTGGGTCGAGGATGCCTCATAATGGACTTTTATTTGGGTTGCAATTGGGGCAGCTTAAAGCTGGGCCGGGCCAGGTTGAGGATGCCTTATCATTCTAGTTGCAATATTTTATTAAACTTATATTTTGCAATATAATCACTTGTGGTTTATTTGCAAGTTTTTCTTATTACTATTTGACTTAAACCACAATTATTTTTGAAATTATATGGTTTAATATTTAAAAAGAGTTTTAGTAATTTGTTAAATAGACATAAAATAGCCTATTGTGTATTATTTTGATAAAAATTAATTATTATATATAATAATTTTTAAATCTAGATCAAATTTTATTTTAAATTCGAATCCGAATTGAAAAATTAACATAAAAATATTAAAATAACATTATTTTTGAAATCGAATTTTGAGTCAATTAAGTTTGGATTGAACACCTTAAGTCTCATTGTTATCACTAATAATAATTAAACACTAAAAAAAAGGGATTAATTGGCTTTAAGCTTAACTATTTCACTTGTGGACCCCACACGCTAATTTATGATTGGCCTGTCACAATTCCAAAACAAAGTACACCCGCCTCTCTAGATCAAGGCATACCAACTTCGGTGGTCTTCTCCTGGCCTGTCATCACCGAATCCAAAACTCACATAAAGCAAACAAAGAGGACATTTTTGGTACAGCAGCGAAGAAAATGTACGGATTCAAGAGCGTGAGCAACAAGGACGTTGACCTTGAGAGCGGAAACGGCGAGACGCTGTACCCGGGTCTCGGCCTCGGCGAGAACCAGCTCCGATGGGGCTTGATCCGCAAGGTTTACAGCATCCTCTCCGTACAGCTCGTCCTCACCACCGTCGTCTCCGCCGTCACCGTCCTCTACGCCCCTATCAATGACCTGCTAAGAGGCAGCGCCGGCCTGCTCTTGCTTCTCTGCATCTTGCCCTTTTTCTGTACGTCTTTGTCCTTTCCAGATCTCCATTCTTTTTGTTGTGTTTCATTTCATTTTTTAGTGTGGGGTTTTTTAAAGATTGAATTTTGATTACATTTTCGTATCATACGATGATTAATCAATTATGCGTTTGGTCAATTAAGTTTAGGGTTTCTTTATATTTTCTGTTTTCGTATGTGGTTATTTGCAAAGCTTGATTTTTTTTTTCGTTTTTCATGTTATTCTCCTGGTTATTACGATTAATCAATTATGGGTTTTAGACAATTGGTTCCCTAAATTACGAATCAAAATTGTTGCAGTGGTTATGGCTTTGCACGCGTATCATCAGAAACATCCAGTGAATTTGATCCTTCTTGGAGTTTTCACCGTGTCACTGAGTTTTCTCGTCGGAGCAAGTTGTGCCAATACAGACGGTGTGTGTCCTTGCGTTTTCTTTGTCTGTTTTTGAATCTTTGCGGAGTTGGAGTTTCTGTAGTTCTGTCTCTGATAATCTCTTTGAATTGTATGTGATTCAGGGAAAATTGTACTTGAGGCCTTAATTCTTACATCGGCTGTGGTTCTTTCCCTAACTGGATACACCTTCTGGGCTGCTAAGAAGGGTCAGGACTTCAGCTTCCTTGGACCGATTTTGTTCACCGGACTTATAATTCTGATCCTCAGCAGTTTCATCCAGGTTTGGATACATCAATTGATTTAGAATCCATGAAAATACTGGGTCAAGTGAAGTTTCTAAACGTTCATCAAGAATTCCAACCCAGATAAATGCTAAAGTTTATGATTACGATTTACGAATATGCTTATTGCGACTGCAAGCTCTCAATGAATGTATTGCAGTTGTTTGATTATATTAGCAAGTGGGAAATCAACAAAAGAGCCACACGGGCAGTTCTGTGATTGACATGATAACATTTTCTGTGAGATAATGTTTGGTAATTCTCTGACTTTACTGATTCACTCTATTGTGTTGCAGGTGTTCTTCCCTCTTGGCTCAACATCTACTGCTGTTTACGGTGGAATTAGTGCACTGATCTTCAGCGGGTACATAGTTTACGACACCGATAACTTGATCAAACGCTACACTTATGACGAGTATATCTTGGCTTCAGTTGCACTTTATTTGGACATCTTGAACCTGTTCCTCTCCATTATGCGTGTGCTGAGGAGTGCAGACAATTAATTGTACAGATAACAGTCATCAAACTGGATTATCATGCAAACTAAAGCTGCAAAATAATTTACATAAATGAATGATTTGTTTGACACTTTTAAGGTACTATAACGGTATTGAATGATTTGTTTGACACTTTGAAGGTACTATAACGGTATCAAATGGGCTGTTACTACTTTGTTGAACTTCTTTACTACTTGTGTTAACTTTTAGCACCTGTAGTAGATAGATATACTCTGCAGATTGTTCATTACTATAATGGTTCTGTGTTTCGTTAGAACCATACGCTTGTTTGTGATTCATTTCCTGAATAGCTCTGCATAGTAAATGATGAGCCAGCAAATGTTAGAATGGTGTAAATTCCTGGTTGCTATATTTTGATGTTGAATGTGAAAGACACTCAAAAAAGCTATGTAATAAAATAAGAGCTTTGGTTTTTTTAGTTAAGGCAAAGAAAAAACTTAGATGCAGTTTAGTTTGGAGGAAATTAATAAATCAAATTTGATATTTCGGATTTGATAAATTTTGTTGAATTTCATTAATTTTGAAATATGTTTGATGAGATTCAATTTGAGTAGTTACCAAACATAGGGATAACAATATGCTGAAATATGTTTAATCAGCAAATTGCTATCCCTATGTTCCACTGATAGATAAAGATTTAAGGAAATTTAAAAATATAAAACCTTATTTTTTATCAGTAAAGAGACTGTTTTACCCGTATGCACTTATAGCTATAAATGACGCACAAAGCTTTTATGGCTACTCCCATCAACCTGAAGTGGCATCAAATGAATCATGTAAATGCAGGTTTTCTTGTACTGTTCCGATAAGCCACATGCACTTGTACCTATCAGTGACAGCTTTTATGGCTAGCCCCATCAATCTGAAGTGGCCTCAAATGAATCGTGTAATCGACAGGTTTCCTAGTACCGCTCGCCCTCCACCATTTAGAGACCTCCATACCCTTCAACTTTGTTGTTTACCACAACAGCTCGGTTGACAAAAAGGATCCGCATCCATACTGTTCCGAAATCAACGGGTAAAGTTTGAGTTGACTGAATTTCAGCCGAACTCAGCCCTAAACAAAAACATTTTGAGTCTGAAACTGATCCGACTTGAGCTATTGCCAACCCTGCTAAGTATTCCCTGTCAGCTGAAATTTTTGTATAGTGTAGAAGATCAACATAAGAATGCTTGGCAATCAACAGGTTAGAACATTCAAGACCAGCACAGATCAGTCAAGAAGTAAGAACACAGTTATCGACAACTCTCAAGGACTAACATTGTAATGAATTCGTATTTTATTGAGCTATAACAGTAATATGAATCCAATTACTTACTATCAATGAAGGTTCAATTCTACAGAACAGAAATCTATACAGAACGAACAATAACTACAAAGTGAACTAGGCCGTAAAACCATATAAAAAATGATAACGATCATGCTGATCAGGATTTCACAGCTTCACTATCATCATCCTCAATATCCCAGCTGAAATCTTCATTTTCTTCTGCAACACTCAACTTAATCTTCTTCAAATCAATTCCACTTGCACTTGTTCCTCCCCCAGCTGATAGCTCTTTGTTCCCAACATCCTCAATCTCATCCCAACCAAGATCTTCCTCCTCTTCCAACAATGACTGGCTCGAGACCAGTGAGAGATCACTATCTTTACTGGATCCTTCATTGTCAACCTTACCTCCTTCTTCCAAGTTAGGATTACCCCTATCAATGGCCTTTTTACTCTTGACCTCCTCATCACTCTCATCAGTAACTTTCCTCCTCTCTAGCTCCACATTTCCACTCGATTCACCATCTTCATCACCATCATCAAAATCCCAACTCAATTCCTCCTCTTCCTCACCAGCTATGGCTCTCTTAACAAGCTTCTCTCTTGTCTCCTCAGCTTGCTTCAACTTATCCACCTTATAGAAGTACCTACTCCAAAACACATCTTCATCAACCTTATCAGGCACCAACCCATCAAAGATTTCCCTAATTACACCATTCCCATTCATCAAGTTTGAAACTTCCTCTCTTCTCTGCTCCAAAACCCAAAATGCAGCTCTCCATTCCTCGTACTCCACCTTATCCTCCGGTTCTACTCCATAAGTATCCCAGTTACACTGTATTGCACGTAATTGATTATCGAAACGACTGTACCGTTTCACGTCAAAACGCTGGCTCCTGCTATGATCAATGTCCGAGCTGTTGCGCTCACGATCGCGATCATCAAGATCGATTCTTTCGAGGGTGGAGCCCGTACCGCTAGGGATAATCAAAGCCGAAACGGTGGCGCCTATGTCGTCGACTGCTTTGCCGACTGTTTCGAGGGAATTCTGAGCGACGGAGGCGCCGGCTTCGAGAGCAACGGGGAGGTCCTTGACGGCGCGTGAAGCGACCTCGCGGAGGACAGCAGTTTCTTTACGCAGGCCGGATCCGAGCTCCTCCAAGTCAGACCGATAGGTGTCGGCGAGAGATTGGATAAAGCCGCCGAAGGACCACGTGGCGGAGTTGGTGGAGTCGGCGGTGGGGGAATCAGGTGGAGTGGGATCGTCGGAGAAGACGGAGTTAAAGAAATTCATTTGGATTCGTTGGGCGGTTTTAAGGAAACAAGACAGAGAGAGAGAGTTGTGGAAGAAACGTAAAACGGCAAAAGAGAACTACAGATGGAAGTTTAGGTATGTTCATATTCTTATAGGCGTGGCAATGGGCCGAATCCGATCTTAAAATATTTCAAATAAATTACAAGTATTAAATAAGCATAAAATTATTAAAAATTAAATAATTTAAAATATAATTAAAAAATTATCCTTAATTTAAAATTTAATTAAAAGTGAGACTATTAAATAAAAATTAATTGATTTATTTTAATTTATAAAAATCGATTAATTTACGAAAATCAATCAATCAATTAATAAACTGATTGATTTTTAACAATAAAAATTATTAAAATAAATCAAATTTAAAAGATAAAAATTAAACTAAAAATTGATAAATTTAAATTTTACCGAACTTTGCTCGATTTTTTAATCGTAAGTTTGAATCTGATTAGATATAATCTCGACCAAATAAAATAATTTTGCTTGGAAATAACAAAAGACCTAAAATTTGACTTGAATTAATTCAAAATTGATCTAATGATTCAAAAGCAACCGAATCTTATAAGAATCTCAAAATTCTTCGATTTCTTTTGAAAGACATTAAGAAATTTCCAAAAAAACATAATTAAAATTTTTTCCAAAAACAAGTCACAATTTAAAAATCAACTTTTTTTTTTCGTTCCGTTTGTAAAAAAGATTCGTAACCTTTGCCACAAAATAATATTATTTCAAAGTAACTCTCCCAAATAATATTTTTTTTGTTTTAAATAATTTCCCTAAAATAACATCATTTTAAATGATTCAAACAAGTTTAAGTCTGATTAAGTTTCAAATCAAAATTAAACATCAAATCGAATCTAGACCAACTCGATGTAATCTCTAATCTTGCATTAGAGTAAAACTATTTTTTTTCTATAATAATAATACTCAAAAGTTAAAATAACTAGATCAGATTTAATTCAACTAAATGTTTATAGATACAATATATCTAAATCCTGCAAATAACCAATGTAGAAAGCAAATGGTACTCAGAACTTTGATGCTACCTTTGAATTGATATACAAAATCTATCAACTAAACCATTCTTAAAGGGCAGGATGTGAATTGAAACGCAATGATGTATATTATAAGCAAATGTCTGAAGTTGGAAAGGGAAAATGAGAGGAACCCATCATCAATTTTAGCATCAAATCCCAATCCAAAGAGTTATTGCAGAATTCATAATGGAAGTGAAGCTGACTATGACCATGAAAACCCGTCGGGAACAAATTTATTCGAAACACGTAATTAACGAACGAACAAATCGTTCTCCGTAACAGGATGCAACAGGAATTCATTGCTCATAATTAAGTTAATTCAATCACTCTCATCACTTCCAAACAAAATATAGTCTGCATAGACACACAACATCTACTTCAGGCCTCTTCAGAAAACTGGGTTACAGGGTGTAATTTTCTTACTATCTATTCCTTGGTGTTAAGTACCAGATATTTTGTATGAAGTGGGCTCTGGATTTCTGATTTCTTCAATGGAATTTAGCAAGAACCTCAAAAACAAGATCTCATAAGGAAAGGATGGACCAAAGATAGGACGAGGTTCTAACGGTCGAGGATTGGCAGGCTAGATAATCTTTGGATTTCATTCATGATCAGTTCCTTTTCCTCTTCAAACTGTTCATCCTCGGAACCTAAAAGAGAATAACAAGAAAAAAAATTCGAAATGACCGCGTGAGAAAACAGTTTAATGGAGGATAGGAGAGACAATGTGGCTCTACAAGATGTCAACACAAACAACTTGCCTTGTCCAACACAGAGATTCTGAAGTAGTTCCAACAACTTTTCATGGTTTTTTGCCAAGATCAGTTTCACTTCTCGTGGCTTGTTAGGATTAGCAACAAAAACCTGTGTGTAGAAACAAATAATTTCGGGGAACCATGAAAACAATTCTTCCGTATTTGTTCAACACAGCATATAAGGGAATCATGACTGTTGAGATGTTTCAAGTTCAAATTTCTGTATGCAATAAGATATCACAGACCCCGGAATATATATAAGTATCTTCACAAATAAAAGTACGTAGATATTCCTACTTCCCACCCCCCACATTTAAGTAGAGAGGGTGCAAATTACATGAAGAGTTAAATAGTTATTAGCAGGCCTCTGGTTCCTCAGGTTTTCAACTATGAACATCATGGTGATGATGCATGGAATGTGTATCAAAAAGAGGGTGAAATTCCAGAACCTTGAAAATGTGGAAAGCAGATATCTGAATATTTTTGCTCGAGTCCTGCTCAGAGAAGCAAAATGAACAATAAACAATCGGATGCTTTTGTCAGGCATATACGAAATAACAACTAAAGCAATTGTATAAAAATGTCCAACAAATGTACACTCAATCTGGTATGGTTCTTTGGTATTCTCAGGCTCATTAAGAACCAAAGTAAAACAGATGAATAGTATGGAGAAAGAAAGACATAATACCTTAAGTAACGTCATCATCACTTTCAAGTGCCGAACTTCTAATATATAGCGCTTCATAATATGGGAATTTGGTGGCTCCAGAAGAAATTCTGAGAGAACCTAAACCCATTGGGGCAGAGTATATTTTCAATTGCAGAAGAAAATAAAAAGAAAAAGGATATAAAAACTATAAAAGATACTAACCTTCAATGACTGCCTTCTTGTCACGTAATTGGTAGATGTTAAGAGCTTTTCATATAGATCAAAGAACTGAAAACAATATTGCATGTTATTAGGTTGTTAAACATTCGTCTCATGAACATAATAACAAGTTAAAAGAATCTAAATACAAATAAAATGTAATATAAGCAGGTCAATCCAATGCAAAGCAGATCAATCTTCAAGTCTGCAAAATACAGGTGAACAAATTTGGTGGTGCATGATCACCTAGATGATCAGAATCAGATGACTACGGTGCTGTCCATTAACATGGATCTTGCTCAGTTTCCGCTTATTTAGTTACTTACGTTTAGTTTGTGCTTATTTAGTTACTTAAGTTTGGTTTGTCTACATCTTTCAAAAATCATACCTCATCATAATGTGCAGTAAGATACTCAGCAACCACAGTACCATGTTTAGTGAGCAAATCCTGGCAAATTTTAGTTAACATGTAAAGGAGAATAACATATGGAAGTGTAATTTGAGATACAACACCATAGAAGCATTAGTTTTAACTCTGACCTTGAAAGTAGAGAAAGCATCAGATGCGACATCAAAATTAGGCAATTCCACAAATTTAAAGAACAACTCGAAGCTTGCAGACTCTAAAATGTATCTGAAAAGTCACTAAAAATACTGAATGCATGAAACTTAAAGGCTTCTCAAATATAAAAGTTTTCCAGAAACGAATATCCATGAAAACCTACAATTACATGGCAGATATGTTAAATTATCCCCAGTTTCAATTCTCTCTAGTCAGTTCACTTTGTGACTTAAAATGCATCAAAATGCTATGTAGGAAAAAGATATTTTAACATGATCCAATCCAACAAGTCAGCAGAGTTGTCTAGCAGTCCTAATGCAAACAATATCTCTATAGTAGTTACTGATAAGGACCAACCAAGAATGAAATCAACGTTATTGCCAATGAAACTGATTTGGTGCACTTCAGAGAAGAAACCTAGTACTAAATCTGAGGCCATCTAATGGTCACAGGAAATAAATAGATGTATGAAATAAATCCTTCAATTCTTGTATTTGGGTCAGCATACAAACATAATTCAAGCTTTCCCTGTACCAAACCTCACATGAAAAAAAAGCCGAAGATTTCACCGACTTGAGTTTTATGTATAACAAAAGAATCACAAAAAAAAAAAAAAAATTGCATGCTTGTCCCGTGGATCTATTATAATATGCCCTTCAGTACTAAGTATCAATCATGTGAACAACATACCAAAGCTTCTATCACAAATAACCTCAGTTTTTATTTTCACAGAAGCATGAACTTGAGCATGTAACTTTGCAAGAACTACAAAAACAAAGAAAAAGTGAATATCTTACTTTGCAAATCTTGGAACTTTTATGCATTCCCTCAACATAAGACCACAGTTCAAGGCAATTTCCTTGTTATCATAACTGCTTCAAAGAGGAAAAGTAAGTCTTATGCAATATCATCCTAATGAATTTCAAACAAACTGAGACTGACAAGGATGACTTCTCTCACACAGTTTTGCTAAAACATAGAAACAGCTCAGAGATTAACTTCTTCTTAGAAAAGACAATGGTAAGATAGCCAACTGTGTGCAGAGAAAATAGCTTATGTGTCTCATATTAAATTGCTTTTTAGACATAATGGGCTTTAGCCCATCAAATACAGTTGTAGGATACTTCTAACACTGTGCTATTGTCTCCAGCAGTTTGCATATCATCATTCAAAGTAAAGTCTTCCAGGTTATATATACCCCTTAATATCCAAAAGAAAGACATTCAATAATGCTTGTGATGGGATGTGAAACTCAGAAGGCATGCAGATAATCACATTGAACAGAAATACGAGAATAGGAGGGCAACTCTGAGGCAAAAGCTTACCATACGACCAGAAAGTCCAGTAGTTCCAAATGGTTCTCAATATATTCTATACAGCGATATCTGGACTCAACTTGCTGCTTCAACAATACTGACCAACAATAAACTAAATCCTTTCGTGCCTACATTCAGGAACAGAGCAGAAAAGAAGAGTTGTGCTCATGTACCTCAAGCAATGTCAATCCCTCACAAAATGTGCCAATAGTTTAAATGTACCTCCCATCCCAAATTAGGTAACTTGTGAAGCATAATAGTAAGAACATCCTCCTGACAAACTTCAAGCACTAACTGTGACACTTGTTCCACATTGGCTTCAACATCTCCATCTCCACAAAGCATAGTTTTCAATGTGACAAAATTCTTCTCAACTTCTTCTAAAGCCTAAGCCAACAGAACTAAATAGGTAAGAGAACCTGAATACCCAGAGATATTTTGTCAAACATGGAATCTAAAATGATAAAACCTATGCTCAAGTAATGTGATCGCCCTCCTTAATGAAAAGTCAACCATGAATTGTTTTTCTGGGACTAAATGGTGACCCAGAGGTTAATTCTAACACTACAGCAAATGCCTAGAGCCATTACAAACTTAAAGTCTTAAAGCAGCCACTTCTTGCAGAGAAAAGAAGTAGTCAAAGACTTAAAGTCTCTCAACTTGCTTCCTGGAACCAGGTAAGGTTTCACTTAGATGTGTAACTTTTAAAAATAAACCGCATATTCAATTACAAACTAGTGGCCATACTATATATCATGCAAGCAAGACGTTGAATTCAACCACAGTTTTCATTGCAGTATCTTCTACATGATTTATTGAACAGCCATTTTCAGTAACTTTTAGGAGTTCCTCAACACCATTCTCTGTGTGAATACAATGCGAATGTATATCCAATTAACGGAAAGCCATACTCTCAGTAGCGTCTAAGTAGCTAATTGCAAAATCCAATCAAATGATCAACACTACACTTACCAAGTTTCCATTTCTACATCAATTCGTAATTCCAAATAGTCAAAAGACAGGAACAATTGCTGAAAAACCATAATCCACCTCATCCAAGCAATACCAAAATCTGAATTACATCAAATGGGCAAAACATCCGAAACCAAAGGCAAAAAAGGGGGGGAAAAAAGGAAGGAAAGAAAGGACCTTTTCAAGCGCTTTAACTTCAACGACGGTTTTGGTGTCAAGGGCCATGAGACTGTCCCTGAGAGCTTTCACCGCATCCTGCGGCGTCTTCGGCCGAGAGGGCTTGAAGAACGAAAACGACATGGCTAAGCGTCGATCAAAGATCAAAACTTTTCACGACCCACTGTTGAAATTTCCCTTCTTTCACTATTCTCTTACAGAAGTTGGCTTTCTTTTCCAAAATCACCAACTGGGTCTCGTCGTGTTACGTGCGTTTGGGGGTTGATGAGTCTGTGCTGTAGATCACCGGAGGCATGCAAATGGGATCGGAGTCAGTGACTAAAAGGCTTCAATGTACTTAATTTACCAACCAAGAAGACAAATTTCTTAGGATTTTAAGAAAAATACTCGAAAAGGAAGAATTTTGGAAAATTGTACCAATCAAATCTTGCTTACTTCCTCAATTTCTTCCTCCTGATCATTGGTGGCTTTACCTGTTTCTGCATATGAGATCATGTTCTAAATTTGGATGGCCAATCTTTTGACAGCAAATAACTTTTTCTTTATCAATACCAAAGTTTTTTAAAAAAAGAAAAAATATTGTTCCAATTCAATATGACCAACATATGATCAAAAGAAAATTTATGAAAATTCCATTTCTTTTTATATTTTTTATTTTAGGTATATGTAACACAATAATTATTATCAAATTTTTGAGAAAAAATAATTATTATCAATTTTAATGTACTTAAACCTACTTGAATATAGCCTTATGTTTAAAACAAATCCTAATTTAATCTCATAAACAACTATAAGTATTATTTAAGGTAAAGAGTATCAGTCTCTTTTATAATTTTTATGAATCTTATTTAATTTTTTGTAATTTAAAATTTTTTGCTAGAGATTTTTATATTTAATTAGAAGAATAAATATTAATTTTTATTTTTATTAATATAAAATTATTAAAATATTGAAATAAATGTGAGATATATTGAATTATTTATATAAAGATTGAGAAATATAAATATAAATTTGCAACACGAAATTTTAATTTATTTTAAATTATATATTGATTCATTATATTTAAATTAATAGTATTAATTAATAGAATTAATAACTAATTTATTATATATATAATTTTGGTAACTTATTATTTTAATAATCTATCTTTATTATATTATTTATTTAATATTTAATATTTTTATTTATAAGTATTTAGTAAATTTTATGAAATAACATTAGATTTTAGTTTTTGTCTTTTGCTTATTATCCAATTAATTATTCATTTCTCACAAAAATTTTCCGATTAAAAACATAATTAGGGATTATTCTTTTTTAATGTAAAATATGTATTAATTTTTAATGAATTAGTTTAGGACAGGACTGAGATTATTTTATAATATTAATGCTGAAAAAATCCTAGGAAAAACAAAGATATTTTGGAGTGGATAATTCCAACATCGATGCTGAAAAAATCCTTGGAAAAAACAAAAATATTTGGGAGTTGATAATTCCAACACCCTTAGATATAAATGAGGTTGAAGAGACAAGAGAACAACACTCACACTTCTTCCACGCCTATTCCCTCCTAAGAGAGAGAAATTATCAACAAAAACAAATACAATGGCCGACTCAACCGATATCCCGAGAACAAAGCTGATAAATTGTTGACACCCAAAATCAATCTTCACCAAAGTTCGTAACTTTCTTGCATTTCTTTCTGACCCATCAAAATTTTTCGTCGGAAAATCGATTCGTTTATGTGATTATGAGAGGCCATGATTGGATCAATACCAGCCTCCCGGATGAGCTGATCTTGGAGATTTTCCGGCGCCTGGACACGAAGCTGAGCCGCGATGCGTGTTCCCTCGTCTGCAAGCGGTGGCTGTCCCTCGACCGCTTCAGCCGCTCCACCCTACGCATCGGCGCTTCCTGCAACCCCGACTTATTCGTGAAGCTGCTTGCCCGTCGTTTCCACAATGTCAATTCCATTGACATTGATGAACGCCTCTCCGTTTCGGTCCCTGTTCACCTCGTACGCTTTGAATGTCTCGCTATTAATGCCCTTATATGTACATTAACTTGAGATGGTTTTCAACTTTCTATTAGATATTCGTAGTTGATGGTTTTACGCAGAACGATGTTAGAAGTGATAAGGGTTCTTATGGTAAAGATTTGATTTGCTTGATTCATCATAGGAAGAGGAAAACTGCCATCTTTGATTAGAATTTGTAATTTTTCTGTTAGTAAGTTGTGAATAGATTAGGTTGTTTCATTGACCGTTTTGTGAGCATGCTTGTTTATGTTTAATTTTGAGTTCTCTCCTTCGATAAAGGTAATTGAGATTTTTTTTTTTTTTGGGTCATGCCGATGGTTGTTTCTAATGTAAGTTGTATCAATATCTGAGTATCCATTTTGTCAATATATGTGTGTGTTTTCTCAACGTTCTAAGGATAAGGCCGTGACAAATCATTTGCAAAGAAGTAAGAATGTGGTGGATTTATTTTGCAGGGAAGAAGAAGGAGTGTCGATCAGTGGACACTTACACCAGTTAAATTTTGTTCTTCTATTGAAAAAGATGCACCTGATGATGACCAGTATGAATCATACTGTTTGTCTGATGCTGGGTTGAGTGCTCTTGGTGATGGCTTCCCAAATCTTCAAAGGTTGAGCTTGATATGGTGTTCCAATATTTCAAGTGCAGGCTTAACATTTATTGCCCACAAGTGTAGCTTCTTGAAATCTTTGGATTTGCAGGTTCATTGTTGCCTAAATTTTCTTACTGTTCTTATCATAGATACATGGATAGTGATATATAAATTAAGTCTTGGGTTGATTTCCTTTCTTTGTTTCAGAATCTAATTAATTAGTTTTGCCTCTTTCTGTAGTTGTCCACGAATTGTCTTTTCTCCTTTTTCGATCTCTTGAAATGCTGATGCCAGTGCACTTAATTTCCTAAATCAGAAACCCCGTTGAATTGAGTAGGGATAAAGAGTATAATCTCCTTAAAGCTTGGTAAATATTTT
This sequence comes from Erythroxylum gracilipes, assembly GCA_026413385.1. NCBI lineage: Eukaryota > Viridiplantae > Streptophyta > Magnoliopsida > Malpighiales > Erythroxylaceae > Erythroxylum > Erythroxylum gracilipes. The sequence goes on from JANZLC010000202.1 coordinate 45,040,082, forward strand.
CATTTGAATTTTAAACTTTTTTTTTGTCAATTGTTTCTTAAATGTTTCCATAAAATACTGATTCGTCTTTTTTTTACTCTTTAGCTACAATTAGGGCTTGAATTCGAGCTAGAGTATGTGGGGGAAATGGTGGGAAAGGGTGCACTGCCAATTGAGCTATTACTTGTTTTTCATTGTCATTGTAAGTACACTAATTTGCTGCAGTATTAGCTGGTTTTTGTTTCTACTTTCTGATGTATCCCTTACTTGCCACATGGATACAATATTTCTTGCCATTTACCAATTTCATCTATACTAAGGTCATCGTATTTTAGTTTTTATTATCTGTTCATCTGCAGGGTTGCTATGTTGGAGATCAAGGTCTAGAGGCAATTGGAAAGCATTGCAGACATCTTGAAGATTTGAACTTGCGTTTTTGTGAAGGTTTGACAGATGTGGGATTAGTTGAGTTAGCTCAAGGCTGTGGGAAATCCTTGATGTCCCTTGGTATTGCAGCTTGTGCTAGAATAACAGATGTAGCTTTAGAGGCAGTGGGTTGTCATTGCAAATCTCTTACAAGCTTGTCGTTAGATTCAGAATTCATTCACAACAATGGTGTTCTTGCTGTTGCCCAAGGCTGCCCTCAGTTGAAAGTTCTGAAACTCCAATGCATCAATGTTACAGATGAGGCCTTGATAGATGTTGGAAACCGCTGCTTGTCATTGGAGTTTCTTGCTTTGTACAGTTTCCAAAGATTTACCGACAAGTCAGTTGCTCTTCATCACCCTTTCTTTTAACTTTTTACACACTTAACATATCTGAAGTTTAAATCTCCAATCTAATTTCTATTTTACTTTTAATTTTTTTATATACTTTTTTACCTATGTCGACCTTTTCTTGGAGACTTATAAATTTAGGTTGCTAGATCTTTTTAATAACAATACTGACTGCTGATTGCTAAAGTTTGGGCTCTGCATTATACGTTTCAGGGGTCTGCAAGCCATTGGAGATGGATGTAAGAAGTTAAAAAATCTTACTCTAAGTGATTGCTACTTCCTTAGTGACAAGGGACTAGAAGGGATTGCCCGGGGTTGTAAAGAACTTAAACATCTTGAAGTCAATGGCTGCCATAATATTGGAACTCTTGGACTTGAGGCCATTGGAAGATCATGCTTGTATGTGTTCCTTCTAGTTCTTTTTCACCCTTCATTACGGTTTCTTGGTTTGGCTTTCATTCTACTTCCCTTGTTCATAGTAGGACATTCTGCTCAAATTTTATGTTTAACTTTACCAGAAGATTTTCTGTTTATATCAACGCAGGATTATGTGGTCTGTTTTCTGCTTCTTTTTGGTATCAAAAACTGAGGGATTTTAACTATTCACAGGAACCTTACTGAGTTGGCTTTGTTATACTGCCAAAGAATCGGTAATCATGCTCTTGTTGAAGTTGGGAGGGGCTGCAAATTCTTACAGGCTCTTCACTTGGTAGATTGCTCAAGTATTGGGGATGATGCAATTTGTAGTATTGCTGAAGGCTGCAGGAATTTGAAGAAAATTCACATTCGTCGATGTTATGAGGTACTCCTCCTGTATAATGTTAAAAAATGCATGCATACATATAGACAAATCAACTCTGTCTTTCTCTCTGTTATCTAGTCTTTGCATTTAGAACAGTCATGTCTTCAAATTATTAATGGTTGTGCTCATCTATCCAAGTAGAGAGTTCTTATAATCTTACTTATACGCATTGAGAGGCCAATTTTGGTTTTCAATATGAAAATTGCCTTTCAGTTGATTGCTCGCTTGGCCTAGTTATCTTATCCTATGACTTTATGTTCAGTTGTAAATAAGCCTTCTCTGCTGCAGTCAATTACTGTATTAGCTTGAAAACTACGCACTGAAGTAGAGGTTTATTTGTGCTATTTTCTTCCATTGATAGATTGGAAACAGGGGAATTATCGCCGTAGGCAAGTACTGCAAGTCTCTTACGGATCTCAGCCTTCGGTTTTGTGATAGGTAGAGCATTTTTAACTGCTCTTTTACTGCCGCAAATTGTCAAAAAATAAAAAATGATTTCCCAGTAAATTTTCCCCTTTTTGTCTTTTCTTTTTCCTACTTTGACCTCTGGCTCTTTTGGACATTATTGTGAGCCAAAACATCTCCAATTTTCCATATCCTAAGGGTTTATCATCATCTCATTTAATTAATTTCCCAGGGTGGGGGATGAAGCCCTTATTGCAATTGGTCAAGGTTGCTCATTGCAACATCTCGATGTCAGTGGCTGCTCCCAGGTTGGTGATGCTGGAATAATAGCTATAGCAAGGGGGTGCCCTGATCTCACTCACCTAGAAGTAACCGTGCTTCAGGTACTGAAACTCTTCCTCCATCGCTTTCTCATGCAAACATGCAGATGTACGAAGCAACAGATCCAAGCGAAACTATATTATCAAACTTCTAAAATATTAACTACATTCTACACTGGCAAACTGTGAGATGGAGCTTGCAGACCCCCAAGTCACGTGCAACTTAAATACTGACTTATCTATGTATTGAATCGTATTGGTCTTTGATCTTCGGATCTCTGCAATCTACTTGAAGAAAATTGTAGTGACAAACAATACATCTACATACATTTAGGTGTAGCATTAGCATCTTGATCTGTAAACAATATATTTCCAAAAAATCTGTATTCAACCTGCTCCAATTCTTAATGGATGTATGTTTATGAGATAAGTACTTTATACATAGGATAACTCCTGGTAGAGGACTCTAATTATAGATATGTTGTCTAATACAAGTTAAGGATGTGTTTCTGCAAAAACTAGCCTTTCATTTGTCTATGTTCTGGTACAGAATTTGGGGGATATGGCAATGGTTGAGCTAGGAGAAGGGTGTCCACTTCTAAAGGAGATTGTGCTGTCACATTGCCGAAACATAACTGATGTCGGCCTAACACATCTTGCAAAGAATTGTGTGATGCTTGAGTCATGCCACATGGTATATTGCCCCGGCATATCTGCGCCCGGAGTGGCTACGATAGTGTCGAGTTGTCCAAACATAAAGAAGGTTCTGGTGGAGAAGTGGAAGGTGAGCGAGAGGACCAAAAGAAGAGCAGGCTCTGTCATATCTTACCTATGCGTGGATCTTTAAATGTCAAAGAATGCAACTAAACAACGCATGCCCTTGAGTTTGTTGGCAGTTCTTCCATCTACTAAGTGAGAGAAGTTCCGGGGGTTTCAGAATTTGGGAGTGTGGATAAGAAGAGAAAAATCAAAGCCTTTTGTGTATATTCCTAGGTTCTTGGGGGTTCTCTGTTTCTTCTCTTTTTCTTGGTTACAAGGATGGAATTCATTTGGTTGTTTTGTTCTATTATGTTATTTGATATATTTGTAATAGCACGTGTAACATTCTAAAGAGAAATGTTTTAAGGTAATCAATGAATAAGAAGAAGAAGATAGAAAAGAATATCTTGATGACTATGTTCTTCTATAAAACAGGTATAAGGTTGCCTATTTTTGGACCTTTTAGATTTGATATAACTCTTGTTATTGTTGTTGTATATGATGTTAAATGATCCAAATTAGGTTCAACTTTGAGTTGAATTTAATTCAAGGGCTTGAGCTCGTGGATAGGATAAAAATTTGAGTATGGATTAAGCTTGAGTTTGACTTAATTTGACTCTAGATTGAGTTCAAGTAGAATTAAGCCGATCATGTTGTTTTAAAAAATTTTCGATTAATTTAAGTTTAAGTTTAAGTTTTTAATATTATTTAGAATTTTATATATGTTTTTTTTGTACATTTTATATTTTTTATAATTGAAATTAAACAATATATTAACTCATTCATTAGGAATTTAATATAAAAGAATGTTTAACAATATTTATATCATCACATTAATAAATATTGTTTTAAAATTTATTTTAGAAAATTTTTAATACTACGAATACAGTATGAAATTTACGAAAATCTCCAAGTTTTAACATAATGGAATTCCTTATTTTAAATAATATATTCTAAGTTGTTTTTATTTTAATACATTATGTAATTGAGAAAATTCTAGAAGAAAATAAATAAATGGGGATAAAGACAAAACGCGTCGTTTAACGGGTAATAAGATGGAATGTCTGTCCGAAGCTAGAAGAGAGAACTTGGGAAATTCCGATGCCTGGAGGTTGCAGCATCAGAGCGGTGTGGATACTGAACAACCTCGATGCCGTCGTTTTCTCCAGGTTACTTCGAAAATTCCAATCTACCCATTTCAATGGGTGAACTCGTTTTGTTCTGGGTACTTTAAAGATTCCATCTTGTTCATGTTTGATCTTACCTTTCTTACTTTCGATTCCATTGGGTACGATTAGGAAGTTTCCCGTGGTGGAGAGGCAGTGGCGATCCGCCTGCAAGAGCAACCTCGATGACGACGTTTGTACTCATCTCCCCAATGATTCCAAACTCTCTTCTTCCTTTGTCCAGAGGAGGAAAAGGTTTTAACTTGAAAGAATACAATTGGGTTCTTGAAAGGTTATATTTTTTTCCTCATAGTTTAGTGATCACATTTTGTGATTGTAGGGAAGGCTCGACTCGTGGCTGTGGCTTACGTGTGGCTCATTCAACTCAGGGCTCGGACTCCTGGGTTGATGATTCGATTACCCGTCATGTCATAAGCCTTGCCGTTAATAATTCAGATGGTGATGGGGATGGGGAAGGGGAAGGGACAGGAGAGAAGAGTCATTTGTTGTGGCCTCTCGTTTTGCACATAAGGCCTCCTTACTTCATCCTTGTTTTGCCTTTGGTCGAGCCTCGCCATGTGAAAGCGTATGCCAGGTTGTGCAAAAGAAGTGATTGTGGAAATGCTGTTGGGGAGGAAGGAAGCTTGTCTTCGCTTCTGCTTGATCTTCCATCCATCACAGGGTATGGTAAGTTACTCATCTGTAATATTGGATTGATTTGTGATCACAAAACTTAACGGTATCCCTGGTGCAGGACTTACTTTTTGGTTGCCTTGAATGAATATTATCCCCACACTTTTAGCTTCCGGTACTGTTGCAACTTTTATGATACTGTCTGTTGTCTATAATGCGGTAGAGTCTATGTAGTATAAAATTTATACAGTATATGGAAGCATTTGTATACTCATATCTGTTGGGTGCTTGAAAGAATCTGAAGATTGCCCACCCTGATAAAGAGAGAATATGAAGCAAATAAGCACTTTGGAAAGGAAAACAGGAAATCTGTTTTGTGATTCTTTTCCTTTTTCTATTTTGGAGTGAGGAGTTTTTATTTACAAGGAATAGGGATAAACAGAATACTGTTGGCAGTTGGAGATGCTAGGTTAATTTCTTATAGGAGTAACCCTTACTGGCTATTGATGCATGATTGGTGGATTCTATGGTATGTTCAGTTTGTATGATTACAGTAGCCATGCAAATTTACACCATAGATAATAAATAACAAAACAGTATATAATCCTATTGTTGTTTATGGTGCCTTTTATGTAATATCAGGGGTGTAATTACTTTCAAATATCCATCTTTAGGATGCCAAAATGTGCGTGTCATGCAATGTTATGTTATCCATATGCAGAAACAGGATCCAGATTTCAAATTGCTGATGTTTTGAATTGTCTTAGACATGGAGGTCTATTGGAGTTCACCCAACTTTTAGTTTAGTGTTTGTCCTCTGCGTTAGGAGTTGATTTTTTTTTATTTATAATTTTTCTTCACACCTTAGTTTTGCTCTGATGAAAATGGAGATAAATTGTTTTGTTATCCTTCCTTACAGGGCTTTCATGGTTGCACATGCTATTGGTGATGTAATTACTGGTGATGTAGCCGATCCTGAGGTAGTTGTTAATGCATCACCTTCTGTGGGTGGATTGTTTGATTCCCTAACTGGGAGCATAGGCATTTCCGGAATCTCATCTAGAGCAAAGCCTGTGGCAGCACCGGTTGCATCTGTAACCCCATCTGCTGCTGCTGTGACCGGAGCAGTTGCTGCAGATACACCAAAAATTGGTTCAAGGCCTTTAGATAAAGATGCACTTCGGACTTTCTTAAGTTGTTCAATGCCCTTTGGTTGGTACTTCTTATTATGGTTACAATTGTTCATCTATCTAACTCTTTTTTAAGTTTAATATACCCACCTGACTTCTTCACAGGTACGCCTATGGACCTCAATCATTCTAATATTTTTGCTATCAAGGCTAATGGCTTTTCTTCATTGGACCTACCTCCCCCAGACCTCAAGCAACCAGCATGGAAACCATATCTTTACAAGGGAAAGCAACGAATATTGTTCACAATTCATGAGACAGTTAACGCTGCCATGTATGACCGAGAGGAGATTCCAGATAGTATATCAGTCTCTGGTCAAATTAATTGCCGAGCAGAACTGGAGGGACTTCCTGATGTATCATTTCCTCTGACAGGGTTGAACACGGCTCAGATTGAGGTTCTATCTTTCCATCCTTGTGTTCAAGTTCCAGAGAATGGTCTCAATAAACAGGCTGTAATGTTTTCACCACCTTTAGGAAACTTTGTTTTAGTGCGTTATCAGGCAAACTGCAGCCTTGGTCCTGCTATTAAGGGATTTTATCAATTGTCAATGGTCTCCGAGGATGAAGGTGCTTTTTTATTTAAGTTGCGTCTCATTGAAGGATATAAGGCTCCCTTGGCAATGGAGTTCTGTAATGTAACTATGCCTTTTCCAAGGAGAAGAGTTGTGTCTTTTGACGGGACCCCATCCATTGGAACAGTTTCAACCACAGAGCATTCTGTTGAATGGAAAATAATTGCAAGTGGTCGGAGCCTTTCTGGAAAAAGTATTGAAGCAACATTCTCTGGAACGCTTAGATTTGCACCATGGCAAATTCAAAGAATACCTTCCTCTAAAAATGCCTATGTAAACATGGGTGATGAAGATAGTGATACGGAGAATGAGAGTACAAACAATGTGGTAAATGTGGAGGAGTTTTTAATGGAGAAAATGAGCAAGGATCTTCCTGCAGTGGATCTAGAGGAACCATTTTGTTGGCAGGCGTACAGTTATGCTAAAGTATGTGCTTTCCTGCCAGTTCTATCTTTTAGTTGATTCATGAACTTTCATAAATTATGTGCCTACTTTTGTTTGTGGAGAGTTAAATAGTAGTCTGTTATTTTATGTGTTTTTTCTATTTTCACCTGATCTTTGCCCATAGAATATGGTGTCCTCCATAAACTATTAGGCTACTACTTACAGTCATTCAGCTTCTGTTGATGCAACTTTTGACAGTTCGACAGCTGGTTTGCATCTTTTGATGCTTCGTTCTTTTGATATTCCTGCTAGTAGTTGAGAACACTTATCCAGTAGGATTCAATAGTCAGTGGCCCAAATAGACTAATATAAAGTATTGGACTTCTGCATACTGGTTTTCTCTATGCAGGCAATTTGCAAATTTCTTTAATTCTTGCATCTGCAGGTATCATTCAGGATCAGTGGAGCTTCATTATCTGGGATGTCAATTGACCCTAAATCTGTAAGTTTCATTTCTCAAATTGTTGGCAATATTTATCCTGCACACATGAAAATTGACAAGAATGCATATGCATATGCAGGATTAGAAGCAATTTTCCATTGCTTAGATTCTCCATATTTACCCATCGAAGGATATTACTATTCACTTATTGTTTAGAGAGACTGGTAAAATGAGTAATGGATAACTCTAGATTTTTATCGTAATCTATATCAGTAAAGGGCATCAAAAAAACACTTAAATTTATTTCATCTGTATATACTTTTAATATATAGGGAGCAGTATGCTACAGATTCCTTTCCAGTCAAGTTGCACTTCAATATAGTCTACCAAGTTGGAGTTCTGAGATTTTCTGGGGTGCAATTATTTGAACAGCAAAAGCACATTCTGAAGGCTTAGAATAAGGAAAACGAAAATTTCATGCTCTACTGATGTTTAGCCTTTACCTATTCTGTTTAGAAGGACCATATAAAACAATTTCAAGGATTAATAGAATAGAGGAAAACAGAAGAAAGAACATGCTTTTCTTGATCCAATGTTAAATAACATCAGAAAGCATTCGTGAACTTCATTTGCTTGATTTTTAAAATTTCATGAATGCAGGTCAGTATCTATCCAGCAGTTAAAGCACCTGTGGAGTTTTCAACTCAGGTAACTTATGATCGAGCATTCTATCATTTCAGTACTGATTGTACCCAGACAAAAGCGTAGACACAAGCTAACATGTTATCATCATGTTTGTAGTTATAGTTGATGCAAGTGTGAAAATGAGTGTGCATTTGTTTCTACCGGGTACATGTATGTTTGCTTAGCCATGCTAAGATTGCTAGAGAGAGAGAGAGAGAGGTTCGGTCCTTCACATTTGTTTGCTCTCTCACTGCATCTCCAAACTTTCAGCAATTGCTTATGCCTTCTCAAAATAATCGGCCACCCTTTTTAGACTCTCCTGCGCCCACTTTTGACATGCTCATTTCATGTCTGAAGGATGCCAAACATCTTCTGGCTGAAAAATGAAGCTTATTTGTGGTTGGAAAACTGTGTAAATTGTATCCCTGTATGTTTCTTTCCATTATTGACTTCTCTTTGCCTAGTATAAAACTAGTTCATATACTTCCAACTGAGCACGAGGTGCATCTGTTCTGCCTGTTGCATCTGTAGTACCAGTTCTGGACTTTGAACTTCAATCTGTGCAATTTAGTTCTGTTCCATCTGCTATGACAGGTTTCTTCAGGGGATTATATATTGTGGAATACATTAGGGAAGTGCCCATCTGCAGCTACAACCTAGGCATCGGACCAAATGAACGTTAAAGCTTCTGTGATCATACAAGAAAGATGACGTGTTTAAGCTGTCTAATGGACCCTGCATTCCTCATCTGCTTCTAAAACTTCTGTTGAGAGCCATCAGATAATGATTTCTACCTTATTTGTGAATAGCCTGAATTTGGTTGGTACTATTTTTACTTAACGAGGCAATGTTGTAGAATAGGATTTGATATTTCACATGAAGAGTGACGTTTTGGTTGATCCATGTGTACATTTTCGTATTGATTCATGTTCAAACTACATGGAAGAGCTGCAATTTTGGGAGGGCGTTATCTTATCTGTTTTTTGCAACACCATTTTTGGCTATGTATTGATTCTAGCTCTTCCATGATGGAGTTCACTTTCTAGGCCACTCCTTAAGTTTTATTGAAGTTATCATGATTTTATGCATAGGTGATAAAAATTGAACCGGCCTTACTGATTTAACAGTAAAAATTTTATACCGGTTAATTTTTTAGTTTGGTTTTTTAATTTTTTTTTATTTGATTTAGTTTAATAAATTTTTTTATAAAAATTGATCAAATTTTAAATTAATTGGTCAATTTTTGTAAAATAATTATTTTTATAAATTAAAATAAATTAATTAATTTTTATTTCATAATCATTTTTTTAAATTTTAAATATTTTGATAATTAAGGATAATTTTTATCAATTTTTTAAATTTTATAATTTTATTCATTATTTAACCCGTTTATAATTTGAGAACATCAATGATAAAGGAAGAGTTATTTTTTTAGTATATTATGGTATAGGAGTAAATTAGCTTTTTAACTACAAAAAAATTAACCCAAACATATTATATAACATTATTTGCATCAAATTTCTTGCAATTTATACTTTTATTTCAAATCTTAATTTTAAAAAATAAATTAATAATGCTATTTTTATTAAATTTTTACTTATTAAAAGATTCGAGTAAAAGGAAAATTAAAATTTTAGGAAATATTTGATAATTTTTAAAAATTAAATAGACTGAAGTAGAAAATGTTCGAATTATTTAAACAACTTTAATAAAAAATTTAATTAAATTTAAATTTTTAATAAATAAGAATAATATTTTAAATTATTTTAAATAATATCATGGTCAAATACTGGTTGAATCTTTTAAACCTTAAATTTTTTGTTTTATCTGTTTAACTTTCGGTCTAATTTTTAAAATCTACCTAATAATAAAAATTTTAGAAATGGACAAAATTAATTGATTTCATATTCCACAAGGCTTATTATTCGTAGTTAAGAAAATTGAAGAATAATTATTTTGGTGACAGAGAAAGGTATTAGAGGAAAAAGGAATTGATACGTACACTACCATATGGAGCCCAGAGATGATCGACAATACATGGTTTCCGAGAATCTAACCTTAGCCATGTCTTTCCCTTTCCACTCCAGTGAAGAAGACGGATTGGTCCAGCTTGTAGATTCCTGCATTTGCCTTCGAACTTGTCACCTCCAAGCACTCCTGTGTTGAAGTAACAAGGGTTCCTCCCTTGGAATGTTCTTGCAAGTTCAGTGTCTGACCAGAATCTGCCTGTGAAATACTGCGTGAAGTAAGCATGGCAATCCTCCGGTGCAGCGACCACCTTTTCCTCCATCCCTACGCACCATAGCTTCCAAATATCATCCACCACCGCAAGGTCTGAATCCAAGTAAATGACTCGCTGCACGTTGGATGGTGTTGTATTTTCTTTAACGGCCACGACATCAACTTGAAGAATTATGTTTGTAGTTGAGAAAATAACCGCAAGGAATAATCTATTTAATTTATTTAAATGAGATTTGAACGATAATCAGAAAAAATCCTAGACTCTCAATATATCAATTTCTCTCACAGATTAGCCATTGGTGTGTGCAAGATCTAAGGCGTGATTTTTACGGTGACTCTAGTAACTACTGAGAAGACGGTGTTCGTGAGATTGGAATCACGTGGGCAGAAGGCAACATAAAAATTAATTCGCTTCCGCATTAAGGTTAGTAATCTATCCGGAATTAATCCTACAGATGGTAATATACCGCTACACGCCATTGCGAAACGAAGGAGCTTCCTGGAAACTTGGAAGGTCTGGAGGTGGTTGACCAGTATGGACGACCGTGCCACCAAGTCGAATGACGTGCACGGTGGCTGCTTCCCGGAGAAGAAGGGGGGAGGACAGGAGGCCGAGGGGGGAAGATAGGCTATTGGCCATCCTGTCAAAGGGTATTAGTGAATTTCAGAAACAAGGCCTAAAGAATCATAGAAAATCAGAGACTAAATTTATCATTGGAATCGAAACCAGGAGAGATGGAGATTGTTTTGAAGGTGATTGTTTTGATTGTGAGGAAGTGAAAAGACATAGCTAATTTTAGTACATAATCCATAAGTTTCACTTTGTCTTCGTCGTCGTCGTCGTCTTCTTCTCTAAACCGTAGAGATAATGTTGAACCCAACGGTATGAACTAAGTTGACATGAAGTAGTTCGTGTTCATAACTACACAAGTTTTTAACGGTTTTTTTTTATTCGGTTTTAATTTTCAGGTTTGTTTTAGATTAATAATGTTTGTTGTTAAAAATCGATCAGTTTTTTAATTAATTAACTATTTTTTATAAATAAAAATAAACTGGTTAATTTTTATTTAATAGTCTTTTTTATTAAACTTTAAATTTTTTAAAATATAAATATACTTTTCTTTAATAATTTTTCAAAATTTTTAATTTTATTCGATCCTTAATCAGTTTTATAATAGTCTAATACCGATTGAACCTTTTAAACTTTAAATTTTTTATCTTACCGATTCAACTTCCTTAAAAATCTCATATTTACCGTTTATTCTCAATATTGAGTAATCCAAAACTTATGCAATATAAATATTGAACTCAATGTGATTAGTTATTAAAACCACTTTGTAACATTATAAGCATAATCACAAACAGAAAAATACTAATTTATCAGAGTAATTGTTTTATTCTTTCCTTTTTTTTATTAAAATCATGGGCCTTACAGCAAGCTATCACTAACAGTTTATTTCTTGGGCCAAGCCCAAATTTTCCAATTTTCTTATCTAAGAAGATATTGGTTCTATTTTCCCAAATTATTGCTTTAAGAGATTGTAAAACTTGCTTCAATTAAAATAATTAAAAACGTGTTTTTATAAAATTAAAAGATAAAAATTGAGTACCTAGTAAAATTAAATAAATTAAATAACTTAATTGGCTTTGAAAATAAATAAATATATACATATATATAATAACATAATTATTAAAGTGGATTCAATCCACTTTAAGCATGCAATCTACTCAAAACATATCAGCACTATAATAATTATGTTACATTTTTAAATAGGAGTCACTCCCTTTTTCTTTTCTTGTTCTCATTAACCCTAATGGCTTAGAGTAATAGATTCTTGTCTCCCTATAGACCCTACAATGAAACCATGAAGCATGTTGGTTTTTCCAAAGTTCTGTTTGGAACCTCAGAAAATCTTTACTTCCGATTGACCCTACAATGAAACCATCCAGCATGTTGGTTTTTCCAAAGTTCTGTTTGGAACCCCAGAAAATCTTTACCTCCTATAGACCCTACAATGAAACCATCAGGCATGTTGGTTTTTCCTTAGTTCTGTTTGGAACCCCAGAAAATCTTTCCATCAAATCAAATCAAACCCTGTGGAAAAATCATGCTCAGTTTCGTCTCCCTTTGACCAATTCACTCGAAATAAATTTTGATGAACGAGAGATCTTTGCAAAGACAAACACAAGATTATTAATTAAGAAGAGAAATTAAGAAAGGTTGATGGTTAATAAGAATGAACAAATCCTTTTCACTTACTTTTCCTATAAAGCTAATCACAATTACAAGGATTTAAATATCTATTTTCCAAGTAATCATATGTAATTCCCGTTATAGCATCTAATGTTACAATACTCATTTACTAAATGCCCATTTTTAAAGACCTTCTAAGTGTAAATTACTTGCTAATGAATGAATTAGTTAACAATAATCATTATCGAACGGTTTAATATCCGAAACTTTAGATACAATGACAAGAGAAAAAATAAATATTTTTATAATAACAATAGAAAGAACTTTGTGTTTTGCCCTTAATTGGAATTATGTTGGTATTGCATGTGGTGATGTGTTAAAACATAATATTAATTGATGAAGATGATTATGCTGATGGAGATTAAGTAAAGTTCAGAGTAGAAAGTTAGGTAATAACACTTACTGCCAACATTGGAGCAGAGGGGACATGATGGCCTCCATATTAAACGTATGTTCATGCCTCACTAACCTCTCTTTCTCACCTCAAAAAGAGACCTAAAGGAAGAAAAAAGGGGTCTTTTGCTCAAGAAGCTCAGGACTTCGATTCATATCTATGATCTATCTCTATCTTCCCCTTTTCTTGTCCCCACTAATCCAAAATCTCACCCATTTTCATCTAGGGTTTCCCCAAACTTTTGTGCCTAAGCACTAGCCTAGGAATGACACCATGTAAATGTCATCACTAATGTCATCAAAGACTCATGTTAACTTTCTCAACAATTTTTCATTCCTAACTTATAGGAGTTAATTAATAACTTGAATTTATGATAATTTGCAAAATATATACATCGTTTCTTAAATTTTTACAAAACGAAAATCTTTGTGCACCAGTTATGTTTACTTTTATGACTGTTTAGAGATTTTAAGTTTAAAAGAATTATTAAAATTTTAGATATTTTGTGTTTTTTCTTATTCTTACGAGAATCAAAAGACAGAAGACTATTTCCTAACTAGTGAAACTAACCTCAAAAGTAAACAAATGTTGGTTTTTTGTTTGTTTTACGAATGATTGAATGGGTTTGCTTTAAACAGCAAATCTTCATCAGTACGGGAAAGGCATCGAATGAGACCCTTCTGACTCAGACACAGGAAGCTGGATGTCACTGCTCACTCACACAGTCGAATCATTCTTGCTTCAAGTTATTATATAGTTCTCTTGGCATTTTAATCCAATTTATAAATACTCAAATAGCATTTTTTTATTTTTATTTTTTGCTATCTCCTACATTCGTAGAGCACGAGGAATGATGTGTCGTGTTGGTTTCATCACTCCCTCTCACTTCAATCTTAACATCTATTCGTCGAGATAGATTTTGTTCTCTGGCAAGAGCAGGGCTCGAGGCACACACACTATTATTTGGTCACTCACACAAGGATATATACTTGTTCTTGTGGGGCAACAATAAGTGTACCAAATGATGACTTTCTTAAAAAACCTTCACTCGATCATGTCTTGTTTGCTTCAAAAAATCTTTATCATCCTACGAGATATGATTCTGGTTGGAGCTGTCCAAATGCCAAGTGAAACCTGGCCAAACATCTGATTAAGGGTTTTTTTTTTGGTTTTACCAAAGTTTTGGAGTAAAAAAGAGAACCATCTTGGTCAAATTACCATGATCTTCCCACACTTTGAGAGATTTTGTTTTGGTGTAACATAAATCATCATAAACATTCTTGTTACACATTAGTTTGTGTTGATTCGTAGATGATGAATCTAAATTATTGCTTGAGCATATCAAACCAAACCCTATATAGATGAAATTATATGTGCTGCTGCTATATGTTGTGCATAATCATGGCCTACATGTACGTGTGATATTTATGTCAATGCTTTTGGCTACTAACAATTTTATATGTGCTTGTAAGAGACACTGAGATGTGTGAAATATTTTGATGGAAGGTGTAACAATCCTTTTTTTGAATTCACCAAAAGTATAACTAATCTATGGTTACTACAAAGTGTATAAATTACAATTCAAATTAAGGACGAGTTTGAAATTTTAACCCCACTATCTTTTTAATTTTAAAACTACTTAACTTATTATTTGCTTACTTTAAGAAAGATAAATTAATATAGATCTTATTTGAATTAATTTTATTAAAACAATAAAATAATATTACGGTTACAATTAACTTTAATTCATAAATAACACGAATGTGTTTGTGTCCGTTGTAGAAAATCCTAATTAAAAAGTTTATATACAATAAAATTTGGACCACTTGAATTAGATGACCAGGGTTGTATAGCAATTACTATAGTTGTTGTATGGCATGCTTATTCAAAGCTTGCATAGATGATTAGGGAAAAGGTATTATCTGTAATTATGTAAAGCTTGTTTCAGATTTGACATTTCGTGAAAATGAACCCTAGCCCTTAAAAAAGCTTTTGGAGCACTAAGTTGTTGATGGGCAATAGTGGCACCAGTAAGTATAGTGGTGGTGTGCCTTTTTTTTTTTTTTCCTTTTTCTGGTTCAAAACTATACATGTACGCATGTTACAGTAGCACTCACAACTCACAAGTGCTCAATAAAGGCAAAAAAAAAAACAGATGGTGCAAATAGAAAGAAAGAAATCAAAGTTTGTCCAATTCTTAGCTTTGCGTCCAACATTCAATTACCACATGTGCGCATGCAAAGAGCAAATGTATGGCGGCTAAAGGCAGCTTAGTTCCATGCCCAACAAATTGTATTGTCGACCAATCTTAAGAACCGGTGGGGACTCGATGTCGAAGTTATGAATTATATAGGCCATAAATCTACGGTGGACCTTATCTGCCAAGAAGTTGGGGCACACCATAGATGATGTGTAGTTGTGTGGACCAGTCACGGTGGTTGTCGGACGCACATAAGAAACCGATCGATGAGTAGGACCAATCATGGGGTTTGGAGTTGCATGATCTTGGTGGAAGTATGCTATGGTTTTAAAAAGACGACTAGTGGGTCCAAAATATGCTTCATGTCTCATGTTTTAATCCATACTTTTTAAAGAGTTCTTCTTATCTTATACAAGTGCATGTCTCCAAAATATGCCTCATGTCTCATGTTTTAATCCATACTTTTAAAGAGTTCTCCTTATCTTTATACAAGTTCATGTCAACTTAAAGAGAAGATTTTTATATTACGAAAATTTGAGAAAACCCTCCAAAACCCTAAATCCATATCCTAAGAAAAGCAAAGGGTTTGCATCTTTTGACGTAAAAAAGTGGGATTTTGTTGAAAAAGGGTTTGGTATCGAGACTTTTTAAGATATGTAGATTTGTATTATAGTTGGAAAAGGTTGACTATATTTCAATGGAGATTTTGAGTTTGATTTTGGTTTTTGTTGTGTCATTGTAGTGTATTGTGGGATAGATACAAAGACAGAAGCGATAGTGTTATGAGTTTGGTGGACTTGCGCGTGCAGCTCAAGATGTGGGATTGTGGTCATAATGGAGCATAGGATTTATTCATGACTCATACCATTCTCAACGAATCATTTCATCTCTCAAAACTGCAAATTTTGATTCTAAACTCACCATTTCACATCATTACCTTTCCCACTCCCCTTTTCAATACACTCACTCTCCTACCAATATTTACCTATTCTATACACAATCCAAATACCATTATTGTTATTTTTGCCTCACATATACACTATCTCTACATTATTATTACTATTCTTATGTGATTAACTACCTACCTAGCTATAGTCTCCTATTCAATTAGCTTGAAGCTTCGATCCACAGTTAGTTGCTTCCAATTGATCATGTTCTATTATTATTACAAGGATCCTGCATACGTATAAGCTTAAACTATAAGTCAAGAAGGGTTGCACATTTTTGATTGAGGAAGGGAGCTTCTTAAGTCAGTTACGTTACCTCCAAAAGAAAAAAAGAAGTATATGGACTGGACCACTTATTACTCCAAAATTGCCTTTAGCTTTGGTAAAGATATGCCACCTTCCTTCTATACCTTCCCACTCAAAATTGCCTCATTCGTTATCTCAACTAATCAAAGTTGGTCCTTCTGGTGTACTTTTAGGCTTGATATTGAAAACAAGATGCAATTTGGAACGAATGATTATAATCTTGATATATTATATTTTGAGATTTGAGATTTGATATTAAAATAAAATAAAATAAAAATATTATTAATTAATATCTAATTAACTATTTTAAATTATCTAATTATTTTAATGATTGCATCAATTTAAATTTAATATTTCACAATAATATATGTATATATGATGACAATGTCCCCATTTCATGTAAATTGCATGAAGAAGACAAATGATGCAAGTCTTAGGCTTATATAGGACCTTTTTGGAATTCACGTAGGCCTCCCTAATTCCAGGATTTTTATATATTCTCATTATCTATTTTCCCACGCCTGATTCCTTTTATTATATATTTTTGCATAGTCATTATTATTATTATTTTTACCTTGAAAAATGTTGATGGTATGTGGGCACGTCTTATCTTCTTTTCCTTTCTTTTTTTTTTTTCCCTTTGTTCTTTGTTAATCAACTCTTGCCTTCTTTGAAAACGACAAAGTGGTCTCTGCAACAAGTTGCTTCCAATCCCATGCATCTTTCTGTACTTCCAATGGCCCATTACCAATTATCTTGAAAGTGCTCATGTTTTTACATTCTTGGACAGCTTGTGATATATCTTGTGTTAATTAGGCATGACGATGTTTATACGCGCATTTTGAAATAATCTGTAAAGTTATTACTTTATGATTAAGTTTAAGTTACAGCAACAATTTCTTTATAAAAATACAAAAAAAGGATGAGTATGTTGTTACGAACTTTGTAAAGTACAATAAGTTGATTTGGCTTGACTTTAGAATGATGATGTTTTAAATTTAAATTTTTTATTTATAAAAATTATTTTGAAAAGTTAAATAATATTTTAAACATAAGCAAATTGTAAGTTGCTAAATTTGTATAATAATTATTAAATTAAATATTTTAAATAAACTAATAATCTAAAATTAAGCAATACCCTTCGGCATAAAAGAACAAAATTGAGCTTAGTTGGCAACTGTTCATTGCAAAGTTTTAATAATGGCTGTTCTGCAGGAAAGACATCTAGTCAAGTCTATCATTATGTTCTTGTTCTGTAAAAAGTCTCTTTTCGAACGACTTAGACACAGTGGTTTTCAGATGTTAGCCTTTAATGAACTAGCTTTGTGCACTAATTACTCATCTTTCTTCTTAATTAATTTGACTTTACCTTGTTTTTATATCAGTAAGGTTTATAATTATTATCTCCGTATACATACCAGCTAATTCGTGAAGCCACTGAAGTGTGTATAATAATTTATAAATATATATTTCGGATTAATAATTTAGGCACAAATTTTAATTTAAGGATTATTTATAAGTTTTAATGTATCGGTCCATAGATTTTCATTCATTTTGCCACATTTCGCTAAAGGGTTGAAGAAAGTATGATTTGATTATTTGGAATTTAATCGAATCATATGTACTGGTTATTGTAATCTCATATATCTTATCAGAATAACCGAAATGCAGAAGGTAAAATCTTATTCATTATAATCATATAGAGAAGTATTTATACAATAGGTTTCAAACTAACATACATAACTGTCAATAATAACTCTAACATCCCCCTTCAAACTGGTGAGTATATGTTATATACTCCATGTTTGCGAAATCTCGAAACATACGTGAGGAAACAGCTTTAGTGAAACAAGCAACTAACTGGTTGGCAGAAGAAACCGGAAGCAACACAACAACACCACACTGTAATTTTTCATGAACCACATGATAATCGATGTCAATGTGCTTAGCTCGTTCGTGAAAAACCGGATTCTGAGTTAAGTAAACAGCAGCCTGATTATTACAAAACAAATGTGTCGGAACAGTAGGAGCCAAGAGAAATTCGTCGAGTAGATAATGAAGCCATTGCACTTCACAAGACACGGTTGCCAAGGCACGATATTCAGCTTCGGACGAGCTACAACTGACGGTGGATTGGTTTTTAGTTTTCCAGGAAATCAAGGAGGAACCAAGAAAAACACAAAAGCCAGTAATAGATCGCCTTGTGTCCCGACAAGTACCCCAATCTGAATCTGAAAAAGCTGTAAGACGAAGATCACTTTCAGAGGAAAATAGGAGATCGTGACCAATGGTGCCCTTCAAATACTGTAAAACACGATGAGTAGCAGCCAAGTGAACAGAAATAGGACAATCAAGAAACTGTGCCACTTACTGAACAACAAATGAAATGTCAGGTCGCGTAGTAGTCAAGTACTGAAGTTCGCCAATAAGCTTTCGATAGTGAGTAACATCCTCCAAAATAATATCAGAATCCTTCGAGAGTTTTGCTTCAGGTAAAATGTGAGTAGAAACAGGTTTTGACTCCAAAAACTAAGTGTCTCAAAGCAAATCCAACGTATATTTTTTGTTGTTGCAAAGATTAATACCTAGCTTCGTTCTGGCGACCTCAAAGCCTAGAAAGAACTTCAGCTCACCAAGATCCTTAATGGTAAATGCCTCATGTAAATATTATTTGATGTGATGAATAGCCTACAAGTCATCACTAGCAACAATAACATCATCAACATATACTAATAGAGCTATGAAATGTGTACTCTCTGTCTTGAGAAGCAAAGAGTGATCGGAAGTAGCTTGCGTGAAGCCATACTGAATTAAGGTGGAAGTCAGCTTAGCATTCCATTTGCCAACTAGCCTGTTTTAAGCCATAAAGAGACTTAAGCAATCGACAAACCTTGGTGCTTTGTGCGGCATAACCCTTAAGAAGTTACATGTATACCTCTTCAACAAGATCACCGTGAAGAAATGCGTTGTTAATATCGAGCTGATGCAAGTGCCAACCTTTAATGGCTGCTAATGCCAAAAGAAGACGCATTGTTGTCATCTTGGCCACTGGACTGAAAGTGCCAAGAAAATCCACCCCTTCTTGTTGCGTGTATCCCTTAGCAACGAGCCGAGCTTTGTAACGTTCCACAGAGCTGTCTGCCTTGCGCTTGATTTTGAAAACCCACTTTCAACCAATTACACTCTTACCAGGAGGTAGATCGACCAGCTCCCAAGTATGATTTTGTTGGAGAGCGTCGAGCTCTGCGGCCATAGCATGGCGCCAGGATTCATACATAACAGCTTGTTCATATGTATGAGGTTCAAGATCTTGATCAATTGCAGCTGCAAAAGCATAATGATGAGAAGGGAGGTGAGAATAAGAAAAAACATGACAAAATTGATGAGGACTGGATCGTTGTGCAACCATGCAATTGTAGTCACCAAGATATGATGGTTTGAATTTTTGTCGAATACTCCTTCGTAGGGTCAGAGGCAGAGGTTGCGAAGAAGGAGTGAGACCAGGGAGTTGAGGCTCAGATTAAGAGGGCATCGTGGAGGAAATAGCAACAAGCGATGAGGAAACATTGTCGGGTAAATCAGAAGAAGATGAAATAATAGGAACACATGGAAAATCATCGACGAACGATTGAACTGATGAAGAAGGAAGAATGACTTGATCAGTGATGGACAAATGAGAACGTTGTAGATCAGAAGTTAGTGTAGAAAATATAAAAATATGTTCATAAAAGGAAACATCCCTAGAATGAAAAATTCGTTGAGCATGAAGATCAAACAGTTTAAAGCCCTTAATACCTGGAGAGAAACCAAGGAAAATAGATTTGATACTTCTGGAATCAAATTTGTTGTGAATATTAAAATGATTTGAAGCAAAAGCAGGACAACCAAAAACCTTTAAATTATCAAAAGATTGTGGCTTATAATATAAAACCTCAAAAGACGAAAATTTATAAAGAATAGAAGTAGGAATTTAATTGATCAAATAGACACCATGCAGCACACACTCACCCCAAAACCGTATAGGTAAATTCGCTTGGAATCGCAATGCCCTTGCCACATTCAAAATATGTTGATGTTTTCTCTCAGCAACATTGTTTTGCTGAGGAGTTTTAACACAAGAAGTTTGATAAATTATACCATGCGAGTCATAGAAAGATGGAATATTAAACTCCTGACCATTATCAGATCGAATACATTTCACAGTACAACCAAATTATGTAGATATATAAGAAACGAAATTTATTAAAAAAGGTCTTGCTTCAGGTTTAGCTTTCATTAAAAAAACCCAAGTGAATCTACTAAAGTCGTTGACAATAGTCAGAAAATACCTACGCCCTCTAAAGGGAGGAGCATAATTGTCTCCCCAGATATTAACGTGAAGGAGATCAAAAACAGCAGAACTAGTAGAAGTACTTAGAGGAAAAGGAACACGTTTTTGCTTAGACATGTGACAAACCTCACAAAGTTTGATATCAGAAATAGAAGGAACAATTTGTTTTAAACGAGGAAAAGAAAGATGGCTTAGCCTATTATGCCAAAGTAATGAAGTATCATTATTACATGCAGCAGAATTTGCAAAAACATCATCAGTACATGCAACAGATTTGGCAAAAACATCAGTTGAAGTAGACAAAGGAACATTGGGAGTGAGCTTGTATAATCCGTTGAAATGCTCAGCAACACCAATCACCCTCCATGGCTAAATGTTTTGAATGATACAATGAGAGGATGAGACAAGAACACAACAAGAAAGATCATGGACCAATTTATTGATAGACAAAAGATTAAAGGTAAAATCAGGTACATATAAAACATTAAGGAGTTTTAAAGAATTATTGACATACACAGTGACAATATGAGTAACCCGCACTCTGCAATTGTTAGGAAGATGGACATAAACATTATCAACCAATTTATAAGAATGGAAAAAATCTAAAGAATATGATATGTAATCCATAGCACCAGTATCAATAATCCATTCATTGGAATGGGAATGATTCATAGCAGTAACATTTAAAGAAAGATGGGAAACAAACCCACGGTTCAAAGAAATCAAACCTGCAGGATTTAACGTCGGTGATACATGTTTAGGCATAGTAACCATATTAACGTGATGAGAAGAGGATGGAACTCCATGTATAAACTGTAACAATTGATCATATTACTCTTTGGTAAATTGAAACTGAGGAGCCTGGTGTAACACCCAAATACCCCCTGGGAGGATACATGGATGCCACCCAAGACAGAACAATTAGACCAAACATCACACTGATCTTTAGTTGCTTAATATGCTAACCCCTAATTTGGGGTGTTACAACTGGTCTTCTGTACTTGCAGGAGCAAAAGAATCAGCAGAGTTAATAAACGCATCTTCGGTATCCATCATATTGGCATACACTCTAGTTGAATATTTCTTGGTATTCTTCATGTTTATAGGAAAGCCGTGCTTCTTGTAGTATCTATCAATAGTATGGTCCTCCTTGCACAATGAATACAAGTCGGGGGAGTCGAATTATGAAAGAATTTTCATTGGGTAGGAGCAGTGGAACCTTTTACTGCCAAAACATTTACATCAGAAACCACCGCAGGTCGTTCTTGTTGAAGAACCAAGGAAAACACTTTATTTAAAGAAGGTAGAGGATCCATTAATAGAAGCTGTGATTTAATAGTAGAGTACTGTTCATTCAGTCCCTTAATAAAAACCATGACTTGATCGTTTTCAAGAAACTCACGTATGTTCTTGGACAAACCACAAGAACACTGAGGACTACACTTACATGAAGGAAGAGGACCATATTAACACTTTTAATCGTAAAGAAAAAAGATAAAGAAACGATATTGTTTCTTGAACGTAAAGGCAAGAAAATCTGGATACCATATTCAGAAAAGCGGAAACACAAGCTTTGATACTATAACAGAATAACCGAAATACAGAGGGTAAAATCTTATTCATTATAATCATGTAGAGAAGTATTTACACAATAGGTTCCAAACTAACTAACATAACTGTCAATAATAACTCTAATATATCCTGTCATTCCCCGTGAGAATTCTGAAAACATGATTGAATTTATCCTAGTTACTTTTTGGAACGGAGTGGAGGAAGGGAGGAGCTTCTTGAACGAGAAAAAGGAATTGAACGAGGAGCCGTATAAGGAGAAAATCTCATGTATGGTTCTATAGATTATAAAGTATGTAAAAGAAAAAAACTCAATTATGTTTCCTCTTCTTTTTTATTTGTTCACAATCTATCTCCTCTCGATTAAATAGATTGTTAATATTTCATATCAATTCGAAAGGTTCAATTAATTGGTCAAAAGACTTAAGCCCTCTCGGGGACTTGCTTAAGAATAAGAAAGAGATAAATACTATGATATAGGGTTTGATTCTATTTATGAGGATTCCGTAAATATTTCATTCCAAAAAAAGAAAAAGTTTGAAACAATTGGGATTTTTTTTGCAGATTGGATGCAATTAATTTCTTAAGAAAACTAATTTTATTTTTCAATTCAATCAAAAGTGACAAGTACAAAGAAAAAAATGTGAATGCCAAAAGTGAATTTTTTAAAATCTTAAGATTATTTCTTTTAATTTCATTGTTTAATTAAACATAAATCTTTTTTAGGTTTAATTACAAAAATCTCAAAATTTTACTCAATTTTGCACTGCTAGCTCAAACTTTAAAAAATGGGGCTAAAATATTCTAACTTTTAATGTGTTGCAAAAATAGTTAGACGTTAAGTTTCTTGTTAACGTCCCTAACATGATAAACCACGTCAATTTTTTTTACACTCCATGTGTCCTTATTTTTTTCTAATTCATTTCTTTAAAATCAATTAAATACAAAAAGAAAGTTTAAAAACTAACTATTTTTGCCTATTTTCTTTTATTCTTGACAGTACCAAACTCTCCTACATAGTTTTCATTGTGTGTGGAGTATTGTTATCTCTGAAGTGTTGTTGTCTCTTGCATTTAGGAGTGTTGTCTCTGTCTCCTGCAATTGAGAGTGACACTGTAGCACATTTTTGGGAGGTGAATTCTTCTAACCCCAAGTTATTTGTTTGAGAAATAATTTTGTATTGTTAAATTTGGTTGTTTGATCTTCCACAAATATTCTTCTATTTAATTCCAAACAACTCCAATTCTTTCCAATAACCTATTTTGCTTCCTACCTATCGAAGCGTCAACAGTAAAGATAAAGGCAAAAGATCAACTTCTTTCTAATAATTCAATGTTCAATTGTTGAATTTGGTTAATTGTGTCGCTTGCTTCTAAATCCCTTTTTATTTATTTTTGTTCTTAAAGGAATGCCCTCTTCAATCGATTGAATTTACTTAATTACGTGTTTTGTTGTTGAATTTAGATATTTGTTTATATTTTTCTTTTGTTTAGTTATGTTGTTGAATTTGGTTAATTAGGTATTAATTTATTGTGCTTATTATTTTTCAAAATTATATATTTTTGAATTCTTAATTCTTTGCAATATAACTCTCCTTGTACGCATAAAAAGTCATCATAAACCTCTGTAATATAACTCTTCCTCTTGCTGAATGGTTACAAATTGTTGAATATATCATTCAAATACACTTTTCATATGAAGATGATAAAATGATCTTCCAAATATCCCTTCCTAATCTGGTTTGTGGAATATTGAAAGAATGTAACAACAGGAAATTCTCAAATTAGGATGTAGGTTCTTATTTATAGAATTAAACAAGATTGCAATTTATCGTCGGTAGATACTGGAGACTATCTCTCGTCTCCAGACAACGCTAGAATCTTTACGTAACTAGCCAATGTAAGCAAACTTGAATATGTTAGCTTGTGAGTTAGTTTGTGGGATAAAATTTAGTTCTTAATTGATTTTTTAAGTACATCTAGTTTCCATTGTATATAACTATATGATTTACCCATTTTTAAAATTATTTTATGGCTTTTTTCAATGATGGTTACTAATTCATTTTCTTGAAAAAATAATGATTATGTTATTCTCACTGCTCGAGGCAGGCCTTAATTTTCCTTACTAGTGCTTCCACCTGAGTTTTTATGAGTAGTTTATGTGTCTTTTACCTACTTGATTTCTAATAGTAGTTATTCATCGTAATATCCTCAATTAGCTATATGGTGGCTTTGAAGTTTTATCATTTAACCTATAGTAGGTGAATTAAAGAGTTAAGATGACAGAGATTTCCTACTCATCTATTAAATTGCTTATTTTGTTGTCTCTATATTAAATTTCAGAATTTTGTTATTCTCTATATCAAAATTTGTAACTTGTTTTAATTTAATTTTCTTTTTGCTTCACATATTATGGACTTATTTTATAAATAAGTTTTGGTAGTAAAATCATTAGAAAGAGCATTCTATGCGTTTAGCTTAATGAGGTGCTTGCAATTTTGATTTGTTAGAAATTAATAGTAAAAATCTTTGTAATGCATATGTTGGTAAATTTTAAGTTTCAATATGGTGGGGTATTGGAAAGAAATGAAAACAATAAATACATTGGAGGAAAAATCAATTGAAAGAAGGATATTTGTATTAAACTTAGTATGTTACTACTAAAAGAAGTGTCCGAATATAAAGGGCATGGAGTTTTGTCTATGTTATACAAATTTCCAGAAGAGTTAATGAGATACTTGAAAGAGTTGAATTTACACCATGATAAGGACATACTATCAATACTTCAACGCATGGAAGAATTAAAGAACTACAATATTGAAATATATTATAAGGATGGTTATGATAATCCTGCAAGTGATGGCGAAGGAACTGATTCTAATATCGACAATGAAGAGGGGTTATTCCAAGTTCAGGTGGAACAAGACGATAAAGATTTTGTTGATATAGAAATGACTGAATTATTAAAATGATATAGGTGAGGATGAAATTTATGCAATTGATGATGAATAATATGTTATTGCAAAAGCAAATGAGAAGAAGGTAGGTAGCTGGTTTGAATATGATGGCGTTGGATGAGGTTGGAAGCAGCGGACATGTAGTAATGAAAAGCAAAATTCTGCAACAATTCACAAAAAAAGTAGAAAGTTTAAAAGGTTGGTGTAGTGAGTATGGGGACAGTGATACTTAAATTCAATCACCAATATGTAGTGATGATTGTGGATGCAAGGTCTCTAACAAAAGGGAGAAATATGTTATTTTTAATCCAAAAATGAACTGAAGTTGGCATGAAATTTAAAGATGAAGTTCAATATAAGGAGTATCGCTTTTCAGCTTCTGCTAAATTGTTGAAACAACAATAAATCACATTATTAATTTCGTTAACAATGACTTTACACTCTGCCCATGTCAAGTATATGCTACGTGTAGATGCAATAAAAGCCACATATATTTTATTTCCAACCATTTTTTCTATAATATACATGATGGTCAAGTATGATTAACACATTTTCATACAACGACTACAATATATTTTGATAAAGCTAAAGTAAAAAAAAAAAAAAACTTGATCTAATTATGTGTGTGTGTGTGTCTTCTGATTGAATTCAAGTAAAAAGATTGAGAACCAAAACCAATAAACAAGATCAAGCCTTTTGGTTATTCAAGAACTCTTTAATTATAAAGTTGTTATTTCTATACTAAATTTGGATATCATCTTTTATTGAATTGAACCATGTTTTGTAATCATTAAAAAGTTAAAATTTATAAGTTAGGCCTTATTAACAGCGTGAGGTGTTCTTATTTTCTTAATTGCCAATTTTACATAATTTAGTAAGAAATTAATTTCTAAACTACATGGATCATGTATCAAGATATCTACTAGAGGGGAATATTATTTCAATTGATATAATATAAGTTATTTATATTATATCACCTTGCTTGTAACACCCAAATATCCCCCCTAGGAGGATACATGGATGCCACCCAAGACAGAACAAACAAAACCAAACATCACACTGATATTGATTTTATTTAGTAACT
>JANZLC010000202.1:45077982-45098675 GCA_026413385.1 Erythroxylum gracilipes
TCAACTCTAGCCTTGTTTTTGACATTTTTCTTTAAGTGATGCAAATACCTACATTAGCAAATAGGGTTATTACAATTTAGTTATTAAAACATGATAGTACTTGAATTACAATCATTTTTGTTGAATTACCTCTCAAACGGATTTATCTATCGTTATTGAACTGAACCAGCAAGTTTAGCCTTGTATGCTAAATGCACAGGTAGATGCTCCATACAGTTAAAGAAGCTTGGACTGAAAATCCCTTCTAATTTGCACAAAATTACTGGAATTTCCCTTTCTAGCTTTTCCATTTCAGCCAACTTGATTTTAGATGATGTTAAGCTTTTGAAAAACAAACTTAATTCTGTTATAAATTCCTACACCTTATTCGGTAGCAACTCCTGAAATGTAATTGGAATTAGCCTTTACATTAATGCATGACAATCATGACTTTTTATTCCAAATAATTTGTACTTCCTCATATCCACACAGTTTGCCAAATTTGAAATATAACCATCGAGAAACTTTAGATTTTTCAACCATTCACACAAAATTTCCTTTTGTTTTTTCTCTAAAATGTAACATGCTTTCAGATATTTACTAGTGCGAAGATCTTTATGTAACTCATTCCTTCTACAAAAAAGTTGCAAATCAGCTCGTGATTTTACATTGTCTTTTGTCCTCCCTTCAATGTTCATTATGGTATTAAGCAAATTGTTAAAAATATTTTTTTCAATATGCATCACATCTAAAATTATGACGTATCAAATTAGTTTTCCAATATGGAAAATCCTAAAAGTTGCTTCATTTTCTGCAACCAAAGTTTTTACTAATGCTTGAATTAACTTCGTCAGCTTCAAATTATGTAACTTTCAGCAGCCCTAATTCATCAATCTCCTACAATATCTCTTCACTACCTTTGTGAGGGGGAGGAGGTGTTTGTAATATCCTATTCTTAATGAACTTTTGTTTATTGCATCTAAATGGATGATCTCCAATTTTCTGTGGTTGTCAAACCAGCATATTTTGCCCCTGTTTGGAAGATAAAATGTATCAAAATCATTGCCACAATAAGGACAAGCCAATTTCCCTTTTATGCTCCATCCAGACAACATGGCATATGCCAGAAAATCACTAATGGTCCACATCAAAGCTGCTCTCAACACAAATTTTTGTTTCAGAGACACATCATATGTCTCAATACTATATTTCCAAAGATACTACAATTTAGATATCAATTGTTGTAATAATACATCAATTTTAGGCTTTGGATTTGTAGGCCTTGGCATAATTCATGTCAAGAACATATATGCCTCATTCATACACATCCATGGATGCAAATTATATGAAGTAATTATGATCAGCCATGATGAATATTATTGGCCGGATTGACCAAAAGATTGGAATCCATTCGTCGACAATCCTAACCTAATATTTCAACTTTCAGCTGCAAACTTATAATGGGTGTAATTGAAATGTTTCCATGCTAGTGCGTCTGATGGATGAGTCATTATTTCATCTCCCTATTCTTGTTCATTATGTCATCTCATATGAGATGCAGTAACATCAAAAGTATATAGTCTTTGAAGTCTCGGAGTTAGCAAGAAATAATACATTCACTTGCAAGGTACTAATTTTTGTTTCATAGAACGCTTTCTAGGCTTGAACCTAGATTGACCACAAAATTTGCACTTTTGTAATTCCACATCATCTCTCCAATACAATATACATCATAATTTGCAACAATCAATCTTTTCAACAGGCAAAACTAAGACCCCTAATAAGTTTCTTCATATTATAAAAACTATCAACCGTTGTATGATCAGGAAGCAATGATTCGTAATACCATCCAAGAATTTTATCAAAAATATGATAAAAAATATGCCCTTTAGACTTTCTGTTCAATTTTCGAGCAATTGAAGATAATTGAGTCATTGTCTCAGAATTTGGCCATAATTCTTGGTTAGCTGAGTGTAGTAAGTCAAAAAATTGTTTTGTATGTGAGTTTGGTTCTTCTTTAAGATTTTTTATATTTTCTTGAAAGTTATAACCGGCTGCATCATAAACTATTTGCATGTAAGGATTTTCATTTACATCCATATTATTTGTTCTAAATCCAATCCCCCTTCAAACTCATCTACATTCACTGACGAGTGTACTTCATTACCCCTTGAGGTGCTACAAATCAATATCTTCCCATGTCGTGTCCACTTAAAATAATTTGGGACAAACCCTTTTCTTAACAAATGCCTATTCACTTTATCAATAGGAAAGAAACGAATGTGTTTGTACTTTTTACATGGACATCTGATCTTTGGGTCATCCATATATGCAGGTTGAGAACATCCATAATGAATAAAAGCTTCAACTCCCTCAACAAACTCAGGATTAATGAAACCATCAGGTGTTAATTGTCTATACATCTAAGGTCTATCAACATTACTCATTTTTGCAAAACTGCTAATTAAAAGAGTGATTTTTATAGTTAGTATCCTTCATGTCTCCAAGTTTACAGAACATTTAAACTTTACACAACATCCCCTAAGTATTAATCAATCGAATTAATCACCTACAATTGATTTCGATACTATGGTACATGACATTGTTTACACCTGTGAATTAAGAAAGCAAGTTCTTGTTGTGACTCCTAGGCTCATGAAATTTTTTACCGATAAGCATCACGAGAGCTACATCACAGGTTTCCAGCCTATATACCGTCCTAGGGGTTTATTATGCAAAGAACTGTCTTGTCTATCAAACATATGAATTTCTTATGTTAATACTAAGTTTGCATTAATCACACTGAAGTTGAAGTACTTATGTTTGAATTAATCACCTACAACTGATTCCAAAACTATGGTACGTGGCATTGTTTACACCTACGAATCAAGAAAACAAGTTCTTGCTGTAACTCCTAAGCTCATAGAATTTTTCATCGATAAGTCTCATAGGAGCTACATCACGAGTTTCCAACCTATATACCATCCTAGGGGTTTATTATGCATCAAAACGTCCATAAGATCTCAAACTCATCAATGATTCAAACATAACCCAAACATAAATAGTTAGACTATTAAAGAAGAACATAAAAACTCAACAATGATAATTACAATCTTCTAAACAACAACATAAAATCAAGACCTCCTTTGCATTCACAAAAAACTCAAACGCATCTAATTAATGTATTATTAAAGCAACACATACGATAGATATTATTTGGATGACATACCTGGATGGACGGACAACTACAGACTACAAAGAAGAAGGAAGAGTGACGCTCTTCAACACAAAATAGGGCTTGTGAAAAAAAATATTCCGTATTAGTTAACTGGTGGGAATACACCACTATTTGAAAAGGAGTACAACCGGCATGGTCATATTCAAAAATATGCAAGATAAAACAAAGACATCGTGAATATCAATTTAAGAATTTCTTTTTTAATTTCTTTTTTAATACTAAACTTCCTTAAATCTCACGTATCAACAAAATTCATAATGAGGTTGTGTTATTTTTGTTTCAAAAAAATTTATAATGAGTATTGTGTTATTGTTGTTCTTTTCTAGAGAGATTATCCCTGTCCATACTTTCATAGAAATATTTGTTTAAAAGATCAAGGAATAAAATTATTGATTGGAAAATTCTTACATTAGTTTTACTTAAAATATATAAATTATTGAGTGTTCGATTTTCACATTAACTCAATAAAAATTAACAACAATCAATATATCAATATATAATAAAGAGTTAATGAATTAATGTTTGCGAAAAATCATACATGAATTATTCTTCCTTTAAAATAAAAGTTTATAAAAAAAATTTAAAGAAATGAATTTTAAACACAATGCAATATCATATAATCCACCGAAGCGCCATTTTGCATTTCCCATGGGTTGTTCCAAATACCAGCTTTTTCTTTTTCTAATGTTATGAAGTCCTCTTCCTGGTGTAAAAATTATGCAACAGAAATGAAATTCAATAAAATATTATATTTTAATTTTTTCATATAAGTGAAATTATAAAAATTAAAGTATTTTTCCTTAAATTTGAGTTTGAGTATTGTTTCATCTTGAATACAAACTTTGTTCATTACAAGTTAAATTCATAATCAAGAAAACATAATTATTTAATTTAATTTCAAAAGTTAGAAGATTTTTTAGCTTCGTTTCAGAATAAAAACAATTCCTTCTATATTGCAGTTTAATCTTACTCCAATCCTACCAATAGGCGGTATAGAGGAAGAACTACTATGCCTATGAATGAACAACATATGAAAACTTTGTTATAAACTAGGACTAGGAATGGTGGTTGGAACAACAAGCATCTATCTAATTTATACTTTGGATACCCATATAACTATCAAAGACTGTTCTTTATTTTTCAATTTCTTTAAATTCCTTGTATGTAAAGAAACTAAAACAACATAGTCCTATTCTTTTCTTCCTCAAATCAAACCCCTTAATTCACTATATTTGTTTCAAAACCTAAATAACAATTGTGGAATCTTTAATACCTTCCCCATAATATAATTAAACCTCCAAGCCCAACACGTAAATATTTTTGGTCCTTCAATTCCATCCAATTTCCATCATTATAAAGTATAAATTATCTTGTTAGCTCCTTAAGATACAATGATGTATTTTTATTACCATAAAGAAAGAATGTGCATATCAGTCAAACCACAAATTTCAACACTAGCACACAATTATATTGAGGAAGATTTAACAATTTCTGAGATGAATACGAGAAATGAATAATGATTTTTATTACCATAAAGAAAGAATGTTCATATCAGTCAAACCATAAATTTCAATGCTAGCACACAATTAAATTAAGGAAGATTTAATAATTTCTTAGATGAATACAAGAAATGGATAATGATTCATAGAAAACTCATTTTTACAAAATTAAGATTGAGATTTTAGAGTTCAACTTTATAAAATTAATAGGAACATGCCATAAGAGTTGGTAGCCTTATTCAAATTCATAAAAAGTTGTTGCTTTTAAGAAGGGACTAGAGACACAATAACCACTATAGATATCCCTTCAGATGGATATAACTTATTCCTCTTAGGAGGTTTAGGTATGGGTAAGAAAATACATAAACTTAAGATGAAGCAAAATTATCCTTAGAGCGACTATAAAAATATATACATTTTCACAAACATATATAGCCTTACGTGTTATAAACACATGAATAAAGCATAGAAGGTAAGTGTCATTATCAAAATTGGGATATATATACTTGAATGATTATACATATTTGAGCTTCCAAAGATATACACTAGTTAACACCAGAAGCCTTACTTTTGTTAATTTTTATTTAAAAGATGGTGATTGCATTTATTTAACAGACATTAAATGAAGCAATACATATTCTACATGAAATATACTCGTAAAATTACGTACTAAGTTGGAGGCACATTATTTCAAAAGAATCACGATTATAATGGAAAAAATCACAACTATGTTATTATATCAAAATAAGTGAACCACCTCAAAATGCCTAAGGCCTTATAAAAGTGAAACGCCAGGCCTAATGCCAAGCAAAACACATAAGACCTAAGGAAAATCATTACACCTTAAGTCTAGTTCCAAGAAAAACACCTAACGCCTAATGCTAAATGAAACACCTAAGGCCTAATTCTAAGCAAAATATCATGCTAAATGATAAGTAAATAAACATACCAACAGTGAATAAAATGATATACCAAATGACCAGTGAAAATCAAAGACCACATAAATAAAACAAAACGACAAGCAAGAAAAAAGGTGAACAATAAACTAACAAAATGACATGATGATAGTATTCTACTTTTGGCAATAAGAGAAATATATAAGGCCAAATGCCAAGTGAAATAACAAGTTAAATGATAAGTGAAACTATTAAATGACTATAAAAAACGTAATAAACAATAAGTAAACTGATTTACCTAATGACTAGAGAAAATTACAGACTAAACATAATAATAATTAATTTTCTATTACGTGCCTGTTTGGTTCAGCTTTTGGAGACTCCAAAAGTACTTTTTTCTACCGCAAAAGCTATTTTTTGAAAAAAATGGGTGTTTAACTAGAAACTTGAAAAGCACTTTTTCAGTAGAAAAAGCTTTTGAAAAAGCCAAAATATAGCTTTTTCAGAAGCTAAAATTTGGAGCTTTTCAGAAAAGCCCAAATTCAGCTTCTTCGCATAGACGAATTACCGTCACATACGGATATAACAAATTTTACGTCTTTTAAGTTTCTGTGGTTTTCTTCTTTATTTACTCACACATGACTCATCTTCTCTCACAACGTATACGATACCCCAAGGTTTTTTTCTTGCAGAATCTTCTCTTCTGTTCCCACTTCAATGTACGCATATGTTATTGTGTTCGCTTCAGTTGAGTTCTGAGCTAGTTGAGAAGACGTAGCCATGGCGACTAAATCATCGAGGAAGCTGAAACCTTCGAGAAAACTCGACTCCTGGGGCGCCAAAATCATGAAAAATCCGAAAGTAGCCTTCTCTTTGGCCGTTGTTTTCGCTGATGCCCTCCTCGTTGGTCTCATCATCGCCTATGTTCCATGTACGATTTGGGGTTATATCACTATGCCATGATTCCGACTTTTGCTTCTTGTTCTTGTTCATGTTGCAATACTCTGTTCTATCCAGAGAGGTTACCACTCGGACTCGCCAGATAAGGAAAATCAAGATAGTTTCTGTATTAGAACGCAACTTCAAGGTAACCCAAATGTGCATTTTTTTGATGTGTTTGATGGGCACGGTCAATTTTGTACCCAATGCTCGAATTTTTTCAAGGATAGACTAGTTGAAATATTGGGGAATGATCCCACGCTGATGGATGACCCTGTTAAAGCATACAATTCTGCATTTCTGATGACAAACTATGAGTTGCACAATAGTGAAATTGATGATTCAATGAGTGGTACTACGGCAATAACTGTTCTTGTTATTGGAGATGCAATTTATGTTGCTAACGTGGGAGACTCGAGAGCAGTGATTGCTGTTAAGCAAGGTAATAAAATTGTAGCTGAGGATCTGTCACAGGATCAAACCCTGTTTAGGAAAGATGAGTATGAGAGAGTGAAGCCTTGTGGGGCTAGAGTTCTGAGTGTTGATCAAGTGGAAGGACTTAAGGACCCGGATATACAGATGTGGGGAGATGAGGAGAGTCAGGGTGGGGACCCTCCGAGGTTGTGGGTGCAAAATGCAATTTATCCAGGGACTGCATTTACTAGGAGTGTCGGGGATAGTACAGCCGAAAGAATTGTTATTGCTGCTGCTCTAGAGGTGTCCATGGTTCAACACAGGCCTAATCACTTGTTCTTTGTTGCAAGTGATGGAGTTTTTGAGTTCCTCTCAAGTCAAGTTGTTGTTGATATGGTATGCCATTGTGACCTTCACATGTTTCACATATGTTGGCATGTTGCTTTATCATCACTTGTTCATTCTAAAATATATGTTGATAGAACAATGTCATCTATCCTTACTGATATTAACAGAGAGTATATATGGAAATCAGTATGTGCTTGTATATGGTTCTAAAAGTTATGAATTATTGACTTCATTTCTGCATATTTTACTGGGCTCTTACAATTTATGTTTCATCGGGTTAATTTACGAAGATAATCTTGTAAGGATACCCTGCC
Organism: Erythroxylum gracilipes; assembly: GCA_026413385.1. Lineage (NCBI taxonomy): Eukaryota > Viridiplantae > Streptophyta > Magnoliopsida > Malpighiales > Erythroxylaceae > Erythroxylum > Erythroxylum gracilipes. The sequence goes on from JANZLC010000202.1 coordinate 45,085,610, forward strand.
TTATTAAATAGTTTTCAGATAGATTCTCTCTTATCCTGTGATTTGCTATTTGGCAGATATGCTTTCATATTATCAAATGATCTTTGGAAGTGAAATGCTGGTGGCAATCTTGATAAGCTAACCTAATTTATCTTGTTAAATCTATCTGGTTACCAAAAGAGGGTACATCTCCTTTTTAATGCAACGATTATTTTATAACATAGGAATTCATCACTTAGAGATGTGAGAGTCATCATTGATGAGCTTCCAGAGCAAACAGGTCATGGACGTGGTATTGCACTTTGTACATATTCCTTGCCACTTTCCGCCAATTGTACCAGTGTCCTTTGAATCGGTAATTAAGCTCATTTGAATTTAAAAATTGATAGGTAAAGGAGAATAATTTAAGAGTGGATGGAAGTTCCCTTGAGAAATGAGATTAAGAGTCAATGGATCTGTCAGATTTTGAGAATGAAAATTTTCTTGATTTTATTGAAATTCTTGCAGAGTAAGCATATCTCATCTTTTGCATCTTTGTCAACTCTGATTTTTCTTTTTCCTAGTAACAAATTTACTGAATTTTTCGCAACACAGGTGGCAAGATATAAAGATCCTCGCGATGCATGTGCTGCTATTGCTGGAGAATCGTACAAACTGTGGCTAGAACATGAAAATCGGACTGATGATATTACGATGATTATTGTCCACATTAAAGACTTATGTGATGTAAGTAGGATTTAGATCTTCCAATGGCTACTGTTGTTGTATTACTCTGGCTTTCTAATGCTTTGTTGTCTTATTCTTCATTAGCTTGTTCATTGGTAGTGTTGTTATCTGTGAGAATTTGAGTTTAGTTGAGAAGCTAGATTTCTCATAATTGTATGATTTTGATTTTAATTAATGCAGTCAGGTCCCGGTGCTGCTGACAGGGTTACTGCTGGCAATAGTAATCCAGCAACTTCCAGAACAGAAAAAGGAACTTGTGACATGTCCTCTGCATCTGGATCAGAAATGTTTAGATCAATTAGAAGTGAGTTATCAGAAACACCAGTTTCAGTGATTCGAAGCCCGGCCATTGTGGTTCCATCTCCTCATCAGACGCCCTTGGAATTGGTTAGCCTGCATTCACTTAATTGACTTAGCTTTGCTTTTTCCTTTTCATTTACTTCTTTAGTCCAATCAAATGGGTTAACTGGAAGCTGCGTCAACTCCTCTTCTGCTTCTGCTGTTTGCATTTAAGCTTTTTTATTCTCTTACAAGTCTTGATTATAATAACTCAACCATCTTCCTTGTGTCAGGACGGGGGTTAATGCCCTTCTACTTTATATGGAGGCAACAATTACAAGATTTATTTGCGCAAGGATGTCTATTCTCGATTTCTAACTTGTAAACACTTACAAGATTTATTTGCGCAAGGATGTCTATTCTCGATTTCTAACTTGTAAACACTAACTACACGATGGCTTCAAGAGAACATAATACCCCTTTCTGCTGTAAACCTTGGCCCAGCTAATCTGAATGTAAAGGACTTTGAATTGAAATTAGAATGATTTCTGGATGTTGCAAAGGATGGTCCTGGTTTTTGTGAAAACATCTTCTCTTCATTTTTTATGCTATTGTGAAAGCAGAAACTTCGTGAGGTATGCAGCTTTGCTCTCGACTTTACGATCTCAAATATTAGATCTGAGAAGATTAGACTAAGTATTTACAGATTTAGTAATTGGTATTCTTGGATCTACATATCTGATGAGTCTGGTAGTCTGGTTTTCTAATCCTTAATGTTTAAGCGTAGGATATGACTCTCTCATGCTCATGTTCTTTTCTCAAAAAAATGAAGAATGCCCACATTGCTAATGATCCTCATGTACTGGCCTTTTGGAGCCTGAGTAATAGATGGTATTATATTTGTTCATTACATTTCCTCTTTGTATAATGGATATTATCTCATGGAGGAGGTAGTTCCTGCTTGGAAGTGTTTCTGGGAAGTGTTGAACAGTGTTACTGTGTTAGTGTTTCCAAGTTAGGATTGGAGAAGCTGACAGGAATTGTGTTTGCCATTGATACATCCATTCCTGGATCTTAGGCAACTTTATTTGGTAACTTGGCTTGATTCAGCTACATCTTATAGCTACACGGTGGAGAAGAGTTAGATGTAAGAGTAGAAAGAAAGGAAAAAAAGAAGAAGATAAATTGTGATTGGAAGACCTCATATCTTAAAATTATAATTGGTCCTTCGTACTAAATTTCATTTTGAATCATCACAATCTATCTTGAATTCTAGGTATTGGTAAGTTTTGAAGATAAAGACTTCAACTTTTCTTAACATGTATAATAATGGAAATTGACACTCATTCAAAATAGTATTTACGTATATACTGGAGAACTCAAATAATACATCTTCAGTAGAATCGACTATAAAATAAACATCAGACCGAACTAAATGTTTTCTTTACTCCTTCAAAGCTTTGATTTCATCGACATGTGTCAATTTTATACATGGTCTAGTGTACAAAGATTGGCAAGCAGTATAAGGACATCAGTAATTTATACATTGCTTACTAATAAAACTGGTACATAACCCTTGAAGGCCTAACATAAACATAGAGGGTACAAAACTATTCCTGCTTGTTAGAAATAAATAGAAAGCTTTTGCTCTATCGAGTTTTGCAATATATTACACTGCTCCAAAAGCTTGCTTAAGTTGTCAGTTTCTGTGGTTGCCTTCCCAGAAACAGCGATTTCAGTACAAGGTGTGTTCAATGCCTCAGTTAAGCAATCAAATTTACCTGCCACAGCATAACAAGTTGGTGCAGAAGTCCATTTATCCTCCTCCATGCCATTTGCATTAGCATAAACCTCAACATCACCATTTGAGACAGTGCGAGGTACAGGTTGAAATGCTTCCAAGTCAAATTGAATCTTTTCTGTTACACGAGGGATGGTAACACTTGCATTGATTACCTCATCTAAAGAAGGTTGACCTAAATATGATGTAGATGAACATCCTTCAAGCACTGAACTGTCAAGAATTGGCGAATTTGGTTCGACATGATACGTCTTTAAAACATAGGCTGTAGAAAAGGGTCCACTGGATAGGTTTGACAAACGCCAATTGAAAATCCGCCTAAAAATCAAAACCCACTTTGGCACTATATAGTAGGTAGTGTCACGGAGCTCAAGTCGAACACTTCTTTGAAGCATTAGATGTGCCTCAGTTTTTGCAAGTGGAAGTCCCATTATGCCGCTTGACTGAGTCAGATACGTGACCAAGCAGTCCTCTAGTACTAATACTTGTGCTTCAATTTCATTGTCCAGAATGGCCCTTTTATGTAGCCATGACGTAGTATCAGCAAAAGTAGGGAGTTTACAGTTGTTTAATGCACATAAAAGTGGTTCAATGCTTGCAGATGAGCTCCATCCTATGTGTGGCAAGCACCAGTTCAACTCCATATGGTCTTGATAAAGATCATCTAACAAAGCGATCTCAGGACAAGGCCAACCAGTTGAATATGAATTGCTAGCAGCAGAGATTTCGTCCATGGACCAATTTAGGGCTTCATTGAAGGCTGTAACACAATGGTCTGGGCCAACTTCATAGACACTCGTCTTTTCAAGGACATCCAGGGAAGGATTCAAGTGACTAAGAATCAGTTCACGGATCCTTATGCACCGCAGATCAGGTTGAAGGGGTGACTCACTCGCCAACCACTGTAGCCCTTCCCTTAATTTCTTGTCACTGAAGAATCTATCAGAGGATTCGATTTGACTGTCTTCAAGAAGAAAAACAATAGAAAAGCTACTTACCCGTGATTGGTCAATGTAATGGAGGCCCAATTCTCTCACTATAATGGAGGAAGAATCAGAAATCTCCTTATAATATGAACCACTCAAGACCAAAACGGGTAAGGCAGAACCAGAAGGAATGGACATGATGAGGTTATAAAGCTGATTTCTCTGAAGATCCCATGGAGTGGTTTCAGACACCAGGAACACAATTGCACTTGCTCCAGAGGCTGATTCATTGAGATTATCATATTTGACATCCTTAACCACTGACAAGCAGCAGTTAAGGTGATCATCAGATTGGCGAAGAACCTTTTTCCTCCATATTGATAGGCCAGGAGAGGATATTAGTAGATCATTATTGTCATCACAATCATCTCTGGTTGGTATCAACTTTGAAGACAACCATGTGCCTGCAGCCCCAGGCAAAGCCCCATTCGTCTGCCCCACTTCCTCTCCTTTTAGGGAATTAATTTGAGTAAAAAGAATAAGTTTCCAGCATAGACATCTAGCATCAGGGTTTCTTCTGCCAAGTATATCCACAACCGCTTCTGAGACATTTAGCCTTGACCATGACCTTTCATGCTTCTCATATCTTTCCCTCATTGCAGAATCAATATCAAACTTGCTGGGGGTCCCTAAATGCTGAAGTGAAACAGAAAAGGGATCAAAAGTTAGTCTTTGCTAGGGGCTAAAATGAATTAGTAGAAATAATTGACGGGTAATCTTTACCAAGTAATGACTAAATGAAAACAGTCATACAAAAGGCGACTCGGAATGCAAACTGATTTGTTCAATTGAAAAGCTTACATCTGTGGTCTGTTGGATTGGTGGACCTAGGGATAATGTACTCCGTGCAGCACTGGCAGCTATCTGCCTTTGCTCCCGTAATTGCCTTCTTTTTGAAGAATGCCGCCTCCATAACCTAATAGAAAAGTTGTGAGTAAAGAATAGATAACAACCTGCAGCTAAATAACCAGAAAAGTCAACAAACCTTATGATCAACTTGAGTTTTGCCCGAGCAACTTCTTCATTTTGAAGATATTCCATCTCCTCTCTTAAATTTTCTTGACAAATATTAGCAGTACTATCATTTTTCGATTTAATAGTAATATGTGAGTTCAAGTTCTCCATAAGGTGCCCACTAGGGATTCTCCCTAGCAAAGCTGATCTGTCATCTTTCAAGTTGATAGTAATCTGAGAGTTCAAGTTCTCCATAAGGTGCCCACTTGGGATTCTCCCCAGCAAAGCTGATCCAGAAACTAGTGGCATACTTGGTTTCTCTTGCAAACTTGACGTAGACACTTGTGGCATAGTTGGTCTCTCTTGCAAACCTGGTGTAAATACTTGTGTCTCACTTTCTGTAGCAGAGAGCATCTTTCTCTTGGTAGGGATTTTTGATGGAATGTCATGGTTTTGTTGATCCAAATCTCTATGTGCAACTGGCTGGGATTTGGAGGAACTGTGAACTGAAGAGAAGCGCCAAGGAGAAATGTTCATATTTTGGTGTTCATCTTGTCTCTGTTGGTCATGTATGGATCTTTGAAATATTGGTTGCACGCTTGCATTTGGAGTTGAAACAGCTTCAAAGTCAGGCATTTCTTGATCAATTTCATGTATAGGGCTCTTTCCATTCACGGCAGAAGAAGGGACAATTTTTCCCTCAGGCCTGCGGATTTTAGGCAGCTGAATCTCTTTGGTTGATCTGGCCGGCAAAGGTACGACCTGAGGTGTTGGGAAGACATCCTCAACTATCCTTTCAGATCTTTTCAGCTGAACAAGTTTTGAACAATTTGTAGGGTAATCCTTCTCAGTGTTGACAATCTGGCCCTCCTTAACCATATATGGCTCTTCAAATTCCTTGATTAAAAAGCCATGGTAGTCTAAGAGGCTTTCTATGTCTTCTCCCTGATTTGTGTTTGCAAACAAATGTAAGAAAGTGTTGGAAAATTCTTGTCCAAGTGACTAAACATTTTCCTTAAAAAACACAGACAACTATACCTCCATTGCAATCCATTTCGAAAGATGGGCAACAGGGAGACCTTGATTATTTTGCAGACCAGCATGCAAAGAAGAAAGAGCCTGTGTGCGTAACTGATGAAAAGAACATCACAGAATAGGCAACATCACCGTTGAATCTTGTTCAAGTAGCATTATAATTCAAACCACCAACGAAAGTTGGACATACCTTTGCAAAGTGGGCATGCATTAAGCATGCTTGTAGATAACTTGCCTTCCTTGCAAGCCGGAAGAAGGCTATAAAATTACCCGTTCTGCAAGCCCTGGTAGAGCCAGCCATTTCACTTGTCAGGCCAAGTTTAAAACTTCAAGTGATAATACATTACATTGAAGTGTCTACCTTGCTACATCACGGGCAAACAGAATCTCTGGTGTTTGTCTTATCTCCGGTGTCATCTTAGCAAGATCAAGTGAGAGCTCTGCAGGTTCAACCTAGCAGAAATTGCTACTTTACATTGACGGAATGGAGTGAAAGAAATATAAAATAAGCTACATGCAGATTGCTCACTTTATATCCAGGATGCTTGTCTAGTTTGAGAAGTGCATAGTATCCTCGAAATTCTTTTTCTGTTTGCACATTAATTCCTTTCTTCCTGTGGTCTTCATACATCTGAAACAGTTCAACTGAAGTTTTATTCATTTGTTCAATGTTCAGGTGAGCATCAAATCCTTCTGAAAACCCCTCTCCTTTTGTGTATTCACAGAGCTCGTGCATGGCCATGATATGAAGCCTAATCTGGCATCCACAGGAACCAATACCACCATTTAGTCTTAAATGCAATACGCTAAACTTTAGAAAACATATCAAATTAATTCATAGCATCCAACACACACGTCTAACTTAAGCACATATAATGATGGACCTAAAAAGGCTATCAATAGTTTAAAGTAACAAGTATGAGTTCCAAGTTGTCAGGAAACTAAGTTGAGCTACTGCTAGTTTCAAAAAGCAATGCACAAGAGATCCAAATGCATACTCTCAAAAAGACAACACTCAAACAGATCTGATAAGCACTGAGGAAGGTTTACTAGACTGGACATGCTAATGTTGACTGTCAAGCACAACAGAACAACAATCCTTGGGCAAGGAGTCATCACCACCGTAAAGGAGATGATATCTCACTTGGGTAAAATGTCATTAAAGGGACACAACGCACATGCAAGTAGAAATATGAAGAAGCCTCCTACCGATCTCTAACCAAGCACAATACTTCAATAACTAAATGACGTTATACGACCAAAGCAACATATATGATTAATGCTTGAAAGAAACAATGCAATAAATACAAACCATTTGCTCCAACATAGTTATTGCCTCCAGGTTGAAAATGTGCTGCATCCTCAAGTCCATTCTGATTGCTCTCATCCTATCCCATAAGAAGTTGTACAGGGAAAGAAACTTGTCATCATAAGGTCGATCTAGCAAATTCAGCAGATAATCAATAGTCTTCTGTAGGATTGGCAACGGACGTATAAGGTTTGCTTCTCTCTCTGCTGTCCTATTATACTGAGAGGCATAGGAAAGAGAGAATTTTGTTATGCCTTTTAATGAATTCCAATAAAACAGACAACAATCATCTCATAAGTTGGAATGATTAGGCCACCTAAAACAGTACCTTCTTAACAGCAAGAGACTTATCAGTTTGATTTCTATCTCCATCAACACGTTCAAAATGATCAAGATCACCTTTTCTTTCTCTTTCCAGCCTCTCTGACTCTGAAAGATGAAGGAAAATTCTTATCAAATAAAGAATTTCAATCTTTTCTACATTTCTTGGCAAAGCAGTGACATCATTTCAATGGAAATTATAACAGACTGGACAAATCTGAAGGATAAGGTATGCCTCCAATTCTTTCATACTCAGGGAAATAATCACCAAGAAATGACGCCTAACATCTATCTACACTCACTTGAAGTCAAGTTACAACAAAATGACTCTTATATTAAGCAGTATAGAGAAATACCAGGACACATGTCCGGACACAACCCAATGATAATATTAGGTGTTTCCTGGACATCAGCATCAGACAAATTAAAGTCACTCATGGAAACCCCTGCTGGTTCTGCAGGGCAATACTCATTGTAATTTTGAATTTTCACCATAGACTGCTCTAGCCTGCTTGTAGAAGCTATGGGGTCTTCTATATCTGCACCAATTTCAAAATCTTCACTAAGCTCTTTCTTGAAGCGTGCCAACCTCTTTGCCTTGGCTTCTGTATCTCTGCAATGGGTTAATCAAATTAGTGACAAATACACAATACATGTTAGTTCTAGAAATCAACAACGTGCACCAAAATGGTTTACCGATCACTGCCATCTTGAATGGAGTTAGAAGCCCTCTGAAAACCTTTATCAGTGATAGATGGTGGAGATCTTGTTCTTTTTGGAACAGTTACGCCAGTAGTCCTGGTAGAAACAGCTTCAGAAGTATTGTCTTTTGCAGAGGTTGCACGTCTCTGAGGAATTTGAGAATGATAGGCACTGCTAGGAGCATTGGAGGCAATGTAAGACCTAGAAGAAGATGTTGAGGGCCTGGAAAATAAAAGCAGAGATAGTTCATTTATTCATAAAGAAGTGAAAATATAACTCATGGTAAGTTACTGCTACAGCTACTTCGTGTTTGAAAATGACAAAGATAGTTAGAGTGAAGATCAGTTTTTTTATTAAAAGAATATGCTAATATGTCTTCCAATTACCTTATAGATTTTTGGGAAGATTGAGCATCCTCCAAAAAAGTTTCATTGACAAGTGGAATAGGTGGTGACGTAGTCCACTTTTGGGCATGAGCATCTCCAAATTCATTCCTATAACCTTTTCCAGAATGAAAAGACTCTCTAGGTTCACGACCTGGCAAATTGGGGGAAGTTCCCAGCATCTTTGGTCGATTTTCCAGGGCACTTGAAAGAGCAGGCCTGTGTGAAAACAAGAAGATTACCACAAGAAGATCATCAGAGAAGAGATTGCAGGAATGAAAATGATGATACAAAGGCAGCTTTCTCAAAATTAGATGCAAAATGAACTACAGAATATATAAACATTTTGGATATTGGTGATCAATTAATCACGCAGATCAAACAACTTAGCAGTTAATAAAGACAAAAAGTACATTTACCCTCTCACAAACCCATATGCATTCATAAGTACGACAATAGAGACTGAATGAAAGAGTTGCACTTCAAACCCACCATTCCTCTTCATCAAGAACAGTATGCCCACGCTCAACCATATTACGGTCCTCAGAAATAAAAGAAGGTGGTCTCGGTTTTGAAAAAACGGAGTGCTTTCCATATTCAACAAGAAATGACGATGGGCTGCAAAATTAAGCAACAAACAGAAACCACAATTAAGAAAGATCAAATCAATAGGTACCTATTCAAACAATAAATCTTCGTCTCAATCCATGACTCAGCAGTAACTTAGTATGAATGTGACAAATATAAAGACATGGCTCAAAGGTATAATGACCATTTAGATACTGGATGTATAACAAGAAAAAAGAAAACAGTATTTTACCTTTGAACATAAGTTTGACCTGAATTACTTGGCGTCTGTCCATTTAAAGAAATCAAAGGAGGTGATCTCACTCTTTCCTGGTCCTGGACTCTACCAATTTTAGCTGTTACACTAGTTCCAGAATTGCGAGAAGCAACAAATGAAGCTTTGATAGAAGGTCTTGGATTTGCTTGCACATCATCTTTAAAGGGTCTCTTTGCATCATCCCAGTTTGAAGGAGATCCAACAGATCTGCACATAAGGAATAAGCTATAAAGATGGTCTACCATGATACAATAAGACAATTTTCATTCAAAACTTAAGCTAGGCAGACCTACGATAGTGAAATGTGGTAAAATGTAAGGCATGCTTTCGTTGTAGGCTGAAAAAAAAAAATAAGAATAGGAAGAGTAAAGGAGTTAACCTATGGGATCCAACAGATTGGTAATAACTTGTTGCCGCAGGAAAGCTTCTTTCAAAACTCAAAGGAGCTGGCTCCACTTTTTCTTGAGTTTCAAGGCTCCTTTCATCCAAAGAGGAACAACAGTTCTTTTAGAATGGGAGGGGGAGGTAACCATCATTGCTTCGAAAACATTTTAACAGAGCTTCGAATTGCATCATGAGTATTATACCCAAAAAAAAAAAAAAGGACTGCAGCTTTAAAAACTTCAGGTATCTTCTTACCTTGGAGTTTGATAAGCTTGCTTGGGAACAGTAGGAAGACCAGAAGTTTGATGAGGTAAAAATGGCGACCTCACCCTCTGGGTAGCTGCAGATCCCCTAGAAGTCAAAACCAATTGCATAACTTCTACAGAAATATCATTAAATTACGTGCATTTTCCAATTCATATGCAGATAAGATAATAAAAAGTCAAATTTTAGGAAATCAAAGATGTCATTCTTTGAGGGAAAGAAAACAAAACCAAAACCCCAACCCTAAACGCCCCCACCCCCTCCCCCACTCCCTAAAAAGAATAGAGAAAAGAAAAAAAAAGTTTCAATCTTTAGTTGAATGAATGAAGCAATCTATTAAGCATACTCAGAAAGAAAATAAAATCACGCCAAAAAAAAAAGTACACAATTAGCATTACATTTACATTACATTGAAAGATTTTAAAAAAAAGGGGCGGAATACCTGGGAGATTGGTGAAGGGTAGGATGGGGAAAAGGCGGAGGACCTGATGGAGTCAAAAAAGGGGCGGAATACCTGGGAGATTGGTGAGGGGCAGGATGGGGAAAAGGCGGAGGACCTGATGGAGTAGATGTAGACGGCGGAGGAACACTTCCGAAAGTGAAGGACGTTGGAGCCGTCGGCCCAGCGGCCTTCCCAAACCCTTGCATTTACTCTTCTTCTTCGTTGCTTAACTCATACAAGTACATATATCTATAGAAAGAAGTGAATATATATACACAGCGTGATGTATCTTAGATGCAGACTCAGTAGTCTAACTGGCCGGAGACTGAGTGGAGCTCCGTGTGGATTTCGAATTCCGGGGAAGAACATACGTAATACATATTTCAAAATGTTATCTGTATTTGAATGTGTTCCTTTTCGTAAACTTGAGGGATGGGGCCTAGTCCCGTTAAGCCCAATCCAATAAACAACTTTATATTAACAGTTTAACACGGAATGGAGACATAATATAGGACGGTCAAAGAAACTCAAACTTATGGGTGAATATTCGGGTAATTCGGGCTAAAATTTTATTATTCGGATCCGACCTAAATTATTCGAATTTTTTTCATCTTACTTGGCTTAAACCCGAATTTTTTCTTACCCGAGCTTACTTGACCCGAATTACCCGATTTTTTTCGGCTTTACCCGAATTATCTGAAGTTGTTTTTTATATTTTTTTAAAATCCAAAATTTTGTATTTTTATAACCTAATTCGGATAATTGCGTCTGCCCGAAATTTTTTAGAATTACCCGACTCCAACCCGAAAATAATTCAAATAATACCAGAATTACCCAAAATTTGAATTTTTTTTACCTTAATTAATTTAGGCTGAGCTGGGCTGAATAATCGGGCTGAGCCGAATAATGCTCACCCCTACTCAAGCCCTTTATGACAAGGTTATAACAATTTAAAATTGATCTAATCAAATAAAAAATATTAACCAGAGTTGCTACAATTAATCTGTGCTTTTTTTTTATCTCTTATGGATGGTTTGTTCTATGACTCTCTTGAATGCTATATAAGTTGGAAATCTGTGATGTAACTCTGCTTAGGCTTATCGGAAAAATAGGATTACAATGAAAAGAGTCTTTCTCGACTTACTAATGTAAACAATACCACGTATTTTGATAATGGTATTCTCATGTGCTCTCTGATTAGAAGTAGCTCGTCTGATATATTCTAAGGTTATGATTGATTGGACGTAAAGTTTTTAATGGAATGAAATGTAATGTAATGATTTATAATTGAATGTAATATAAATAGATGTAATATTAGAAAATTGTTGTATGTGAAGAATAGAAGGATTTATAATGTAAATAAACTCTAAAATTGGAGGTAACTTATTTTTATTATTTATGATAAAAGATGATATAATGCGAAACTCTCCCTTCCATCCTATTCTATTTCATTTCATTATAAACCCTCCTCCTAAACGATAAAATAATATTTCATTTCATTTCATTCTATTAATAACCACCCAATTAAACATAGTCTAACTTAATCAAAATAACTCAAATTTTGAGTTTAATTTGAGTTAAATCATCCGAGATGGTAAAAAATTTTATTTTAAAAAGATCTGTAGCCTACGCTTTCAAACTTTTAGAAAATCCATGAAATATAATTATGATATTTGGATAATTTCGCTATAATTCCTCAAATAACTACTAAATGATGAAATATAATTATGATATTTGTAACGAATTTGGTGTCAGATTTGGTTCTAGTACAGTAAAGTATCAATACTCATTAATACCAAATATTATTTAGGAAAAATTATAAAAAATTAAATTCAAAAAATTCAAAAAATCTCTCAATATATCATATTATACATTTTTTTTTTACTTTACTTCAGTTATGTCTTATGAAATTGTAATAATATATTGAATCTATATTAAAATTGGGTTGAAAATTTTTAGTGCAAATTTGATTTAGGTAATCAAATATGCACTAAATTTTATAAAATTGCAATCGAAAGATCTAGTACCAACTAATTCTAGAGTTTGGTACGGTATCAACTTTTTGTCAGCACCACCAGTCCCAACCAGTATCGTTAGGTGCTCTAAACAATTAAGATAGCATTTACAAGGTTGTGGCGATATTTAATAGTAAAAAGGTAAAATAAATTGATTTTTATTCAATTAAAAACAATTTTGTTTTTCCAAAAAAAAAAACTTATTTTAGCTACAATCAACCGGTTATGTGAATTAATTTTCATTCAATAAAAATTATATTTATTTTTCTAAAAACCTTACTAATTCAGTAAAAATGCATGCTACCTTTTTAAAATTATTGTTGTTATTCACACTTTTTAAGGTAATGTTAGATTAAGTTATTGTTTTAAAGGCTGATAATATCTTGGTTAGGCGTGGATTGTTTGATCAAATTAGGTCCAGAAGTTATGTTTGTTGTATATTAAATTTATTATAATATATTATTATGTTTTAACATAGTTTTTAAATTATAAAAATGAAAATATTAATTTTTAAAAAATAAATTATAAATTACATAAATAAATTACTTTAATATCTATACATATACTCATTGACAGAGGTAAATGGGGCACTGGCCTCCCAAGTTATAAAAAAATATATTTTTTAAATTTTTAATATATATA
>JANZLC010000202.1:45098775-45130076 GCA_026413385.1 Erythroxylum gracilipes
AGTAATAAATAACTTCTTAAAAATTACTTATAACACTAATTAAAATTCTAATTAATAAATAAAGTTAGTTATCATAATAATAATAATAATAATAGATAACAATAGTAAAAATAATAGATAATAATAAAAATAATCAAAATAATAAGATAATATTACTAATAATAACAATAATAATAAAAGACACAATAATAATCATAATCATATTAATAATAATCATATCACAATAAAAATATTAATAATTATAATTATAATCATAAGATTTAGAAAATAAGAAAAATTAATATAATGAATTTATTTATAAATTCTATATTATAATAAACAATTTATATAATAATTATGGTAATAATAATAATAATAGAAGTTAATCTATTTTATTAAATTAATAATCATATCGAATATAATAATAATAATATTTAAGATTTAGATAATAAGTTTGTTTAATAATAAGAATAATCCTAAAATTAATATAAATTAGAATAAAATTATTATATAGTTTATAATAATAAGTACATAAACTATAGTTGGAAAACTTAACTATTCTAAGAATAAAATAATAATATTGTTATACATGGCTCATTAAGGCGATGTCTCTCTCCGAACTAAGCTGGTATGCGGCTTGCATTGATTAGTCATCTGATTTCAAATCTCGCGGGCGTGCTAGAAGAAACGATGTCGTCTAAGACTTGGACAGAGTAAGATAGAATTACTTGGACAGGTGATCTGCGTTCTATATATATATATATATAAATAAAGACAAAATTATTTAGAAGTTTTAGTGATGTATTGGGTTCTTAAAATTTAAAAAATTAAATATTCTGCATATACTCCATCTACTCATCGCATTTATGTTGTTATTATCATATTCGATTAATTCTTATCACACATTTATGTCAACTGCCTAAACATTTATGTCAACCACCACAATTTAATGAAACTGAAACGATCATTCGTTCATGTGTACTATGTATCTCGTCTAGGATTCAGTCCACTTACACTGTGCAATCCCCTCTATATTAAAGGCAAAAGCTTGACAGTTTCACTTCCACTAGAAGCTGAGTTCACTTCCATTCGCTCGAAGGACGACAATGGCTACACCTGTTTCAGTTCAGAAATCGGAGGAGGAATGGCGAGCTATTCTGTCTCCCGAGCAGTTTCGCATCCTCCGCGAGAAAGGAACCGAGTAATTCCTATTCTTACCTCTTTACACTCATCTTCTAATGATTTTGTTTGTTAAGTCTCTTTTGCCCTTGCATGGACTGTTTGTGGTTTTGGGTATTTGGGGGTTCTACTCCATACCAATGTATGTACTGTTCTCTTCGATGTTCTCTTCTTTTATATTTCCAGATTTTTCAAATCAGAGTCTTCTGTACACTGCCGGACTTGTTTGCTTAACGTGAATCTTTGAACTGGAACGGATTTGGACCAAATTTTAGCGTTTACCGTCAGATTTCAGTAGGTTTATGGTCCATTAATAGCTGTTCTGGTATAGACAACTGTAAAGTTGTACAAACTTTTTGCTTCTTGGGCACTTGAAGGTTTATTTTTGTCTTATATGATATTGGTTCAATTCCTGTTGTTATTTTTTCAAAAAACTTTGATCTTTTTGCATTGTAATGGTACCTGAGTTGTGCTTTCTGCAGAAATCAGGTTTGAGAACTGAATTCTTGATTCATGGCTTTTTCCCTGAATCAACAGGAATAAGGACAAGGTTTTTTCTGTACTATATAGTGGATGAAACTCCTGTGTCTTTGATTCGAAATCATCGAAGTAGATTTTCACATGTATCTGCTTATGAGCTTGATCACTTAATATAATGGCCCAGAAATTCTGTTCTCCAAGAGCTGCTCATGATTTTTACGGTCATGATGCTTATTAAATAGTCGTGCCTTTTTTTATTGTAAATGACTGGACTTATATTTTCTGAAAATTCCTACTTATACTTCATCATTGAGCGTAATTATTTGAAATTTGCGCATGGAAATTCCTTATTGCAGTCTTCTTAGACTGGAACATTCAGCTTGAACTACTAGAAGTCTAAAATTACAAGTCTTTATGGTTTGATGAAGATAATGTCCCTAAGTTGTAAAAGATCTGGAACAGTAATGTGTAACAAGTTATGACACTCTATTTGTCCTCTTTGCAGTGCCAAATACAGTCAAATTACAAGGTTTCATTTGTATGAGACTCCTCTGCTCTATGCTTGAGACAAAGCAGCCTACATCTATTTCAACATTTTATGCTACTATCATTAGTGGCTCTTGTTAAATTTTTTGCCATCTATTTTGGAAAGATTGCATCCCAGTTTATTGTTCGGAAATGGAGCTAAGTGAGAGTGAAGCTCTTTTCTTTGACACTTGAAGGGGCAATAATTTTAGGAGCTAAGAAATAATGTACTGTGTAATTGATGCACTAATAGTCTGATTCTCCAAAGCTTTACTTCTCTATTTGAATTTGTACCTTAAGCGGCGTTCATCATGCATCTAGGAGAGTTGTTTATGGACAATTTGTTGCTTGTCTTTTATGTGGTTTAAACTACCAAGTTCATGTTCACTTTGGTGTTCAGACCAAAATTCTCAGGGGAATATGACAAATTCTTCGCCGATGGCGTTTACAATTGCTTGGGATGTAATACTCCACTTTACAAATCCTCGACCAAGTTTGATTCTGGCTGTGGTTGGCCTGCTTTCTTTGAAGGTCTACCCGGAGCCATAAATCGCTCTGTGAGTTTTACTTCTCCTTGATCTTTTTATCATTTTGTATACTGCATTTATAAGTTGTTGGTATGTCGGTCGAATCGAATTAAACAATATCGTTTTTCAGCCGGATCCAGACGGGAGGAGAACTGAGATTACATGTGCAGCTTGTGGGGGCCATCTGGGACACGTCTTCAAAGGCGAGGGGCACAAAACTCCAACCGACGAACGCCATTGTGTGAATAGCATTTCAGTTAAGTTCGTGCCTGCGAATGGATCTCATCTTTGATCTTAGAAAGGTGTTTCCATTGCGCAAGAACAATATGTATTCGCCTAGATCATGCTCTTTAAGTCTTTGCTATCTTTTGTAAAGAACAAGAATGCATAGCCCATGGCTTTTGCCAGAAATCACTGGACTTATATATAGTGTGCAGGTTTTCAACTTAACAACCTGAGTTTAAGTCTTTGCTATCTTTTGTAAAGAACAAGAATGCATAGCACATGGCTTTTGCCAGAAATCACTGGACTTGTATATAGTGTGCAGGTTTTCAACTTAACAACCTGAATCCTCTCAAAAGAACTTGTAGTAGTAGTGGTTTTATTCTTACGATAATATTGCTACAGTCAACTTTGCTTTGCTTTGTTCTTGATAAAGTGGACAGTAACCCTTTGTGTCTAATGTGCTGACATTAGTAATGGGTCGGACCTGGTCTGGCCAAGCCTTGGGCAAAAATGATGATATTTGGGTTTCAACCTGTTCGAGTTGTTCAGGTTGGGTCCATGGCACATTGCCAGGCCACAACTATGCAATCATTAACTAGGGATGACATTCTGAATACCAAATCAAGATTGAACTTGAAGTATCTCTAATAATAATAATAATTGAAAAATTGACGGGTTAATAGTTTCGCAAACTTTTCAATTTTATCATATAGATGTCTTTAGCACAAATGAAAACAAAAGGCAATAAAAAACAAAATAGTAAAAAGCAACACTGGAAATTTTATAACGTAGTTTGGTACACTTTACTTACGTCTATGTGACCTTTATCCAGTTTAATACTTTCACCGAAGTACAATAGATTTATCCAAGGTTTTGCTGAGCTGACACCACTCAACCCTTGACACTATCTCTCAATCTCACTTCTCGTGAAAGATTTTCACATCCACTAACACGACTGACTCGTGTTAACCTCGATAGAGAATTTTTTCTAAACAACTTTTAATAATAGATAATTAATAAAAATAACTCAAGTGATGAATCAACTAAGAATATAACAATGATATACTTGAGATTTTAAAAAAAACTTCTCGATGATTTCAGCTTCTTGAAATACATCTGGATAATTGTCCACTAGTTGTCCTGATTCACGCCAACTTCAGAACAAAACCACAGCTGCTCAATTAACCAACGATACGCAACAAAAATATGCATGCAATACTTAACTATCTTCCAGTCGAAAAACTCATTGTCCAACTTCAACAACTCCAATTAAACCATATGGGACATACTCGGAAGAACAACTCTTGGAATTTTGAAGTTAACCCACAGTGTGTCTCAATATGGAACACATGCACGACTTTTGATATATCTTTTTCATAATTCAATTAACTCCTACTACACCTTTTATCCAACCCACATCGAATCCACCTTTGCCATTGATAAATACATCCACGATACTCACCAACAAGAACTCTTGACTAACACGTAAAACAAAATTTCCTTATCTTTTATCCACAAAATCCAGCAATACACAATTCAATTATTAACTTGATATATAGCAAATTTATCGGAGAATAGACTTCAACATTATGTAGGATTCTTTTACAGCTATGAGTGTAATAACCACATCTTTTTAAATCTTATTTTAATTAATATCTTATATGTCCAATCAATAAACAAGACGTCAAAACTAAATAAAAAGATATATACAATATATCTTAACAATCTCCCCCTTTTTGGCGTTGTTTCACATACTCAAAACTCTCCCTAAAGAAGATAATTAGACATATAACCATCAAATGCACAAATCCATTATCCCCCTTGGGACAAAAAGATATCAAAAGCACGACGAATAATCACGCATATACCTTGAAATCTCCACCTGAATGGAACATTCACCATAAACAATCTGATGTCTCTCCCTTGGGATAAAAAATTGTTAAAACTAAGAATGCCTTCAACACAATCAATCTCACGAATAAAGAAACATAAAAATTAGTCGCAAGTTCAGCGTAAGAATTATAAGCACGCCATGATGATAATTTACCACCAGTCAATATACATGCCAACATATCATTACTTACTTCAATTCCATCTTTATAAAACTGATCAAATTCATAAACCCAAGCAATTAAAGATGAGTGTTGCTAGTGTAGTGAGAGAGAGAGAGATCCACATTGATGAGAGAGCTGAAGAGTCTTCGGTGGAGCCAAATAGAAGTCACAGTACAAACTACTAGAAAGATGAGACGACAATGACAATATAAAAACTAAAGAACTAAAAAAGACAAACCTTTTTTTAACGTTTTGTTTTTTTAAACAACACAAAAATACTTCAAAAATGTAAAGTACACAATTCCTGTGCCCCTCAAAGAAATTCAAACCTTATTCCTTGTCATATTATCTCTGTCATTGGTTTCTTCTTCTAAATTAACTGATTTGTCCTCTGTCTGACCAGTTTCTTTAAAAGCAGTAACTAACTGTGAATCTGTACAATTTCTTGTTTTTCCTTCACTACATTTTTGTGCTTATAATTGACCCTTTCGAATCTAAGTGTGCTTCGGTACCATGGGTTGTTGCTGGAAATTAATAAAGAGTGTTTAAATTTTCAGTTTTGACCCATTTGAGACATCATTTGTAACAACTTATAACATTTCAGCCTTATGTGCCCAATTACTCCACAAAAGTAACATATAGGTATGAACCTCCAATTTTTCTTTGAGATTTATCCTTGGGCATATCTGATCGCACCAATTTTTTCATCATTCGACTTGGAACATTCACTTTTATAGCCAATGCTTTAAAGATCTCCTTTAGCCTTACCAATTTCTAACAACTTTTCTAACTTTTTAGTACCTCCATTTAACATTCTTATTCCTTTTTCAGTACTAATCAACTTCAATTTTGTTTCGCCAAGCTTGTCTAATGCAGACAACAACTTCTTCTCTAGATCTTGAATGATGTTCTTTATAGAAGTGTTTTTCTCCTTCAACTTCTCATTCTTTTTACATGTTTAGACCCATTTACCATACATTAACTCATAGGCTTCATAAATACCTTCCTTTTTATCATCTGAAGTATTGTCATCACTGTCATAATATGAGATTGAGCTTTGAGCTTAATCGTTTGCATTTTTTTCGAAATTTCCTGATTTACTCACTTTTTTGTCTCCAGTTACTTCCTTCTCGATTACTATTAAACAAGTAACTGGATTTTTGCTATACAAAGTAACTAACGCAGCACTATTCACAACTTTCTCTTTACTTCTGGATTCGTTATCACTCCAAGTGCTCATATAGGACTTACCTTTTCTCTTCTTAAAGCTGTTAGCATGTTCCGCCTGCATATGTCCGAAGCCTTGACACTTTTGGCATTGAATTCTCTTTACCTTTCTTTCTCCCTTTTGAGTTTTGGCTTGTTATTTGAAGTTGTTGTTCGATAAGCTCCCACCGTTTTACTTAAACTTGAGTTTGCCCTTTTTCATTCTCTTCAGCTACTTACTGAACTTTCATGTTAATAGCTCCTTAACCTCATTCTCATCGGATTCATCTTCTACATCATTCATACCTTTTTCCAGTTTCAACCTGTAATGTCAATCCTTTGCTTCTTTCTTGGTTACCCTTTAAAAGATTCATTTCGAAATTTGTAAGAATTCCAATTACCTTCTCCAATGACAAGTCATTGATATCACGAGCCTCCTTGATTGTTGCAATTTTTGGAATAAATCCTGGAGGTAGTGATTTCAACGTCTTTTTGACTAGTTTCATATTGGAATATTTATTCCTGAGTTGATGTGCCTGATTCGTTATATCTCGTAATATTTCATGAAAGTCTCCAATAGTCTCATTTTCATCAATCTTTAGTTCTTCAAACCTCACAGCTAATATCTATAGTTTTGACGCTATCACATATTTGGACCCTTCATGAATAGTCCGCAACGTATCCCACATTTCTTTAGCCGATTCACAGGCTAATATCATCAAGAAGCATCCTTCATCAACAGCACTGAAAAATGCGTGTAATACTTATGAGTTTTCAAGTGTTCTTTCTTCTTCGGCTCTTGTCCATTCAGATGGATTTTTTAGAACTTTTTCTCCCTTATCGTTAGTAATCATCGGATGTGTCCAGCCATGTAACACCAAGTTCCATGCTCTTGTTCCCCGTGCCTAAATAAAGGCTCTTATCTGTGATTTCCATGCAGGATAATTAGAATCATCCAACAACGGTGGCCTAATAATTGATGCTTCTTTTCTTATAGTCATAGTTGTAAAACTCGGATTTGCACCAACTTGATGTACCAAGTTTTGAATAGGTGACCTTACTCTGATACCAACTGAGAAACCGAAGGGGGTAGTAATTTCGCAAACTTTCCAATTTTACCATAGACGTCTTTAGTACAAACGAAAACAAAAGCAATAAAAAACGGAATAATAAAAAGCAATACTGAAAATTTTATAACGCAGTTCGACACACCTTGCCTACGTTTGCGGGGCCCTCACCCAGTTTAATTCTTTCACCGAAGTATAATAGATTTATTCAAGGCTTTACTGAGCCGACACCATTTAACCCTTGACACTATCTCTCAACCTCACTTTCTGTGAAAGATTTTCACACCCAGTAACACGCCTAACTCGTGTTAACCTCAACAGAGGATTTTTTCTAAACAACTTTTAATAGCAGATAATTAATAAAAATAACTCAAGTGATGAATCAACTAATAACAAAACAATGATAAACTTGAGATATTAAAAAAAAAACTTCCCTATAATTTTAGCTTCCTGAAATACATCCGAATAATTGTCCACCAGTTGGATTGATTTACGCCAGCTTCAGAACAAGACCACAGCTGCTCAATTAACCAACGATACGCAACAGAAACGTGCATGCAGTACTCAACTATCTTCTAGTCGAAAAACCCACTGTCCGGCTTCAACAATTCCAATTAAATCATATGGGACACTACACCCACTTTGTATATTTCACGCACAAATTCAAAAGAAAATCTCTCCGAATTTTGAAGTTAACCCACGATATATCTTAATATGGAACACATGCACAACTTTCGATATATCTTTTCCAGAAATCAATTAACTCCCACTACACCTTTTATCCAACCCACACCGAATCCACCTCTGTCATTGATAAATACATCCACGATACTCACCTGTAAGAACTCTTGACCAACATGCAAAACAAATTTCTCTTATCTTTTGTCCACAAAATCTAGCAATACACAATTCAATTATCAACATGATATACCACAAATCTGTCAAAGAATAGACTTCAATATTAGGTAAGATTCTTTCACAGCTACGAGTGTAACAACCACATCTTTTTAAATCTCATTCTATTTAATATCTTATATGTCCAATTAATAAATAAGATGTCAAAACTAAATTTAAAAAATACAATATATCTTAACAATAATAATAGTAATAATTTATTATTTGACCTATAAATTTTAGTTTGTACAATTAGCGGATTACTAAAATCTTGTAAAGTCTAACCCCCGTAGTAAAATAAGGAAACGATGCCTTAGATTGGGATCAATTCATATTTTGTAAAACAAAAATAATTAATTAAGGTATTTTTTTGACTTTTTTTTTTTTTTTTGGGTCTTTTTGACCTTTGATGTGTGCATTGTACTAACAACTTTCTCTTAGCATACTCTTTCCACCCTTTATAGCATCACTGTGTGGAAAAATAATACAATTGACATAATTTAATGATTCAATTTTTAATCTGGGATTGTGAATACAATAAGAATTTACCTTATTAATCCAATGATTCACTTTATTTGTAGAATCTTTTTGCTTTAATATGCTAGGTCTTCTAAATTCTCATATTATCAATTCAAAACAATTTTTAAAAACTAAAAATTGCTTCTCAAATTTCTCACAAGTAGATGAATAAAAATATCTTATTGTAGAAATTTTAGGAGTTTATTTGTCCCAAATTTTAGAACCTGAAAAAATTAGTGTTTCAAAATCAAATCGGAAGTTAAATCGATAAGACAAGAGATTTAAGGTTTAAAACATTTAACCGGTATTAGGCTGTTATAAAATCAATTAAAGATTGAGTAAATTAAAAATTTTGAAAAATAATCGAAGAAGATTATCCCTACTTATCAAAATTTTAAAATTTAATTAAAAACTATTAAAAAAAAATTGATCAGTTTATTTTGATTTAAAAAATTGATTAATTTATTAAAATTAACCGATTAATTAATAATCTGATTAGTTTTTAACAACAAAAATTATTAAATTAAATTAAACTAAAAAGTTAAAAACTGGATCAAAAGATTAGAGGATCCAAGATTTTTATTGTTATATCAGCTAAATCGATTTGATTTTTACGACATTGGAAAAACCATTTCTTATTTTGTTTTGGCCAATCTTCTTGACTGTTGAGAAATTAAAAAAAAAGAGTACCCAGATCTTTTTTTTTTTCAACTTTACAGCACTTTATCTTTAAAAATTTACTCGATTATATATCTTATTTTCATTAATCATGTTTAATAAAACCTAAACGTAAAAATAAAATTTCACTTTATTATGTTTTGGTCTAATAATTTTAAAAAGAAGAAGAGAACTACCAAAATTAAAAAAAAAGAAAATGAAATTATAGATATTAATTAGTCTTATATAATTTAAAGAAAATAAAAGACACAGACAAGGAATATATTATTAAAAAAGAAAATAAAAAGTCACATAAAGGAGCTATATATATATATACATTTTTTCTCTGCTATTTGTCTGATGTTTTGAGATTGGTCATAGATACCTCCGATTTTGCTTGGACAATTAGTTCAGAAACCCGGTAGGCTCCGATCGTTCATTTCCCACGATGAATATCAGATTATCGTGCTTGTCTTACGGATCTTTTGGGATTCCATCGTTGCGTGTCTCTGTTGTTGAATTTGACTGTTTAAAGCTGATTTGATCCATAAATTGATTCTTGATTCTGGATTATTCGTTGAATTCATTTGGTTGGATGTGAATGAATCATGATTTTTTCAACTGGGTATGTATTGAATGGATTGCTTATCGAGTGTTTTCTATGTGGATATTGATTTGTCGTTTTTGATGCCGGAAGCTTGGTTCTTATATTTTGGTAAAGATTGATTTTCGAGGTGAAAGGTAAGTCTTTTTTCCTTTCTTCAGTTTGAAGTGGGAGTGAGTTTATACGTTCTTTGGATTGTTTTATTTGTGTTTTTTTTTTAATAGTGGGTGATACAATAAGCTGGCATTGGATTATGAATTTTGGTTGATTTTGGTGTGGTATTAATGTTTGCATTGACAACTCACTGATTGATGATTGATGAGTTTTGATGATTCTGTTGGATGATATAGACTGTTTTGCAGATTAATATGGCATCAGTGGTTGCTAAAGCTAGTAGTAGCTGTTGTAGCAGTCAATTTTCGTCGTTGGTGTCAGTCCAAGAAAAAGGGAGTAGGAACAAGAGAAAATTTCGTGCCGATTCACCTATGGGTGAGCTTAATAAAATTATACCTTCAATTCAGGCTGAGTGCCCAGGTTATGAATTCACTACTGAGAAATTTGAAGCCAACCTGAGTCATGGGTCATCGACTGCATGCGACTTGTGTGGGGTAACTGGGATTAGTCAAGAGCATTCTGATGGATTGAAACTTGACCTGGGATTATCCACTTCAATAGCTTCATCTGAGGTTGGACCAAGCCAACCAAGTGAGGAACTGGAGTACGAGGAATCACATGATGCTGATTGGAGTGATCTTACAGAATCCCAGCTAGAAGAACTTGTTTTAAGTAATTTGGATGCAATATTCAAGACTGCAATAAAAAAGATAGTTGCCTGTGGTTACACTGAAGAAGTTGCTATGAAGGCTGTTTTGAGGTCTGGCCTTTGTTATGGTAGTAAGGATACTGTTTCAAATATTGTGGATAATACTTTAGCATTTCTTAGAAATGGTCAAGAAATCGACCCTTCTAGGGAGCACTGCTTTGAGGATTTGCAGCAACTGGAGAAGTATATACTGGCAGAGTTGGTATGTGTACTTCGAGAAGTTAGACCTTTCTTCAGCACAGGGGACGCTATGTGGTGCTTGCTGATTTGTGACATGAATGTTTCTCATGCTTGTGCAATGGATGGGGATGCATTGGGTGGTTTTCCTCCTGATGGAGCTCCAAATGGGACTTCCTTTACTTCCACTCAACCCCAGCTGAAACCAGAAACCAAATGTTTTGAGTTGAATCTTCCAGATCCTTGTAAACCAATAACTACTCAATCTTGTTCTAATAGTTCACACTCAGAAGCACTAACAATGACTGGAATTGCTAACATAACAAAGCCAAAGAACTCTGCTGTTTTCAGTGGATTGGTCTCTGAAAAGGAGGGATCAATTTCTACATCTGAACCAGTAGATAAATCCTTTAACACAGCCGGGACTTCTCACTCTCCTGTATCGGAAGAAAAGTTCATATTCAGTAAAAAGGTCCATTCTGGCAGCACCAAGAGAGAATACATACTTCGACAAAAGTCCCTTCAAAGCTATCGAACATATGGGTCTAAAGGTTCAAGAACAGGAAAGCTGAGTGGTCTGGGTGGTCTAATCTTGGATAAGAAGCTAAAGTCTGTTTCAGACTCTGCTGTTAACTTAAAGAATGCTGCTTTAAGATTGAGCAAGGCAATGGGAGTAGATGCGCCACAGGGGAATATCAATCTTTCAAGCAATCCTGGGTCCTCTTCTTCAGAAGTGGTCAATTTAGAAATGTCAAATGCAGTTTCCTCTTTGTCCGAGAGCAATGCCCCATCCTCATTGGCTCTGGTTAATGGCTTACCTTCATTACCTGCAGTCAATAATGCACATGTTTTATCACCTGCTGACACAGAGCTTTCTCTTTCACTGTCTACGAAAAGCAGTTTCTCCGCATTCCCTGCGAACTGCCATACTGAAGCTCATGATTTTGCTCATTCTGCGATATCATATGATAAATGTCTGTCGCAGTGGGTTGCACATGACAGAAAGGAGGAGATGATTATGAAGATGCTCTCAAGAGTGCGGGAACTTCAAAATCAACTGCAAGAATGGACAGAATGGGCAAATCAGAAAGTTATGCAGGCTGCTCGAAGGCTGGGTAAGGACAAGGCAGAACTTAAGTCTCTGAGACAAGAAAAGAAAGAAGTTGAACGACTGAAGAAAGAAAAACAGACATTAGAGGAGAACACAATGAAGAAACTTAGTGAGATGGAAAATGCTTTGTGCAAGGCTAGTGGACAGGTAGAGAGGGCAAATACTGCCGTCCGGAGGCTTGAGGTGGAGAATGCTGCACTGAGGCAAGAAATGGAGGCTGCTAAATTACATGCTGTGGAGTCAGCAACAAGCTGTCAGGAAGTGTCCAAGAGGGAGAAGAAGACACTTATGAAGTTTCAGTCTTGGGAAAAGCAGAAAACCCTGCTCCAGGAGGAGCTTGTGACTGAAAAACGTAAGGTTGCACAGGTTCTAAAGGACTTGGAACAAGCTAAGCAGCTGCAGGAACAGCATGAGGTATGGATCCAAACATCATATCCATATCCATCCTTTGATCCTTATTCTGAGGTTATCTTACATATATGAAATGTTCAATATGTGTAAGTGAATTCTAACATGGTTTGCACATAACTATGGTGGATAAAAGCAAATTACTCCATGGGTTCTGCAGTGACAAGTTTCTACGTGCTGGCACTTTTACTTGTTGAGTGAAAACTTAGATTTCTATATAGCTGAACTGTATGATAGAAGTTTGGGGCACTGCTTTATCTTCGAAGTCATGAATGTAATAGCGAGTTCTATGCAGTTGCTTGATAAGTGGAGTTTTTGAGTGCCAACCACAAACCCTTTATGGAAGGTAAACACGCATGTGCATGCAGTTAGTTTGTGATTAACTTGTGTAGGATACTAGGATGTGCAATTGGGCAACTTATGTTTGAAAACAAACTGATGCAGCAAGAATAAAGGTACCCCTGCATTGAACCCTTACTATGGTTAAAGAGGAGCATGGTTAGTTTGGTAGAATGTGAATACCTTTTCGGTATGGATGTAAACGCAAGACTAGGTTGCTGGATGTCCTTTATTATTCCGATATTCTGGACATATTCTTGTGCACCAAAGCATCTCTTTATGTTTTGTTCCAATTGTATTATCCTTATTCCTTGCAAATATGTGCAGTGACTTTTAAGCAAAATTTTTTGCCTGACCACATTAACTGTGAGTTCAAATTTGGGGCCCTGCACTTGAGAGCATTATCGTTAACATTTGGGGCAGTGTTTTCCTTGAGAGCATTTTTGTGAACATTTAGGGCAGCATTTTCCTTGAGAGCATACCATGTTCATCAAGTAATCGTGCAATATGAGTTCATCAAGTGATCGTGCAATTGTTGAGTTTTTGAATCTACTCCTGTCGAATCCTTTGAGATACATAGGACAGTGGTTCGGAAACAGCATCCTAATGTTATGCTTACTGTAATTAAGACTTTTATTACCAATTCTTTTCTCACTGGAGCTGAAATTTTTTTCAGGCTAGATGGAGACAGGAAGAAAAGGTAAAAGATGAACTACTTATGCAGGCTAGTTCAATAAGGAAAGAAAGAGAGCAAATTGAGGCTTCAGCTAAATCCAAGGAGGATATGATCAAGTCGAAAGCAGAAACAAATTTGCAGAAGTACAAAGACGACGTCCTGAAGCTTGAAAAAGAAATATCTCAATTGAGACTAAAGACTGATTCTTCAAAAATTGCAGCACTTAAGAGGGGAATTAATGGAAGCTATGCTAGCCGAGTTGCAGACACGAAAAGCAGTCCTGTGCAGAAGGAGCTCTGCACCCCTTCTGCACCAGAGATGGTCACAGGTTTGATTGACCACTCCCAGACTGGCGGTGTCAAACGAGAAAGGGAGTGTGTGATGTGCCTTTCTGAGGAGATGTCTGTGGTTTTCCTCCCATGCGCCCATCAGGTGGTTTGCACAACATGCAATGAGCTGCATGAGAAACAAGGGATGAAGGAATGTCCTTCTTGCCGGAGTCCTATCCAGCGACGCATTCCGGTGCGCTATGTTTGCTCTTAATTCAATTCTGGAAAGGAGTTGAATGTTTGAAATAATAAGTGTGAGACTCCTATGAGTTGAATAATGCATCTCAGTTACACCTTTGAAGAGTTTCTAAGGCAATCCACATTGTCTTAACAATACATGTAATGCTTCATTTGTGCTTTTCTCATCCCTTGGGGTTTCCTCACATGGTGTGAAAGCTACACATGGAAAGACAAGTCTTATGCCAAAGGGAATTAGCATGGGAAGGTTCATCTAAGTTCAGGAATCCTTGATATTTTTCTCTCTCATTTACTTTTTCCAAAGATAAAGAATGACGAATTAGTCTAAATCAAATCCAATTTGATTAGGTTTAGGTTTAACAAATTTTTTTCGGGTTTATTAAATTAGTTGGTTTGAAATTAATCTATTTAAAATTAATAGGGTAAATTAAGTTTAACTAAATTTAATCTTAAATTAAGCATTTTTAATTAAATTATTCAAAAGTTTTAAAATTTAAACACTTATTTAAAAAATAAAAAGGTTGAAACTTGGTAATTTATTATGCCAATATAAAATAGTGATTAAGGGTTAGTTTGAATTACTTTTGAATTTAATCAATATTTAATTTTAAATTAAGAAAATTAATAACTAGGTAGAAAAAAAAAAGAGAAATTTATTGGATCTGCAAATTAGTATTAGCCAGAAAACAGAACATGTGAGGTGACATTCATGGAGATAAGATGAGAGAGAACAGGAATCAATTTCCTTTTTGTGTCTAATAATTATCCACGTGGCATCACAGGTATGGCTTCAAAGCATGTTCATTACTCAACAATTTTATTTTTCATAATATTAATTAATAGTTTTTATTTATCTTCAATAAATATTAAGAAAACTATTTTTCATTTATTAGCAAATCTATATAATCACAATTACGAAATAATTTCTAATAATGGTATTATTTGATTTATTAATATTATGTAAGAGAAAATATTTTTTAAAATGTAAATTAGATTTATATTATCGTAAAAATTCAAAAGTTTCACTTGTTTTTTTTAAACGGAAGAACTCGAAGTCGTTATCCTTTAGATGCGCACTGGGTAAACCTCTGGATTGACACAATAGCCTACAAATCACGTCAACCGAGCACTTCGCATTAGGTAAGCCCTGTACGACAGGCTTAATCGAGAGAGCGTAGGTAGGGAGATTTACTTAATAAAAAAATTAGCTGTTATATTTTTAATGAAAATATTAAATAAATAATTTTCTTCTTTTTTTAAGTAAAAGTATTTAAATATAAATCTATTATATCTATCTTTGATATTTTTCTTCACATTATAAAGGTATTAAAGTATTATTATAATTAACACAAAAACTTTAAAATCAAATACAATAATGACAACTATTTATCTTATTTTTATAATATATGTTGGCTGTAGATCTTGATTAATAAACAAGGAAAGATGTGTCAGCTTAAATTTGAAAAAAAACTTTGAGAATTGTCGCTCTAAAAGAGAAGAAAGACTTATGTCTCGGCT
Organism: Erythroxylum gracilipes; assembly: GCA_026413385.1. Taxonomy (NCBI): domain Eukaryota; kingdom Viridiplantae; phylum Streptophyta; class Magnoliopsida; order Malpighiales; family Erythroxylaceae; genus Erythroxylum; species Erythroxylum gracilipes. The sequence continues at coordinate 45,114,271 of JANZLC010000202.1, forward strand.
AGTATATCTAAAATCTAAGTTATAATCAATATTTGTTTATCTTTGCCCTCTTATAGAAATCTATTCTATAAACCACTAGGCTGTTATATATGTTGAAAACTTATGATTAGAGATGTCAAAAAGGGCTCAGCTTATGGCCTGACCGTTACTTAAAAAACGACGTCGTTCTTTATGTTTTTTTTTTATAAATATGGTGACCCTAGCCCAGGGTAGGGCCGGGCGCTGCATCATAAGTAGAGATGTCAATGGACCGGGCCAAACTTTATGATACAGTTATCTTAATACTTATCTCAATGAAATATTTCACGAGCCTAAGGCTATGTTTAGTTAGGGTTTTATAATGGAATAGAATGAAATGAAATATTATTCTATCGTTTGAGATGAGGTTATAATGGAATTGAATGGAATGAGATGAAAAAGGATGGTTTTATATTACATCTCATTCTATTCTAAACAGTAAAAATGAAAAACCTTCGATTTTGGAGCTTTAGGATGAAATGTAAAATGATAAACAACTTTACACTATATTACATTATAAACCCTTCGTTCAAACAATATTTCACTACATTATATTATAAACTCTTCTATCCCTCTCAAATAACAAATTTCTAATATTACATCCATTTACGTTCCATTCCATTATAAACCATTTCGTTCCATTAAAAACTTTACGTCCAACCAAACATAGCTTAAGACTTGGTTGGAGGTTTATTAATGGAATGAAATAAAATGTAATATTATTCCATCATTTGGGAGGAGGTTTTATAATGTAATATTATTCCATCGTTTAGGAAGAGGTTTTATAATAGAATGGAATGGAAGAGGAAGGTTTCATATTACATCCCATTTCATCTTAAACAATAAAAACGAAAAACCTCCGATTTAGGGCTTTATGATGAAATATAAAATGATAAACAACTTTACACTATATAACATTATAAACTCTTCATCTAAACAATATTTTACTACATTACATTATGAACCCTTCAATTTCTCCCAAACAATAATTTTGTAATATTACATTCATTTATGTTCCATTCCATTATAAACCATTCAATTCTATTCAAAACTTTACGTACAACCAAACATAGCCTAAGACTTGGCTGGGGGTTTATTAATGGAACGAAATGAAATATAATATTATTCTATCGTTTAGGAGTAGGTTTTATAATGGAATTGAATGAGATGAGATGGAAGAGGAGATTTTATATTACATCTCATTCCATCTTAAACAATAAAGATGAAAAACCTTCGATTTGGGGGCTTTATGATGGAATGTAAAATGATAAACAATTTTACACTATATTACATTATAAACCTTTCATTCAAACAATATTTCACTACATTACATTATGAATCCTTCCATCTCTTTCGAACAACAATTTTCTAATATTACATCAATTTACGTTCTATTCCATTATAAACCATTCTATTCCATTAAAAACTTTACGTCTAACCAAACATAACCTAAGACTTGGCTGGGGGTTTATTAATAGAATGTAATGAAATGTAATATTATTCCATCGTTTAGAAAGAAGGTTTATAATAAAATGGAATGGAATGAGATGAAATGTGAAGGTTTCATGTTACATCTCATTCCATCATAAACAGTAAAAATGAAAAACCTCTAACTTTTGAAGTTTAGGATGGATTGTAAACGATAAACAACTTTATATTATATTATATTATAAACCCTTCATTCAAACAACATTTCACAATATTATATTATGACCCTTCCAACCTTCTCAAACAATAATTTTATAACATTACATCCATTTACGTTCTATTTCATTATAAATTATTATATTTCATTTTATTACATTTCATTTAATTAAACTTTACGTCCAACAAAAAAATAGCGTTTTTTTTATAATTTATATGGCCTACCAACACCAACAAACTCGAGTTTATGATATTCCGTGTGTACTCTAACCAAATATTGCATATGATGTAAAATGTCATATATTTATTTTATTTATTCTTCACACCGAATTTCCTAAAAATATTATTGATTTGTGTGCCATGCAATAGTTTATCTCTCATCGATAATTAACATGTTTATCCCTAAACGACGTGAAAAGTTAGTTGGTTGTCGCTAGTTCCCATAACTTAGCAGCTATAACTGAATTTCTTGTCCACACATGTCAGGCATCAACTAAAAAAGCTTCTTTTTTTTTATTTTCTATAAAATTTTTTGAAGCACACAAATATTAATAAATAACGAAATTACACCAACCGTCATTTTTCTTTTTTTCTTTTCGCTGAAGAGACCAACGGTTCTGCTCCTTCTCCTTCCTCTGGCTCTCCTCATATCCATTTTCTCTTCCATTTCAGGTAATTTATTAACTTCTTATTTTATGCTAATTAGTAGTAACCGTGTTGATATATATCACCATTTATGATTATGAAGCTTTTTATGTGCTTGTTACTTGCCAAAGTTGCAGAAAGTTTTGATCTTTGACCAGTTTTCTCTGCGGACTACACCTTTCAGAGCGCATTGATACCTATCCAACAAGTTTGGAAATGTCGTCCAGTGTTAAAAGTATACTTATCAGGAGTCCACCATGTCATGTGGTGAAGGAAAACTTCGTGGATCATAGTGATCTTCTTGCTAGTCTCAACCGTTCAATCCTAGGTTTGGGCAGAGGTGGTCATGTATTTCATGGAGTATTCACCAACTCCAATAGGAACAACAGGTACGAGATGTGCAGAACCAGAGCACAAGTTCTCACCCCAGTTTCAGACCCGACATCAACCACCAAGAAGGTTTCTCCTACCTTCCCGGAATCTTTCGATCTTGGTTTAAAGGGAAATGGGCTGTAGTACTGAAGGTTTTTGTTTATGCACGCAGAGAGTCTTTACCTTTGGAAAGGGAAAGAGCGAAGGCAACAAGAGCATGAAGTCATTGGTAAGCGTCTTCAACAAAATCTGTAATCTGGATAAACATTTTCTTTGTGGGAGGAAAACTTTTGTTGGTATGAACAACCAGAGTGACATTGATGCAACCAAGTGTTCATGGTTTTTGAAAGTGTGCATGCGGTTGTTATAGTTAGGTGGGAAGGGAGCAAATTTAGCAGAGATGGCAAGTATTGGGCTTTCAGTGCCTCCTGGACTCACCATATCAACAGAGGCATGTCAAGAATATCAGCAGATTGGGAAAAAGTTGCCGGAAGGTCTCTGGGAAGAGATATTGGAAGGCTTGCAGAGTGTGGAGAAGGAAATGGGAGCTTTCCTTGGCAATCCTTCTAAACCTCTCCTCCTCTCTGTTCGATCCGGCGCTGCTGTAAGAATTTTGAAGAATTCGTGAATACTATTAACTCATGCAACTATTGTTGGTTTCTGGTGATTGATGGTCTATATATACAGCTAACAATTATAATTTTGTATGTGAACTGTGCTCTGCATATCTAGATTTCTATGCCTGGAATGATGGATACAGTACTTAACCTTGGGCTGAATGATGAAGTGGCTGCCGGATTAAGTGCGAAAAGTGGCGAGCGTTTCGCTTATGATTCCTTCAGACGATTTCTAGACATGTTTGGAGATGTTGTAAGTGTTGGTTACTGATTGAGTTCATACATGTTCCCAGATGTTTCTTTACTTGAGCTATTGAGAGTTTTATTGATTTATAAATAGCATGTGGTGCCTCTTCCTGTATCACTACTTCCCTGAATTTGTTGAGTCTGACTCGGCGAATTGAAGGTAATGGGAATCCCGCATTCGTTATTCGAGGAGAAGCTAGAAAATATGAAGCAAGAAAAAGGAATCAAACTTGATACAGATCTAACAGCCTCTGATCTCAAAGAGCTTGTGGCACAGTACAAGAATGTTTATCTGGAAGCGTCAGGGGAAGAGTTTCCTTCAGGTTTCAATCTTAACACCAGTAAATTATTGTATTGTGTAAAAGCTAAGGGCAACAAGTTTCAGTCCTATACCATTATACTTTTTCCGACTGCAGATCCAAAAAAGCAATTGCAGTTGGCTGTTAAGGCAGTTTTTGATTCTTGGGACAGCCCAAGGGCCATCAAGTATAGAAGCATCAACCAAATCACTGGCTTAAAAGGAACTGCAGTGAACATTCAGTGCATGGTGTTCGGGAACATGGGACCTACTTCAGGAACAGGTGTTCTGTTTACTAGGAATCCAAGCACTGGTGAAAAGAAACTGTATGGAGAGTTCCTAATCAATGCTCAGGTTGTGCATAAGTTATATGGTTTCTCTAAACTCTGCTTTCAAGTTTTCCAAGTGAGCCAGCTGATGGATTGCTTTTGATAGGGAGAAGATGTGGTTGCTGGAATTAGAACTCCTGAAGATTTGGATACAATGAAAAATTGCATGCCTGAAGCTTACAAGGAGCTTGTGGAAAACTGTGAAATCTTAGAGCGTCATTATAAGGATATGATGGTAGATTTCATCTTCTTCTTACTTTCAGTGCCCTTGTATTCGAGAAGCATATAGTCTGAAGCTGTACTGTTATGCAATTAAGAAACTGGTTTAAACTTTGAAAATAAAAAATAAGGCAGGTCTTCTCTGTTATGTGCAGGACATCGAGTTCACAGTTCAAGAAAATAGATTGTGGATGTTACAATGCCGGTCCGGCAAGCGTACTGGTAAAGGTGCGGTAAAGATCGCTGTAGACATGGTTAATGAAGAGCTTGTTGATGTTCGCTCTGGAATCAGGATGGTAGAGCCACAGCATCTGGACCAACTCCTTCACCCACAGGTATGTATGCATCTATGGAATAGAAAGTCTTTTCTTTGTCTTTCTTGTGTATCACATTACTAATATGATAGAAACTTCACTTGGGCAGTTTGAAGCTCCATCTGCTTACAAAGAGAAAGTGGTCGCGACAGGTTTGCCTGCTTCCCCAGGTGCAGCAGTGGGACAGATTGTGTTCAACGCAGCTGATGCCGAAGCATGGCATGCTCAAGGGAAAAGTGTCATTTTGGTATGTTAATACCAGTTATAATTGCAGAACCTCAGCTTGTTAATTGGAATGTTGATTATACTTTCTCAAAACTTAAAACCATTGATCATATTCATGATTATAGGTAAGGACAGAGACCAGTCCTGAAGATGTTGGAGGTATGCACGCAGCTGCTGGAATCCTGACAGCTAGAGGTGGAATGACATCTCATGCTGCTGTTGTAGCTCGAGGTTGGGGAAAATGTTGTGTTTCTGGATGCTCGGATATTCGAGTTAATGATTTGGAGAAGGTGAAAGTTCTTAACTCATCTTCATCGGTGTACGAGTTATTGGAAGTTAAGTACCTTACAATACCCAACTTTGGTTTCAGGTTGTTGCAATTGGAGACATGGTGCTCGAAGAAGGAGAATGGATCTCACTGAATGGGACTACAGGTGAAGTAATACTTGGACAACAACCATTATCTCCCCCAGCTTTAAGTGGAGATCTGGAGACATTTATGTCTTGGGCTGATCAAGTGAGGCGCATAAAGGTACTAAATTACACTCAACCATAAAAGATACTAATTGCATTGAATTGACAGTGGAAAATCTGTTCTGATTTATTAATATAATGCTATCTCAGGTTATGGCCAATGCTGATACTCCTGAAGACGCTTTTGCAGCAAGAAATAATGGCGCAGAAGGGATTGGTCTTTGTAGGACAGAGCACATGGTAACTCTTTTGGCTTATTGAACAGGAAAACTTTGAAACAATGAGATAATGCCTTGTAATAGCAATTCTAAGTGCAATGAAATGAAGCAGGTGCTGTTCTGCCCTATTCCAGGGTTGATTGGAAGTTTCATTTAGACAAATGATTCTTTATCCAGAAACTGAATAAAATGTAGAATAACGGAGTTGTAAAAAGCCGGTAGTTTTACTAGAGAAGATGTATAGGCTAGGGTGAATCAAACAAGGTTGTCACTGTTCCAGAAGAGGAAGCATAGTTGGCACGAATCGATATTGATAGCATGCCTTGATTCTGTATGCGGAATCTCTATATGATTTAAGATAGTATTGATATTTTTTGTGCAGTTTCCTGGCATTCAGGAAGCAAAGAAATGATTTGATGTTCTATGCTTTCAGGCTGCAATAACTTCTCTCTTTGACTTATTTTTGGTTTCCTTATTCATCTGCATTCTGTTTTCTTCAGTTCTTTGCTTCTGATGAAAGGATAAAAGCAGTGAGAAAGATGATAATGGCAGTCACACCAGAGCAGAGGAAGGCTGCATTGGACCTATTACTACCTTATCAAAGATCAGATTTTGAGGGAATTTTCCGCGTTATGGATGGTGAATATACTTTATTCTACTTTTTATGTCAGCTTCTTAAGATGATTATCTGTGGCTATTGCTTGTATCATATTGAGAACTTAGCTCAGGTTGCCAATTCTTACCAGAAAAAACTGAAAATGTCATATTCAAGTCATTATAGTTTGTTCATACATAAGATTCATTTCCGCCATTTCAGGCCTTCCAGTGACAATCCGGCTGTTGGATCCTCCACTTCATGAATTTCTGCCTGAAGGTGACCTGGAAGAGATTGTCAGTGAACTAACTGCTGAAACTGGAATGACAGAAGATGAAGTTTTCGCAAGAATTGAGAAGTTATCTGAAGTAAATCCTATGCTTGGGTTTCGAGGCTGCAGGTTTTAAGGCTCTCTTAATCAACCTTTTTTTTCTAGTAATTTCTAGAATGTCTTCCACTAGTTAAACTGTCTGCTGGTATTGTAACAGGTTAGGAATATCATACCCAGAACTCACTGAAATGCAAGCTCGTGCAATCTTCCAGGCTGCAGTTTCAATGAAAAATCAGGGTGTTAATGTTCTTCCCGAGATAATGGTTCCCCTTGTTGGAACACCTCAGGCATGATTTTGTTTCTACTCCTGCAGCCATTTTTGACTGAGTTCCTAAGTTTAATATATGTCAGAGTTCCATTTTAACCTGTTCCACATAGCTTAACAACTTAGGATCAAGAATGGTAGCTCAGGATCCTTTTCTTTATTGGAACCCCGAGCTATTAACAGCCTTCCGGCTTATACCGCTTTGTTTCAGACCTTCACAACATGAGACTTGCTTCATTTGCAGGAACTAGGGCATCAAGTGAGCTTAATACGAAGTGTAGCTAAGAAAGTGTTCTCCGACATGGGTGTCACTCTAAGCTATACGGTGGGGACTATGATTGAGATTCCAAGAGCTGCTTTAGTTGCAGATGAGGTATGATAATGTACTAAAATAATTGTTGAAGAAAAGCATATTGATCTTTGCTTCTAGCTCATGGTCAGGAACATAACTCTGATGTTTTAACATAAGCATCCTTATCTCTTTTATTTTATGATAACAGATTGCAAAAGAAGCAGAGTTCTTTTCCTTTGGGACTAATGATCTCACACAAATGACATTTGGGTATAGTAGGGACGATGTTGGCAAGTTTCTTCCGACATACCTGTCGAAAGGAATTGTGCAAAGCGATCCGTTCGAGGTTAGCTGCCTCATCATTACAAGTTTCGTAGTCTCTTTGAAGAAATGATTTTAGTTGCAGAAACTGCAGTACTTCATCAGATGTTCTTGCTTGTAGGTGCTCGATCAGAAAGGTGTAGGCCAGCTGATCAAGATAGCAATAGAGAGGGGACGAGCAGCTAGGCCTAGCCTGAAGGTACAACGTCTGAATTTTCCTTAGAATCCCATGGATCAGAGCTATGATGTGTTCCAGAAATTTTAACATCCCTTTCCCTTTTCCTGATTACAGGTTGGAATTTGTGGAGAGCATGGAGGGGAGCCTTCCTCTGTTGCTTTCTTTGCCAAGGCCGGACTCGATTACGTTTCATGTTCTCCATTCAGGTTTGTAGTCTCTGCATTCCTGAAATGCCTGAAGTATAATGTTCATTACTCAGTATATCAGGTTCCTGATCTCAATCTCCTGACAGGGTTCCCATTGCAAGGCTAGCTGCAGCACAGGTTGCTGTCTGAAGGAAAACTCCACAGAACCAGCTCCTTCACATCACTTCCAACATTTAAGGAGAACCGTAAATAATCTGTATAAAAAAGTACATGAAATAACCACAATATTGGCTTCATAAAGAGAGCTTTATACAAAGTTGACATGAACACCTTAGACATGTAAATAATAATTGACTCCCTGAGATTGGGGATCGGGAAGTGGGATCAGTACTTGTGAATTATAGAACAAAATGGTGATTCCATGTAATGTTCTGTTCATTGTGATGCTTGAAGCTAGTAGTTTTACACATATTTTTGACTCTTCTTTTCAAATCACTGGTGATTGGATTCCAGAAATTAAATCAGAAAATGAATTCAAGGTTAGACTCTAAACATTCAATTTCTCTTTCAAAGAAACCCTCTTCTTCATTTCTATCATATTATACTATTATTCAATTTAAAGAATTTAGAGAAGCAAAAAAGTCAAGATTGGAATTAAAAGAGGCAAAAGTCAGAATAAAAAAAAGTGCGGAACTACCAAAAAAATGGATGCTTTTGACCTACTTTTGGGCAGCAAAACCTGTTTACATTGGAATAATATATTATTAAAACATTTTTTTATAACCGTCCAATTTGTAATCATTCTTTTTACGGGATTAAAATCTTTCTAATTTTAATTTAAAAAACAAAGCCTTTTTAATATTTCACTTCTATTAAACATAATAACAAAAAATAAATATTACACTTAGAAGTAATTAAATATTACTTATATGATAACTCAACTCAACTTTAAATAATTTAGTTCAAATTTAAGAATTGGATTCGATTATTACCCGAGCCGAATTATATTCATACTATTTATATTTAGGATCCAAAAATTAAAAAATCTTAAGAGATTTTCCCATTACTTTTAAAAATTAAGGAGTTTGACAATTGTTTCAGAACTGAAACTTCAACCTTTAATTGTTCCAAGTTAGTTGGCTATGGTACTTTGTTTCCCATTCCGGACAAAAGAATCTGTGGGAAGAATTTGGCCTGCCAGGTTTGGATGGATCTCCGTATATCATTGCATCATCATTGATCCAAGGTCAATAAAGAAAGGATTGTGTAGTTTGAAGTCTTCCATTGCTACCTACTCCGGAAAAAGATGATTGAAGCTGCAGTGAGTGGTACGCAAAGCTATGAACTTCGTCATCATTTCGTCGGAGACTTCGAAAAAGTTGTTTTACTATTTCATACCATTTGGTGGGTTATAATCTAATCGTATTGTTTATGATCAGTTTCAGTTTCAGCTTCCTAGGTAGCAGTTGGATTGCTTTTGGTGTGTTGCAGGAGTTCAACCATAATTGCTGCTTTTTGTCAAACCTCGACCCCACATTTTTGGAGGTAGTCGGAGGTGTCTTTGTTGTCTGTGATCTCTAAAACCCAATTTCTCGCTTCGTATTTAGTCTCAATCCCAAAGCTTGAAACTTCCTGTCAGGTTTCAGGAAAGTTTCTGAAGATCCTGACTAGGCCAAAGCTTGTCACGAAATGCTCAGTCTAGTGAGCAAGAAAGTTTGGCAGCTTTTTTCCAGGATACGGCGGCTGGTATGGAAGCGTCCGAGGCCAAAAGTTATCATCAGAAGATTCGGAGCCAAAGATCGATGCAGATGGAAACCTGGTCGCCGGAAATCTTCGTCCTCAAGTCCTGGAAAACCAATCCGGATCGCGACGTTTAACGTTGCAATGTTCTCTCTTGCTCCTGCAGTTCCACGAACTGAGGAACCACCTACACTGGTTCAAGAGCACGAAACTCAAGCTCGGTCTCCGAACTATTACCCCAAGAGTATACTCAAGCAATCTCCATTGCATGACAGTGTTTCGAGATCGAAACCGAAGGTTTCCATAAATCTTCCTGACAATGAGATCTCATTAACACAGGGAAAGTTTCTGCGATTTGTGGAAGATGAAAGAGAAGGGTCGTCTCATATCATCGCGAGCAGGAACTACAGGAGCAGTGTAGTGATGAGATCACCTGTGTGTTTACCTGCAAATATGATACAGTACTACGGTAGAAGTGAAGAAGAAGAAGAGAGGTTCAAGAAGAGCAGGAGCATCCTGGAAGTGCTCAGAGAAGTGGATGCTGATGTATTGGCATTGCAAGATGTGAAGGCTGAGGAAGAGAGGAGCATGAAACCTTTATCTGATTTGGCTGCCTCTTTGGGGATGAAGTATGTGTTTGCAGAGAGTTGGGCACCAGAATATGGTAACGCCATTTTATCGAAATGGCCGATCAAGAGATGGACAGTTCAGAAGATTGCGAATGAAGATGACTTCAGGTGCATGTTCTTCAAACTTTTTTTTGTACTGTGCTTTTCCTCAAACAGCTGACCTTCTTCCTTACCTGTCGGAACTTTTTAATTATATGTCTAACAATAATTCAAGTTTAAATTATATGTTAAAAATTAATTAATTAAATATTTCCTCTCCTTTCTAATTCATATTATATAATTCATACTTGAATATTTGATATCAATATATAGCAAAAATTTGATAGAAGTAATGAGATCGAAAAAGTTTGAGTTAAGTCTGTCCTAAAATTAATAAGTCAAAATTGATTTAATTAAGTTTTAAATTAGGTCCGAGGTTAGTTATTATGAATGACTTATATTTTTATCATAAAATAATATATTTTAAAAATTAATAATATCACAATATTATGCTAAGCTTTAAAAAATTGGGTTAGATCATATCATACTGATATTAAATTTGACTAAATTCAGTCTATTGTCATCTCTAATTAGAAGTCACTTAATACTACCAATCCGACTCATTATCATCCATACTTTTAAACATCTATTTTCAGTTCAAAGATGACAGAAATTAAGTTCTTTGTGTTGTGCAGGAACGTGCTAAAGGCAACAATTTGTATTCCATGGGCTGGAGAACTGGAATTCTACTGCACTCAACTTGATCATCTGAACGAAAACTGGAGGATGAAGCAGATGAATGCTATGATTCAATCAAACAACTCCCCTCATCTTCTTGCAGGAGGACTCAACTCTCTGGATGCATCAGATTACTCATCAGAGAGGTGGATGGACATTGTCAAGGTAAGCTCTGAAACACACACTACACAATACATAACCTTAATCTACCTCCATTGTTCTTCATACCTGACATTGATTCTGCAGTATTACGAGGATATTGGAAAACCAACACCGAGGATTGAAGTCACCAGGTTCCTGAAAGGAAAAGGCTACTCTGATGCCAAGGAGTTTTCCGGAGAATGTGAACCAGTAGTCATGATTGCCAAAGGCCAAAGTAACCAAACCATTCTTTTTCTTTTTTCCTTTCAATTGTCTAAACACAAGGTTTTAAATTCATGATTACTTGCAGTAATGGCCCGGATCGCAATCGCATTTGCTAAATTTTGTTTTACAACTTTGTTTTTGAACTAGATGTGCAAGGGACTTGCAAGTATGGCACGAGGGTAGACTACCTGTTGGCATCTCCAGATTCGGTGTACAAGTTTGTTCCAGGATCATACTCTGTGATTTCATCCAAGGGAACATCAGATCATCACATTGTTAAAGTTGAAATTACAAACTCCAGCGGAAGTTGTCAGGAAAGTTCAGCCATAAGATCCGGGAAAACAAAGCAGAAAGTTATCAGATTGTCAAGTCCCTGCTCTGCTTCAGGTATATGGAAGCTGAAACACTGAAAAAGTCCCTGTAGGTAGCAGATTACTTGTTCCGATTGAGTCATTTGACGAGTTAATAACTTAGAATCAAGTGACGGGTTCAATCTAACCGATATTTGTAGGCGTAATGTGTCTCTTCTCTTAATCTGTTATTTTTCATATCAGTAAAATGAGAAGCAGACTCGGATCGGGATTCAAACCTGAAACCTGTGGTCGTGGATTTACTTGCTGTTAACATCACTATTTAAAGCTTATAAATGCCTCAATATGGTTGTTGTAGTGGGCTTGGAGAGTGGCAACAATAACAGAAACATGCATTTTAAAGATAAAACGTCATTTTTACTTCCTAAATGGGTCACACTTCTCACTTTATTTCTCCCATTTTCACTAAAAAATTAGTATTTACAGTCAGCCTTAAAAAAATTTAGACTAACTTGACTCAACTCAACATTAAAGAATCAAATTCGGATTAATGTCCGAGTTTAGGAACCAACCTGAGACCTATCTTAAAGACTAGAACAGTCCGCATCTCTTACTACAAAATGATATCGTTTTGAGAAAAATATCTAAAAATCGTCATTATTGTTCTCAGATTTGAAAATTTTAAGTTAAAAATGATATTATTTTGAAAAAAATGATTAAAGTTTAGATTCAAATCTCACAACTTAAATTCAATATTTGGACCAAACTCAATCGGCACCTTAAGAGATTAAGTTGAGTTCAGCCATTCACTGCAACAAAATGTTGAAATTATTAAAAGGAGAAAAGATATAGACTTCTCGTATAATTTAAGAAATCTTAAAAATGTCTTGATTTTTAAAATTCTTAAAAAGAATTCTTTCTAATTTTTAGTTTTCTAGAAAAAGTTGTTTCTCTTAAACTTCGTTTAAAAGATAACGACAAAACAGACGCAAATATGGACTAATCAAATGTTACTAATATGGTAATCCAAGTTAGGTATTAAACTCGATCCGAATTAATTAAATTTGATCTAAATTAATAATTTAAGAAAATTACAATAAATTATTAACTTGAGTCGCATATAATTAAGTTCGATTCAAGTTTAAGAGTTAGGTTGAATTGTCATGTAAATAATATTTGATTAGTAAATATTTAATGTTTACATAGCATATATTTCATCTTTATCTTTTAATTGAAATTTAAGAGAAAAGATCTTTCTAAAAATCTAAAAGTTAAAAGAAAATTTTGCAAAAAATTTTAAAACCAAGATATTTTTTAAAAAATTTCTTAAATTACAAAAAAAAGTGTGTATGGCTATTTATATTTTCTTTTAACAAAGACATATATGTCTAAGACCGATTTAGCCCATCTCGGCCCGTCTCAAGTTGACCGGGCCTCAGGTCTATTTTTCAAAAATTGAGCCTCAAGTTAAACTTTGTCTAGAGTTCCCCAAGCTCAACCAACCCAAGGTCGATAATGATAAAAAATGATGTCATTTTGTAAACAATTATATTGTTTTGCAAAAAAATGACGTTATTTTTATAAAAAATGATATTGATTTTTCTTTTTAATTTAAAAAATAAAAATAAGCTGAATAGAAGTTGTTGGGCTAGTGTTAGGCTTAGCATATGCCAACCCTGCTCGATCTATCTGCTTGGACAATGAATTTGGGACAAAATCTTTTATACCCATAACTTTGTACTAATTCTGTTTCATACGATTTGGTTCGTATGTTTTTTTTAGTCTTATATATTTATGTGGATGAAATTATATAGAACAGAAATGATACAGGATTATGAGTTCAGAAGATTACTTCCCGACGAACTTGAGCTGCGCCCATTTCTCTTAATTGGATAAGTAGGCCATCATGTCATATAGGTTGTTCAGTATTGACTCGTCACAAATAATAACATAGGGAGACAGAATCTTCTGTTCATTTTATCTTGTCTTTATCTTATCCTATGAATCTTAATCATTTATTTATATATGATCTATATAAATAAATACAAAATCTATATAAATAAATGACTGAGATTTACATAAAAGAAGAGGTTGGCTTGTAGCATCGTTTCAAATTGCATGTTTTCGATTCATACTATTCAAACATAAAAATAGGCCGAACTCAAAAACAAACAAATTGTACATCCATGAAACCAAATTTTCTGAAAAAAGAGGAAATAAAGAACATCACTGGCTAGGTATGACAATGCTTCTTATGATCTACAAGAACAACAGTATCCAAGAAGAAAAACAAATCAACCTTAGTTTCACTTGTTTTTTCTTTTATTTTTTCTGAAGAGATTCAGTTGAAGGGTATCCAATACCGTGACGGTGGTTAGGGAACAGAACGAACACACCACCTGAAAGAGTACCGATGACCGGAGGCAACACTTGGAGCAAGACCTTTTCAGTGGACTCAAAAGAAGGGTAAAAGCATCGAACAGTATTGGTATCCATTAGAACCAAGGCAGAGAAAACTATGACCGAGAAGATAGCGTGAACGAAGTCACCAAACCGAAGCTTATACTTGGACAGGTTCACAGATCCCGACGCCGTAGACGGCCAAAGCCCTTTGATGGTGACAATCCCATAATGAGTCTTATCATCACTACCAATATAGCTATCGGTGAAGCAAGAGAAGCAGCAGAAAGAACCGCAGAGAGCGATGAGAGCACCACTCAGCCACTTGTTGACCGCGGTACAACTTCCGTTGTTGGTGAGGACAGGGTTAAGGAACTGGAACAAGAACACAGTTCCTGTTGGGAGGAACTTGATGAGATTGCCAAGTCCTTTGAAGGTCTTCCCAGTTACAGATGCCATGATGCTGGAGCTAGTGGATGTTAGGAAACAGCTGGTCAGAGACATGCGAGGAAGAGGAAGAGCAAGTGCAAGAGCTAAGCTAAGAAACCCTTTCAAGCTTTACTTCTTCGGTGCTTGCATGGAGGCGGAATCTGGCTTTCAGATTCATGTATATATAAACAGAGGTTGGTAGAGAAGCACACGAGGAAATAAAAGTTTGCTTCTACGTAAAATGATAAGGTACGAAACAGAAAATATAATATTGCTTTTACTCTTCTTAAAAAGTGCCATTGAATCTTCTTAGCCGACTCATTTTAAATTCAAATATTAATTTATAAAATATTACGTCTCACTCAACACAAAAAAAGATAAACTTCAAAAATTTCGCACTAAAACGTGAAATTTATAAAATTTTGAGAGATTTAATACTACACAATTTTATATTTAACTATTTATGATATCATATATTTTTAATTTTATAATATCTTCACGATAAATTTTATGTTGTTCTATTAGAAACAATCTCTCTATTAGATATAGATAAAGTTACGTATTATCAGACTTTCTCAAACTCCAAATCTCCGCAATATTTCAATTGGGTATTGATGATAATGAATTATGGCATCAATAAGGTCATCCAAATTTGGTATTATCATTAGTTAAATTATTTATTGTGTGCCTAAACTAGTCACTATAAAAATTCATTTTGTTTGAATTTTTCTACATATTATAATTAATTAGTTTTTTCTTTTAAAAT
The DNA here is from genome assembly GCA_026413385.1 of Erythroxylum gracilipes. NCBI lineage: Eukaryota > Viridiplantae > Streptophyta > Magnoliopsida > Malpighiales > Erythroxylaceae > Erythroxylum > Erythroxylum gracilipes. The sequence continues at coordinate 45,129,376 of JANZLC010000202.1, forward strand.
TGGGCGAAATAAAATTTTTTAGGCTTGTGCTACGCATGTTATGAGAATGACCATTATATAGAATATTATAAAACTCCAGTGATAAGGTTCAACTATTTAATTAATTTAGTCTAAATCATCAATAACTTAATTAAATCAAACAATAAAAACGTAAAAAATGAAGGAGTTGAATTATCATAATTAATTTTAGATATTGCAACAAGCACGGTGACAACGACATAGTAAAAAAATCCAGTTAGATTTGGACAAGTTCAGTGTATTTTAGACATTATAATAAAAAATTTATAAGTTTCTGTCATAACAATTGCATCTTTTAATTAAAATATTTTTAATATCCACAATACTTAGTAAAAATTTCGCTGAAACGTGAGGTTTTGAAAGGTCCAGTAATATACAGTCATACCCTTAATTAGTAGCCAGAGAGATGTTTTTTAATACTGTCTAGTTATTCATATTTTAATTTAATTAAGTTCTCCAAAATTTTATTAAATGAGTCAAATGTTAACATATGATATTTTCAACTTTTTTAACAAAAGAAAGTCAATCGTTGTGTCTATCCAAAATCTAAATGAGATTGATTGATTAATGGAACGTCTTGTAATAAGTCCATTGAGACATAAATGAAAAAAAAATAATTATTTTATAATATTTGCCTCCTATTATTTAATCTTTTTTAATTTATTTTATATTAATACTTGATT
>JANZLC010000202.1:45130176-45166237 GCA_026413385.1 Erythroxylum gracilipes
TAATTATGATATAATAAAGTTATTAATTTATTGAATATTAAATTACAAAATATTTATATCTTATTATTTAAACCACTTAATATTTCATTTGAATAAAACTATAAGTCATTACATGAAAGTGTAACATCACTAACTTCTTAATGTTTTAATTAATATTTTAGGTATAATGAGATAAATATTGACACAACTTGTGTTAAAAGTCATTAAGTCATCATTAATGAGAAAATTCATTTTAATATTAAAATCTTGAGATGTATTTCTTAGTATGATTAATTAGGAATTTTAATTCAATTGATTAGAAATTTGTATGAAAAGTCATTAACTTAATAGTTATAGTTAAGAATTTCAATTCAATTAATTACGAATTTTAAATTTACTTAAATAATTTATTAATTATTATAAGAGAGAATTAATAAAACAAAATTCATTAACTATAGAAAATTTTGTTGCACACGAATGATTATTTAAATCATTTTACAAGAAATAATACAATTTAAAAATTAAGATAATATCATGCTGGATAGATTGGAGAGTGGAGGCTGAGAGAGCATCATCTAATTGACTAATTGTACTAGTTGGTAAGATCATCAACAGTTTGGATCCAATCATATGTATATACAAACATTATATTTAGTAATATAATATTAAAATAAAAAGAATATTTAGTGATGTAATATTATATAAAAAGAAATTTAAAAATATCTTCATCTTCATATATTTGATCAAAATAACCTTCAATTGATTGATTAATTTCACTAGTTCCCTCCGTATTAATACCTGTGTCTGTAGGAAAATAAAAAACACAATTTTAGGTAAGATAATATAAAGATAGATAAAATAAATATATTAAAAAGAAAAGAATTGACCATCAATATCTTCATTATTTAACCAACTTTGAGCATACATAAGGGCTTCCACAATACGATAATAAATTCGACCATGATGAGGAGTAATGACTCGACCACTAGTACTAAATGCAGACTCTGAAGCAACGATGGATGATGGAATAACTAACAAGTCCCGTGCAATGAATTGCAAGATCGGATAATTAGGTGCAAACGTCTTTGTAACACCCCACTCCTGTGTGACCCGAACCCGATATCGTTGGTGATATCTGAGTCCGTGTCCCGCGAGGGTGGCGTACTACATCAGTCAGTCGAAACTCAGTAAGACTTTTTTTTAAAACCATTTATTCGTGCAGAAGAGACAGTAATAATCTGAGCCCTCGTTCAGAAAGAAACATTTTCAGTTAACACAAGCATTTTCAGTTATTACAAACGATCAACAATAATTTACACTAATTATTTAATGCCCTTCGTCTGCAACGTCTGCATCTGCGTTCACGCAGAGGAGTAACGCAGACTCCTCTGCGTTTACGCAGACGAAGGACTGTGTTGTCAACGCAGACCTTCGTCAACGCAGACGCAGACAAAGGTCTCTCTTCTGCGTTGAAACGCAGAAAAATTATAATTTCAAGAAGACGAATAATAATAATAAATAATATTCGAAGAACTAACCAGTGGCTTGAGAAGATGAGAGACGTTGTGCAGAAGCGTGGTAACTGATGATCAGACGTTTTTGCTTTTTAGGGCTTTTCACGTAAAGGATGGATAGTTTCTTTACGTATGTGACGCGATTTTAGCTTTCCGAAAAAGCTAAAATTTGGACTTTTTTAAAAAGCTCCAAATTTTAGCTTTTGAAAAAGCTGTATTTGAGCTTTTAAAAAAGTTATTTCTACTTCAAAAGTACTTTTGAAGTTTAGAACCAAACACTTACTTTTTCTTTAAAATAGCTTTTACTGTAAAAAAAATTACTTTTGGACCCTCCAAAAGCTCAACCAAACGGGCACTTAAAGACACAACATAATTTATTTATTCTTTAAAATAAATTATCAATTAAAATGTTAATAAAATATTTATGTAAATTATATCTAAATATATGATAGGTATTTTGGGGTTTCAGGTTCAGGTTTAAACCTAAACCTATAAATCAGGTTCGGTTCGGTTGACCTGCTATAGGTTTCGTTTAGGTTCAGTTAACCTAAAACCACAAGTTAGAAACCTGAACCTGAACCATGAACCTGATTTTTTAGGTTTGGTTCGAACCGAACCTAAACTCAAGTTCGGGTAACCTTATTTATAAGTTCAGTTCACAGGTTCGCGGATTTTTTTGAACACCCCTAGTTGCTGAAGTGGAGAAACTCAAGCTTACTACTCCTACAACCCTCGAAGCAGCTTAAGGGAAGACAAATATGAAGCCCACTAAGTTCGAAGGTGGAAAGTTCAAATCTTCTCCACATGTTGATGTTGGTCAAACCAGTGCTGATGAAGGTCCTGGGAACATAAAGAAACCAGTAGTATGAGGTTTAAAAGAAAAGACTGAGACCATCAGGTTACTCTTTGGCTCATCAATTATGAACCTAATTTGCGATAGTAGCATTAAGCACATGGTGTCTATTTAGTAGAACATCTAATCAAGGTGCTTCCACGATGCAATAGTTCATATCAAGGATAAAGCCAAATAAAGGGAAGGAGAAACTGATGGTTCACAGTAATAAAGAAGTGGAAGTAATATCTATAGGGGATGTATGTACTAAACTTTATTGTAAGGTTCATTTGGGTTTTACACAACACATTTTATATTTGATCTTTTGATCAATTTTGGACAAAGAAGGTTAACGTTTTGCATTTAATACATCTGTTGTACAGTTGTTGTTTAATGCAAAACATAATGGTACAACTCTCTTGTCATATGGTTTATATAGAATGTGTCTTGCCCCGAATTAGATAAATGCTTCTTCATATCTTAACCGAACAAGTTATAAAGGACCCTGATGAATGAGAAGTCATACATGGTATAACATAAAAGTTTTAGCCACATTTCCAAAGCTAAGGTTGAGAAATTGATCAAGGAAAGCATTTCTCAATTCTAGATTATGACGATTTGGGAACATGTACTGACTGTTGCAGGGGTAAGTTGACTAATAAGGGTATTGAGGTCAACTCATGCTTTTGACTTGTTGGGTCTGATACATAAAGATAGCGGTAGACCTTATACAATTGCATTGTGCAATTCCAAATGTATTCTGACATTTGTTGATGATTATTCTGAACACAGTTATGTGTTCTTGCTTAAAGACTAAAGGTTGAGAACCAATTGGGATAATTCATCAAGATAGTCAAATTTGACTGTGGAGGAGAATATCATGGAAAAAATGATGTTACAGGACTTTAAGAGGTCCGTTTGCCAGATATTTAGAATCAGTTAGAATAGTGACTTAATTTACTATACCGAGTAGTTCTAAGCAAAATGTTGTGTTACCGAAAAGCATAACTGCACCCTAAAGGACATAAAAAAAGTCAATGTAGAATAGGACTAATCTACCTGATTATCTAAAAGTTAGAAAACTCAGCCTTGCACACATTCATGTAAGGAGCCCTTTCATTGCTCTTTAGTAAGATATCTCGACCACTTTAGGGCTACAGATTTTACTGTAGAGAAGGAGGGACCGGAATAGTGGAATCACAAACAGCTATGCTTTTGGAATACCATGTCTACGATGATGGTGGGCCCTTTAACCCTTCGGATGATAGCAAGGCGGATACTACAGTTATTACGTAACCACTACTCATACAGTTTGATCCGGTGGATCTAGATCTTTTTACCATGCCTGTACAGGAACATGAACCCATACTTGTAGACATAGAGGTTCCTGGGGGTACAAGATCTAATACAGTTAAGAAAATCCACTAGAATGAGACGACCTGTTATCCCATCTAATTACATAGTCTATCAGGTGTACAAGACTATGATATTAGACATGTTACAGATCCAATTACTTTTACAGAAGCTATTTTTGGACTCAATGCGGATGCGTGGTGGGATGCGATGAATGACGAGATGTAAGCCATGAAGCATAATAAGGTCTGGGAGCTAATTGATTTGTAGCGGAACTTGTCTGTTGTAAATGAAGTTCGTGGACCTAAAGGATTTCAGGATAAAGTTTAGCGATTTATGGGCTCGCTTAGGTTCCTCATGGTTCACTCAGCGAAAAAGGTTGACTTTGTGTTACCTTTTCTCTCATATCCTTGTAGGATACATTTTGAGTGATTAAGGCAATTGTAGCTCACGATGATATAAAGTTACATAAGATGGTTGTCAAAACCACTTTCTTGAGTAAAGACCTTTATGAAGTGGTCTATATGGTAAGACCTGAAAGATTTCAGGATCCAGATGGACCTGACATAATTTGCGAGTTATACAGATCAATATATGGTTTACATAAAACCTTTCGAAGGTGATACCTTACATTTGAAGAGGTTGTGGCCTCTTTCCACTTCATGGAATATAAAGTTAAAAAGATGCTTGTACTATGAGGTCAAGGGGAGCAAAATTACCTTCCTATTACAGCATGTGGATGACATATTGCTCATGTCAAATTACTTGATCGTGTTGTATGAGGTTAAGCAACTTTTGGTCAAGAACTTTGACATGAAGGACCTTCATGTAGCATCTTCTGTCCTAGGTATTCAGATTCACCAGGACAGATCTCAATACTCATCAAACCTCTTATAAAATGCATACATTGAGTATATGTTACAAAGGTTTAATACGGTTAACATTAAACCTGTCATAGCACTTGTCTCTCATAATGAGAGCTAATCTTTGGTACAGTATCTAAAGAATAAAGTGAAGAGAGAGGTTATGAGGAATGTTCTATATTCTAGTACGGTTGATAGCTTGATGTATGCTCGGCTATGTACTAGATAGGGCATTGCATTCATTATTTGACTGTTTGGTCAATATCTGGTTAATCCAGTTGTAGACCATTGCAATGCAGTCTAGTGAGCGTTGAGATATTAAAGAGGGAATTAAAGATTATATGTTGACATATAGTACAGTCAATAGACTAAACCTCGTAGGGAATTCAGATTCAAAATTTAGCTATGTGTTCGAATGATCAAAAGTCCTTTAAGGTTACAGTTTTAAGTTTGCAAATGGTACAATGTCGTAGAAGTGTGTTAAGAAGACACAGGTAACTTCCTCGACTATGCATGCAAAGTGTATGCTATGAGGCTGCTACATAGACGGTTTAGCTCAGAAACTTGATTTCTGAGTTGTTTGTGGTTGATTCAGTAGCTAGACTCATTCAGTTGTACCATGGTAATCTTCTTGTTGTGTTGTTTAATAATAACAAAGAATATCACAGGGTTTTAGCATTTAAGGATCAATTATTTGGTCATAAAGGTGTTGATATGAAAAGGTGACATTAAGGTTTGGATCATTTAAAGACCGAGGAACTATAAGTCGATCCTTTAATTAAAAGACTTCGCCCACTTTTGTTTATGACACAAGTATACAATGTGGGTGTTTTGACGTCTTTAGACACTATTAGTTAGGGGATAGTTATGTTTGCTCCATGTACATTTGCACATAGTGATGTATTATGACAGTATGATGGTTCATCAATAAAGATGATCATTGTTTATCCTCAGTAATACATGTTATCATACATAGTCATAATATATATAAAAGTCTTAAGATTTGTGTTGATCTTAAGAATTTAAAGGTAATTGGGCATATATACAGATTGACCTTGTGTCTATGTCATTTAGGCACATACAATTCTAGTATGGATATCCATGAATTTAACATGACATAGGGAGATATAAGTTTTTAATCACATAAAGGTTCTCTAATACAGTTTAGCATTCAGTTGGAGAACATAAAGGTTTTCTCTAATGTCGTTTAGCATTCGGTGAGAGAAAATAAGATTTTTCTGATGCAGTTTAGCATAAAGTTGGAGAAATCGAGACTTACAAACGAAGTTGATATAATTTAGATCATAAAGATATCATCCTAGTTTGCCACACTCTATTTTTCCATTCATGTTAGTGAGGTATTAGGTATACATAATTATGTTAGATCTATGTCATACATTTCACATGTATTTGATACTTTTCGATATCGAAAGCCTTGCAGGACAGAATGATGGACTTTCATTATCTTTGGATCAAATATTTTGTTTTTAAAACTTAGTCGACTATTCAGTAGCATAGCTTAACCAAATTTATAAACTGTTTTAAAACTAGAGTCAAATTTGCAATTAATGCTTGCCCAAAGGGGAGATTGTTGGACAATTTTGTCATTTCCTATAAAGTTGGACAACTATTAATTGCATTTTTTGGTTTTTAAATAAATTATCGGTTAAGTTACGTAATTTGATCCAAATAAAGATAATAAAGTGACCCAATAAATGATCTAGATTCATAGGTCGAAGTTCGGGTGAAAAATAGATCTCAATTAGTGTGGACCAGACCCATGTCGACCTTGTGATGGGAAAGCCTGATATGGAAGTTATATAAAGGTTAAGGTTTCCTGCAGTCTCATATCAATCGTAAGCATAAGGAATCTCTGACCCGTTAAGAGAGCTTACGTATTGAGAAAACTGTAGAAAGACCTAGCCCGTGTCTTGGTAAACACTTTCCGTAAAGGTCCTAGGAGATTCGTGATCGTTTAGAGCTCAAAATCGGGATCAGAATTAGAGATGGAACCAAAATCAGGTATTCCGCATTACCTTCATTTTTAATCCTTTCATGTTGATCATGCTTACGTAATAAGGTCTATACTACGTATTACATATTAAGGTTTTAAAAGGTTAATGGGTCGAATAAAAAATTTAAAATTTTGAACACTTAATTGAAAAAAAATCATAAAAGGCTGAAAATTTTATGATTGGTTATCCTTATAACAAATAATTGGAATTTTGAGATTGAATTTGAAATTTAAAGATTTACCTTAAAACTCATTTATAATAAATAGTTAACATTTTAATTAGGGATGGTAATTGGCTCAGCCTGAAGCCAATGGGCCAAACCTGGGTTGACCGAGCCTCAGACCCAGAATTTCTAAATTATCAAGTCTAACTTTATCCAAAACTTGACTCTTATATGTAAAATGATGTCTTTTGTAATTTTAATTTTTTAAAAGAAATTTTGGGGGGTCGACCTTGGCTGAGTCAGGCTGGACTTGGGTCGGGCTCCATCAAGCCTGTCGGGCCTTTGGCCGGCTCAGGTGTTGTCATCTATATTTTTAATTATTGTTAATTTGAAAAGAACATATATATCTTTTTAAAAATTGTAAACTAAACATTTTTTATAAATTAAAATAAAATAGTAGATCATTTAATAGTTCTTATTATTCAAATAAATTTCAACTTTTTGTATAAATAAAAATAATAATAATTTTATAACGATTTAATATTAGTTAAATTTAATTTTTATTGAATAATAGTATTGGGAGTGTAGCTTGAGTTTAGCTAAGAGGTGGCCTAAATCTGAAAATTTTAAAAAGATATAATTTTGAAAAATTAAATTAAAATAATGTTGCTTTAAAAAATTAAATTATTCAAAATTTAAACTAAAGTTAAATTAAATTAAATTCGTTAATCTTAAATTAGAACAGACCAAATTAAGGCGAGACATAGTAGATTTGCAATTCCTAATTTGCCATTCATTGATTCCTCCTGATCGGTTTGAAAAGTAACAGTGACTCAACATACCGATCACAATCAACCAAAAAGATGTGTCAGTAACTTTAATTTTAGCTTTGGACTGGAAAAGCTATTGTCAGTTTTTTTTTTCAAGAAAATCAAAATCAGTAGCGGGTGGTGGTGACGACGATGGAACTCTGTACGTAACTTGTATGTTGTAAATTGGAATCACTTATCGGACAGCTGGACAGGAACGAATATATAATAATAATAATAATAATAATAATAATAATAATAATAATAATAATAATAATAATAATGTAATTATTTAGAGTTATAATAAATATTTTGATTTTTATTAATTATTTTTCATCATTTTAATTTCAAATTAAAAATTATCATATATCATTATTAAAAATTCGAAAGAATAAATTAAATTAAATAGTAACCATTTCATTTCATTTCTCATCTTTTTACTTTTAAGAATAACCATTTTATTTTTTACTTTTTCCACCGGATGAAACAAATACACTATTACACTTATTCATCCAACTTCATCCCAATTTCAAAAGATACAATTAAGCTTGATTAATTCAATTCAAAGTCTAAATTTTGATCTTAAATTCAATTAAATTTTAAGCTTTTAGGGAGTAGCTTGATTAATTCAATTCAAAGTCTAAATTTTGATCTTAAATTCAATTAAATTTTAAGCTTTTAGAGAGTGATCTTGGTAGAGTGAAAAATATATGACAGCCAAAAAATTTTGTATTCGATTCTCCCTATTTATGATCGAGACTGTTTGTATAGAGCTTGTCCAGTGCAGTCTCAATCAGACTGGTTTAAAAAAAACTTTAAATTAAATTTATTGAAAAAAAAAGGTTTTCAAACTAAAGGCTTAGCCAAATCTCAATTAAGAATATAATATTTAGATTAACTTAATCTAAATTCGTATTTTTAACTAAATTTAAATTGAAAACTAATCTAAAATTGATTGTAAACAAATCAAATGATCTTTAGCTCTCCAAATTAACTCAAAACCACACTTTAAAATATCATCATTTTAAATAAATTAAATCAACAATTTTAAATTGAACCCAAACCACCCAATCTTCTAAAATATCAATTATTTTTAATAAATAAAATCAACATCATTTTAATCAATTTTAATATGATATCTAAGTTAACTATTATAAAAACAAACTAAATTAACGTCATTTAAAACAATTTCAATAAACTTTAATTTAAAATAAAGCCACGAAATAATTTTAAAAATTAAGTTAAAAATCCAATTTAATCCATTGTCAAACCTAATCCCAACTTGCCCAAACCCTAAATTTGTTCCGAAATTTGATCCAACCTCACATAATCTATTGTGGAGCTTTGCATCTGAACATCATGTAATATTTATTATTATTAGGATATTAACATTAAACTCACCTTTACAAACTACAAGACATCAGATCAGACGAAGAAAAGGATACAGAAGTAATATCGAATCATCAAACATAACTCACATCACACTACTTTTGATCTCCCTTTTTCACTTACCAAACACTATTTCCCACTTATTACAAAATTACCCCCACTTTTCACTCTTAACTTTTTCTTCCTGGTTCTTTGTCCCCCTTTTCCTTTTTTTTAATCATAACCCCCATCAACGAGTCCTAAATTACGTTCACAACCCCATACTAACCCCGTATTAACATATTAGCCAATGACAGACAAACAACGTTTTACCTAATCTGCCCTCGTAATTTCCACCGATTCTCAGATCTACCTCCCGTTTTACCAAAAACTCACGAGATGATCGGATCTTCTAGAATCAGCTAGACTTACAAGGACTGTTCGGGATAACAGCGTACATGGAGAAACGGAGCATCCGGATCTGGACCATACTGGTTCCGGTCTCAGAATTCTAGACGAAGCAAGCGTCGGAGATCTCTGGTGGCCAAATCATCCACCGAAACCTGCTTCCTCTTCGAGAAGGACGGCAGGGGAAGCGAGCTCGGCGCCGGCGACACGGAAAAAGCCGACCCGGCGTACATGTCAGACTTTCCAGCCAACGGAGACCTCAGATCCACCATCCGGACCTGCTTCGGCACCATCTCCGGGTCCGGGCCCAACCGATCCGTACCGGTGACTACCATTTCACCGCTGCTCTTGATCTTCGAGTCAAGCGACTCTCCTCGCCGCAAAATCGTAACCTTCTCCATAACTAAACTCCGTTGATTGTTGTTGTGATGGTGGTTGAGGTGGTTACCTCCGTTAGGGTGCTTGTTCATCCTACCGGCCCTGACATCGTCGGCGGAGCTGGATCTCTTCGAGATCGACGGCTCCGCTTGTCGCTTCCTCGGCTCCGATCTATCGGATCGTACAGTCTGCTTGCGGTTGAATCTAGGGTTAGAATTGGAAGATGAACAGTTAGGGTAAAAACTAGAAGTTCCATGGAAATTCCGCCGGCGACACGGAGAATCTCTGATACGTTCAATCAAACAATCCTGTGGCCTCAAAACCTCGGTCCCCATAATTACAAAAACAAAAACAAAAAATACCCACTATCCAAAGAAATCAAAAGATTAATCCAAACAGACCCCTCTTTTTCCGAATATAAATTTCTTTAATTTCTTCCCCCCTCTAATTTCTATTTCTTTTTCTGAAGGGAGAAGGAAGAGGAGGAGGACAGTGAAGGGAGGCTGTGTTTGGCTCTTGCCTGGTGTGTCGTTGCCTTCAATGAGGGAGATGGAACTCGTGAAACCGAAGGTGTTTATAAAGACTTAGGGTGGGGTTCGGTGTAAGCGTCCTCACCGACCTTTCGTTACGCGTCAATAAAAAGAAACTGAGAAGAGAGAGAGACTGGAAATGAGTCAGCCGACCTGACTGAGTCTTCGAGATGTTAACGGACGTAACGGCGAGAACAGGAGAGAGACGTTAGGACCGCACAAGCGAGAAGGCTTGTCCAGTGCTGACTTAACGGAAGTAACGGCATAGGTAGATGGGAATTAATAATTTTATTTATTGAGGTGGGGGCCATTCAAGACTCAAGAGTTGTCCGGTCCGGTCCGGTCCGCTCTGGTAGGGTCTGGGTGAGTGAGATAGGTTGGCTGGGTCCGGTGACGTGTGTGAGCCAGAGCTGAGGACTTGGACCGGTGGTCAGATTTTGTGGTGCTCGATGCTAGTGAGGGCTCTATTATTTCACCTCCTATAAAAAAAAAACTTCAAGATTTTTATTTATTAAAATAATTTTCGATAATGTATTATTAACTAATAACTATATATTGTTATCGACTAATTCAACTGAAAATCACTCCTGTTAGTGAAAATCAGTAGTTATTTGTTTTATGATAAAATTTAGGTAACATGCTTAAGAGACAACTTAATGTGTCAATTATTTTAATTGACACTTTTAGTAAATTTTATCAAATTTTCTTATATGTGATTGGTTTAGTTTTTTTAATTTTCAATAATAATATACACGGAGTCTGAAGAAGTCCAATAATGCGCAATCTTATCTTTAACTAATAGAGAAATTGTTTATGAATAACCCATATTTTGATCAAAAATACGTAAATTAAAATAATATTATTTTGTAATAACGATTCGGGTCAATGATCGGCTTGAAGTTTGAATCGGGTCAAACCAAACTTCACCTCTAGCTACTTATATACATAGAGTATATATATAATTGAAAATGCACAAAACATCCTAATTGTGATCTTATAATTAAATGTGTGCAATGTATGTATTTATAGGATAAGGTGCATACTGCATAGGCAGCGACATGGTCGCATCCTAATGTCTCACCAGACGCTAAGTAGATGCAGCGAGAAGTTCATTTTTCATAGTTGTTGAAAATGTTAGGTCCAGTCTTGTTATTACGTTTAAGACTAAACAACTTGTTTTTACCCACCCACTTACTACTTTCTTTCCTCAGTTGCTCGTGATTCATGTGAAGACATGCACTTGGCTGAAAGAGAGTCTTGAAGATGGAAAGCGAGACGAAATTTCCAAGGTTGGACTCAACGAATGATTGTTATGAAACAGCTATGATTGAAGCAAACTCCCATTGGCAAAATAATAATAATAGAGCTTATGGTATAATTTTTAACTTATTTAATGTACCCAACCAAACACGTTCTGCGTAAAGAATTCCAACCTAAACTCTCACGCTTCATCCCGTCCTCGAATGATTCAATACAAACAAATATTTATAAGGTTTCCTTGTAATTTATGATTTTTTTTTTAAGGAGGGATTGATAGTGCTTCTATTTTAAATATAATATTTTGTAAATTTTTTAAAAAATGAAAGAACCTACAGTCGCTACCTTTTAAATGCGAACTAGGTAAATCTCCAGATTGACTTAATAGTCTACAAATTACGTTAATTGGGTACTCTGCACTAGGCAAATCTTGTACAAGAGGTTCAATCGGGAGAATATAGATAGAAGGAATCGAACACAAGACCTTTTCGCCTTATGCTCCTTTACTTTACCAACTGGACTACCCATAAGAGGCTCTAAATACATACTTGATATAACAAGTGACAAGTTTAATTTGAGGCGATGTTAAAAATGTTCCAAATTTTAAGATTAAAGAATTCATTACTTAATATCCAAATTATTAAGGTTCGAGAAATTTAAGTAAATAATTTTAGAAGAGTTTACTTTATTTTGAGTTAAATCAAACAAAATTATAATTGTTGTTAAATATAACACTTTTTTTTGATCTGATTCAAACTTAATGAATTCAGTCTAAGTTTATCAAAATTTAACCGAAATTTATTTTTAAATTTTCAAGCATTTAAACTAAGTTGAGTTCAGGTTAACTAGATTGCCTCAACTTGAAACTTAAGTATATTAAATAAAATTACAATGTTTTGAATAAAAGTATGCATTCTAATTTTTAAATTGAAAAAAATTAATCAAGCTTGATTCGATGGCAATCAGACACAAGTTAAGGTGGCGAGCTTAGAATTAATTGGTTTTACGCTAGGCTCAAGCCTAAACGACTCTAGCCTAGTTCAACCAGATGTCAAACCTAATTGTCCTTTTGGCTGATTTCAACTTAGTTCAATTTGATAAATAATTTTACCTAGCTTTTATCTCAATTCAAATTTTAGATTAGTAAAGTTTGACCCAAAACTCAAATTTCTAAACAAAAAATCAAATATTACACAATCCACATTCGATTTGATTAGTTAGAAATGATAATCTTCTTCACATGATTCGTGATTTTTAGTACGATGCAAACTCAAATTTTATCAAAATTAAATATTCTCCATTTTATAATTTAATCCTTAACAATGCCACACACACACACAAATGTGCCTCACATGTCATTATTCAATTGAAGGGAGGCAACTTTTTTTGAATGGAGGGAGGCAACTTGGAACTTCTCTTTAAACCCACCACATGAAAAGCTTATACCTGTTAAGGTTTATAAAGCAATGAATCATTGAAAAATTCCCTATTCCATTGCTTTTAAAAAGAGGGTATTCTATGATAACATCTCATCTTTTTGCTCTTGTTTTAGTGGCATGTATGTTTATTTATTTATTTATTTAGTCCATAATTGTACCATAGACATCATGCTCCTCAAAATGAGACCAAGTGTATTATTAATGTTTTGTTTTATTTGAATAATTGCATACCAACTTAAAGATAATTAGGAAAATCTTTGTTCTAGATATGATAGTTCTTCTTTTAGTTTAAGTGCTTGCCAACATAAAAGCCTTTAGGATTGGAAACTTTTGATACCACCTTAAATGTTGATGTGAATAAAGTATAAGTAACAAATCAGTTCTTCGATTCGATTCAAATTTAATATTATCAATTATAATTTAATTGATATGAAATTTGAACTTAAAATTTGTTTTAATCTAATTATCATTATTAATTATTAAAATTTAAATTGATTAAAATTGTAGAACTATAATAACCAATACAGGTTAAAAGATGTTAAAAAATAAATTTATTTTTTTCACTTTTAAAATAATAAATTACCGAATGCAACTTAAGTTATAAAGACATAAGGAATCACCTCCTAATTATTTATAAATCCAATTTGAACGCTTAACTTGATAATCTTAAACTGAGTTGATCGAATTTTAAGCCATTTTTTTTTAAGCTTTAAGAAAAAAGAAAAAAGGTAATATTCTTCATTATCCTCAAGTCACTCTCTAACAGGATGCTGATAAGTTGTAAACAGCTTGCAACTAATTGTACAAAAGGATAAAGAATAAAATGGATGTGGAATATTACTTATATATTAAACAAAAAGATAAAGGAATTTGGAATTGATGACATGGGACCCCCCGGTTCTTCAATAATTCTCCACTACGGGAAAGGAAGCTGAGTATGAAACTAGGAAAAGATGAAACAAATGAAGAAGCTTTTTCATATTGGTAGGGCCAAGAGTTTTGGAACTATTATTTTAGTAGTTATTGTAATTTTTATAATTTAAATTATTTATGTGTACTTTAAATTATTTGTTAATGTACAATGATACTTTAAATAAAATAAAAAATACAATCTTTCTATTACGTAGGAATAAGGTTGCGTATTATCGAACTTCTTCAAATCCTACAACTTAATGAGGTTTCAACTAGGTATTGATGATAAGAAAATACAAGGTTTCATTTTAATTTAAGTAATTTTAAAAATATTCTCTATTTTAATTTTTAAAAAAGTTTTGTTGTGAAATTCAGTTTTTTTAAAATCTTTATCTTAAATATATGTTAAAAAATAACATTGAGACGCGTAAATTATGAATATCATAAATTAATTAAATTCATTAATGTGATGACTCTTGTAATTATGGTAATTAATATGATCTAAATTATCATTCTTATACATTATAAATTATTTATTAGTATACAAAAATATTTAAACTAATATTAATCTTAATAATAAAAAAACTAAAATAACCAACAAAGAATTGGTCTATTTAAAAAGCAGATGAAGTAAAGTGAAAGGAAGAGATGATAGTGATCTTCTCTTGTCCTTCTCTTATTAAAGCATCCTTCCTAGAAATAAGCAAGGTAATAGTCAATAGTCTTCATGGGAATCTCTCTTCTTCTTCTTTTTTTCCTTTTTGCCCCTCTTCTCTAATTATTTATGGTTTTGAAAATGATTTGGTCGCGTGTAGGGAAGCTTCCGTGCTAGTTAATTTATCGTGACTTAATACCAATTTGACCACTTGTACATTTGAAGTTGCTTGCTTCCCTTCAAATTGAATTGGTCAACTGTGGTTGTCTTTGGACTATTATATTATTTTAATAGTTTATAGAAAATATCAAAACATTCAAATTAACCACTTTATTTGTTTTACGATGATAAAAAAATTTAACCGATTTATCCGATTTATTCGTAAAAATTTTAGCTCGATTTATTTTAATAATTTTTATTAAATATTAATTAATTTATTAATCAATAAATTAATTTTTGTAAATTAATATGTTATTATAAATTTTAATTAATTAATTAATTTTTACTTAACAATCTCATTTTTCAATTAAACTTTAAATTTTTTATAAGTAAGAAAAATCACTTTCAATCATTTTCAATTTTTTAAAATTTTTTGTTAGTTTTATGATTGTTTAATTCCAGCTAAATCTTTTAAACCTTAAACTTCTTATTTTATTAGATTAACTTTCAGTCTAATTTTTAAAATATTATTTTTATAAGAATATAATAAACGCATTTCTTAGATTTTGGACAATCTAAATTGGACAAAATTAAGTAGGATTGGCGAAATAAATTAAAAAATATATTTTTAAATTTTAGTTGAATCCAAATTTAAATTTTACAAATTAATTTGATTAATTGAGATTAAAATAATATTATTATGTTTAAATATTAAAATAAAATAATATTTCAAAATTCAAAATTTTACGTCTTTTCAATCTTAATCAGACTTTGAACTGCTCTTGAGTCAAAAAAGGGGACTAGTCTAAGCTGGACTTTAATGTGATATAAATTTTCCTTTTTTATTAATGTATTTTTATTAAAAGCTTTTTTTAAAAATGATAATAATACTATTTATTAAATTACTTACATGAAAAATCATGATACGACGTCGTTAATGCCGGTCTAACAAGGCAAGCTGTCTATTGATTCAGAATGACTTAGATTTAGGTGAAAATTTGACAGTTTCTACGATCCTAGTCATTGCTTACACAACAACTACACCACTCAACATGATCTTATTGGAAAAGCTAAGCCAACCATCTACCGACCAACCACTAAGTTTTATTAAAATTTTAACAAAACCTAAACTTATTATTATTATTAGAGTTGGTAATAGTCCGATTTGACCTTAGGTTATTATTTATTTTCTCGTAAGTTTTAATAAAATAATATCGTTTTAATAAATTAGCTCTTCATGTATTAATTAAAATAAAAATTACTTTTTTCAAATTGAGTTAGATTAAACACTTTATTTTTTAAACGGAGAAACCCGCAGCTACTACTCTTTGAATACGTAACAAGTAAACCTTCGGATTGACGCAATAGCCTGCAAATTACGTCAACCGAATATTCCGCACTAGGTAAATTCTGTACCACAGACTCGATCGAAAGAGCGTAAGTAGAGAGAATTGAACATAAGACCTTTGACCTCATACTCCTCTACTCCACCAACTCGACTATCTCTAAGGTCGAATTAAACACTCTAAACATAATTCTAGTTTAAATTCTAACCAAATTAAATGTTGTACATTGATTCTGAATCATGTCTAATTGAATTATAATTAAAATATCTAATAATTATTTAAATTAAATATTAATTATAAATTGTTGAATAGATTTAAATATTAATTAGCATAAAATTTTAATAAATTTATCAATTCTTAATAGTTTATCTCGATTAAAGGGTTCATTATTAAAGACTCATAAATTTAACAAGATAATTCTTATTTAATATAAAAAAATTTCAATTACAAAACTAATTTAGGGACCCACAATAATGTCTATTATGCAGTGTTTGGAGTTTTGTACCGTACCGGTCGGATAACGGCACGGTAGAACTTACTTCGGTACCAGCCAAAAATTCCAGCTAGTGCCGATGTTTCCATTGGGTACCATAATGGAAAATACCAACCAATTCTGGAAATTTTTGAAACTTGGATGACCTTTTTGAAAATTTAAAAATTTTTACCTAAAGCCTTGACCCTGACTGCTCTCACCCTCTCACTTTCGCTCTCTCGCAGTCTCCCTCGCTCTCGCCCCTCTCTCACTGCCGTCTTGCTGCCTCTCAATGTCACGCTCTTCTCGTCACTGCCGCCGCTTCCTGTCTTCTCCAATTGACCCCTTCAACCCTCTTTAGTGTCTGTATCACTCTCCTCCTTCCCTCATCCTCTTCATAGTCGCGATCTAGGTTTGTGTTTGGCGTCCCCCGAAGATCCACCGCTACTCGTCGTCGCCAGCACAACTCCAGCACACCGGATCACCGCATCATCGCACCACCGACCTCCCGACGCGTCTGTGAAGGTGGACAACTTGAAAATTCGAACCCACAACCTGAAGGCCCGACAGTTTCAATATTTTTTTGGGTCTGTTTACTCTGTTATCTGTTGTTTGCTGTTTCGAAATTTTGCTGGTAAATGTAAATTACAATTTTTTTTTTGTATTGGATTGGATTAGATTTGGATTTGTGTTGATGAATTTGGGAGTTGGCTGTTTGTGTATTCACGAATGTGCCATATAATACCAATTTGACCACTTGTACATTTGAAGTTGCTTCCCTTCAAATTGAATTGGTCAACTTTGGTTGTCTTTGGACTATTATATTATTTTAATAGTTTATAGAAAATATCAAAACATTCAAATTAACCACTTTATTTGTTTTACGATGATAAAAAAATTTAACCGATTTATCCGATTTATTCGTAAAAATTTTAGCTCGATTTATTTTAATAATTTTTATTAAATATTAATTAATTTATTAATCAATAAATTAATTTTTGTAAATTAATATGTTATTATAAATTTTAATTAATTAATTAATTTTTACTTAACAATCTCATTTTTCAATTAAACTTTAAATTTTTTATAAGTAAGAAAAATCACTTTCAATCATTTTCAATTTTTTAAAATTTTTTGTTAGTTTTATGATTGTTTAATTCCAGCTAAATCTTTTAAACCTTAAACTTCTTATTTTATTAGATTAACTTTCAGTCTAATTTTTAAAATATTATTTTTATAAGAATATAATAAACGCATTTCTTAGATTTTGGACAATCTAAATTGGACAAAATTAAGTAGGATTGGCGAAATAAATTAAAAAATATATTTTTAAATTTTAGTTGAATCCAAATTTAAATTTTACAAATTAATTTGATTAATTGAGATTAAAATAATATTATTATGTTTAAATATTAAAATAAAATAATATTTCAAAATTCAAAATTTTACGTCTTTTCAATCTTAATCAGACTTTGAACTGCTCTTGAGTCAAAAAAGGGGACTAGTCTAAGCTGGACTTTAATGTGATATAAATTTTCCTTTTTTATTAATGTATTTTTATTAAAAGCTTTTTTTAAAAATGATAATAATACTATTTATTAAATTACTTACATGAAAAATCATGATACGACGTCGTTAATGCCGGTCTAACAAGGCAAGCTGTCTATTGATTCAGAATGACTTAGATTTAGGTGAAAATTTGACAGTTTCTACGATCCTAGTCATTGCTTACACAACAACTACACCACTCAACATGATCTTATTGGAAAAGCTAAGCCAACCATCTACCGACCAACCACTAAGTTTTATTAAAATTTTAACAAAACCTAAACTTATTATTATTATTAGAGTTGGTAATAGTCCGATTTGACCTTAGGTTATTATTTATTTTCTCGTAAGTTTTAATAAAATAATATCGTTTTAATAAATTAGCTCTTCATGTATTAATTAAAATAAAAATTACTTTTTTCAAATTGAGTTAGATTAAACACTTTATTTTTTAAACGGAGAAACCCGCAGCTACTACTCTTTGAATACGTAACAAGTAAACCTTCGGATTGACGCAATAGCCTGCAAATTACGTCAACCGAATATTCCGCACTAGGTAAATTCTGTACCACAGACTCGATCGAAAGAGCGTAAGTAGAGAGAATTGAACATAAGACCTTTGACCTCATACTCCTCTACTCCACCAACTCGACTATCTCTAAGGTCGAATTAAACACTCTAAACATAATTCTAGTTTAAATTCTAACCAAATTAAATGTTGTACATTGATTCTGAATCATGTCTAATTGAATTATAATTAAAATATCTAATAATTATTTAAATTAAATATTAATTATAAATTGTTGAATAGATTTAAATATTAATTAGCATAAAATTTTAATAAATTTATCAATTCTTAATAGTTTATCTCGATTAAAGGGTTCATTATTAAAAAGACTCGTAAATTTAACAAGATAATTCTTATTTTAATATGAAGTATATTAAAAAATTCTTCTATGATATAAAAAAATTTCAATTACAAAACTATTTTGGGGACCCACAATAATGTCTATTATGTAGTGTTTGGAGTTCTGTACCGTACCGGTTGGATAACGGTAAGGTGAAACTTACTTCGGTACCGGCCAAAAATCTCGGCCAGTACCGATGTTTTCCGTTGGGTACCATACCGGAAAATACTGGCTGGTTCTGGAAATTTCTGAAACTTGGAGGACCTTTTTGAAAATTTAAAATTTTTTACCCTAAAGCCCCCTGACCCCGACTGCTCTCACCCTCTCACTCTCACTCTCTCGCAGTCTCCTTTGTTCTCGCCTCTCTCTCACTGCCGTCTTGCTGCCTCACACTGTCACGCTCTTCTCGTCACTGCCGCCGCTTCCTGTCTTCTACGGTTGTCCCCTCCAACCCTCTCCAGTGTCTGTATCACTCTCCTCCTTCCCTTATCCTTGCCAGAGTCGCGATCTGGGTTTGTGTTTAGCATCCCCTGAAGATCCACCGCTACTCGTCGTCGCCAGCACAGCTCCAGCACACCAGATCACTGCACCATTGACCCCCAACGCGTCTGTGAAGGTGGACAACCCGAAAACCCGAACCCACAACCTGAAGGGCCGACGGTTTCAAATATTTTTTTGGGTTTGTTTACTCTGTTCTCTGTTGTTTGATGTTTCGAAAATTTGCTGGTAAACATAAATCACAATTTTTGTTGTGTTGGATTGGATTGGATTTGGATTTGTGTTGATGAATTTGGAGTTGGCTGTCGGTGGGTGGATGTTGAATTTGCATCTCATGTCACGATTTTGGATTAATGATTTGTGAATTGGACTTGTTTTGGAATGAAATTGCTTACGGTATTAGATATTGGATTAGTGTGTATGTGAAATGAATTGGTTTAAATTTGATTTTAGAATGGAATTATTGAAGTTGAAATTGATGAATTGAATACCGTAAGCAGTTAGCTATTGATTTGGGTTTAGTTATTTTGTTCTGAATTTTTGATATAAAAATTAGAATTGGAATTATAAATAGAATTGTAAAATAGGGTTAATATGTAATTATGTATTATGCACGACTAAATTAAATAAACCACAATTGCACCATATGATAATGAATTATTTTATAATTTTAAAAAAAATTTAGTAACTATTTTATAAATTTAAAAAATTGTCCGATATTCAGTATTAACTGTTATCGGTATAGTACCATACTAAAATTTAATTTGGTACCGAATTTGGTATTATATTCATAACATTGCTATTATGGAGTTTAACATGTCATAACAAATAAAGCGATACATCAACCCAAAAATTTAACATAATATGATTTACAAAAAAACTAATACATGGAATATGCTACTCTAATGTCGTGTTATGTATTATAATTTTAAAAATTAATGAATATTTATAAAAATCAAATCAATGTTGAAATTAAAATTTCTCAAAAAAATTAGGGTGAAAAATGACTTTTCTCTAAAATATTAAAAAATGAAATCAATATAATAATTGTTTTTAATGAATCGGCCCATATATTAGATCTATGTTTAAATTGACTTAGACCTAATTATTTTAAGTAAAATAATATTGTTTTATTATAAAAAGTTCAAACTTGAATCTAATTAAAAAAATAATTTTCTATATTTTAAAATTTAAAAATATTATTTTAAAAAATTTGGTAAAAGTGACCTATTGCCATCTTTAATTTGATGGGACCCATATCTTGTATTTTCCCAAATTAAATTTGTTTTGAACCCTTTTTTTTTTTTTTTTTTCTGTCAATGCTCAAAGCAAAGATGACATTAGGTCCATATCTACTTAGCTTTTGGGCCATAGGAGTTTTTAGTTCAACTAAACAAAAGATGGCCTAACTAAACCCAAGTTTTTTTCGGTGATGGACCAATTCATGATGGTGACCCTCAAAGGTTTAAGGATTTGAGTAAGAGAATTTTTAAGTTTGGTTAGTCGGAACAGATTATTTGTTCAAGAAAATTAGTTTATTTCTTATTCTATTAAATCTCATTAATATATTTATATAAAATTTACATAAATATGTGAAAAAATCGCACAAAATAAGATGGGAGTTCTCGATTAGTTGAGGGAGTGACTATACATTAAATTTACTAACATTAGTTCCGCATAAGATCTTCTATCCTAAATATTATGTTCCAACTCTATTTTTGTCTCAAAGCGACATTGTTTTATGTATAAATAGATATAAAATGATGTTATTTTTAGGAGAAACATGGCTGAAGGCTAATTAGAATAGAAGATTTAAACTCATTTTAAGAATATTTTTTCTAAATTATTGATTTATTAAATAATTATATTTGAAATACAAGTTTTATAAATAAGATAGTAATTTTTGTCCAACTCGATCTAATTTAGAATTAATGAGTATATTGGAGTTGATCTAGCAAACTCGATTTTAAAACCAACATTAAACTCAAAATAATAAAGTAAAACAATGTTAACTTTAACGTGGATCAACCCAATTTCTTATTATTGATCAAACTTAAATTCAATTTTAAGTTTAATTAAAGTCAAATATGTTTGGACTTGTGTAACTTTAATCTAATCTTTCATTATTGATAAATTTAAAATAACTATTAAACTCTAATCGAAATCTGAATTTGATTGAATTCTAACATTGGATGCAAATTTAATCAAATAAGATTTAGGTCATTAATTTCAAATTAGGCTAAATTGGATCTGAACCTTATTCACCTTTTGCGCAGGGGTAACAAAAAAGATTATAGTAGAAAAAAAATACATCTCACATTCACAATAACCAAACAAACAAAAACAAATATGCATGACAATTGGGCTTGGGCTTGAATTTCTTGGCTAGACTGAGCCTCAGGTCGAGCTTGAGCCTGGGTTATCGAGACCCAACCCAAGTCTAGGGCTTGATCAATAATAATAAAATGACATAATTTTTGAACTTTTTAAAAATAATAAATTAGGTCAAGTCGATTATGCTAACCTTGGGCTCATTGAGCTCGGACTCAGGTCCAGGCCTCTCCTAAGGTCAGTTGAGCTGGACAACTTTAGACTAAGTTGGGCCTTAGGTTGAGCCCAGACTAGAGATACCTCAAACTCGACCAAGCTTATTACACGGATGAAATTGGACCAGCTTGACTTGACCTTATATTTAAAAAATAAAAAATGATATTTCCGTTTAACCACAGGCTGAGATAGTCTTGACCTGTGATTTAGTCTGGCCAAGCAGTTTTAGCCTGAGTCGATTCTGCTAGCCTTGGGCTCATTGAGCTCAAACTCAGGTTTGGAGCTCTTCTAAGCCCAATTTGGCTAGATAACTTCAGACTAAGTTGAGCCTAAATTAGAGATATCTCAAATTCGACCAAGCCTATTACAGTGATGAAATTGGACCGGCTTGATCTAATCTTATATTTAAAAAATAAAAATGATATCATTTTTTTAACAAAATGACTTCGTTTTGTATCTTCCCATCTAACCATAGAGTAAGATAACCTTGACCCGTAACTTAGTCTGGCCTAGCAGTTTCGGCCCGTAGTCCTACTAGATCGAGCCAACTTTAGCATTCCTAATTACATCCTTAATTAATAACATACCAGTAAAGATTTGACTGACAAGTATAATTTAAAAAGATCTACTTATCCACTAAAAGTATTTTTACTTACCACTTAAGAAAAGCTGTTTTGTCTGATGTAGTGATGTCCTATCCATTTCACAATCAAAGCCTCACCAAACACCACATATCTCTGTGACTGTCCAATCCTATCCATCCCGCACTTACTTGTAATTACTAATTACCAAAACTTTATGAAATACGATAAAAATAATTGAGAACAAAAAAAGCAAGAGAGAGAAACTGAGATGACTGAGGAGATGCTGGGGAGAGAATCGGGTGGTTCCACCTTCGATCTTCCCGAGGAGGTACTGCAAGTGCTACCGTCCGATCCGTTCCAGCAGCTTGACGTGGCCCGCAAGATCACTTCCATTGCCCTCTCGACACGTGTCTCCTCCCTCGAATCGGAATCGTCCGACCTCCGCCTCAAACTCGCCGAGAAAGACGACCTCATCGCCGACCTTCGCTCTCAGGTCCAATCCCTCAACGCCTCCTTCTCCGACATCGCCGACAAGCTCGCCAAGGCCGACCTCGAAAAGGTTCGAACCCCGAATTCCCACCCATCCAAACGTAAAACGAACGAGGTCGTTTACTGCTCAATTCGTTTGTTCATTGTTTTTTATTTTTCAGGAGAATTTGGTGAAAGAGAACACGTCACTAGTTAACACTGTGAAGAAGCTCCAAAGAGATGTATCCAAGGTATGGTTTGAATTTTGCTTATTGGGCTTTAGCTGGATTTTGTTATACCTAAGTTTATTTGATGATTCGTGTTTTGGTCCTAAATTTGATTTATTGATATGAAAATAGAAAGTAGAGGATTTAGGGCTCAATTGGAGGTTTTTCTTTGAATTCTAGTAATGACCACGTTGCATTTGTTGAGATTGAGCACTTACTTCATCAAAACTGTGCAGTTGGAGGGGTTCAGGAAGACACTCATGCAGTCACTTCAAGAGGATGATGAAAATTCTGTAAGTTTTATCTCACATTTCTATTGTTTGTCCTAAGGTATTGGCTGCATAATTCTGAACTAAAAGATAATTGGGTTTTGTGGCAGGTAGGAGCTCCACATATCATTGCCAAGCCAACACCCAGTGGTATGTTCATATTCTTTCCTCAACTATGGATGGTTTCTTAACCAGTTAATGCTTCCTTTTCCTTGTTCTGTGTAAGTGGGGCTTGTTTGGGTCTCATGGTATAGAGAGCTTGCGAGTATTTCCATAATGATTGAAATTTTGCCAGCTGTTGCATTTCGATTTTCTGTCAGTCATTACCGTTCGAAGTGATGAATTGGGTGATTTGTGTTTTAATGTTATATTGGAAATAGAAGTATGCCTAATCAAACATTAAAAGGAATGCACAATATATGGTGATTATGTGCGATTGACCATTGAAGGTACTCAGCTACATACGGTGTATATGCCAGGAGGAAGTGAATTGTTTGCATAAGTTTTGTGTTTCATCTGCCAAATGACTAGTTCTTTGTCATTTTTTCTTTTTAATTTGTTTCAGAAGAAGATCCATTGCCACCTTCAAGAACATCTTCATTTCGGAGCCAATTCTCTGAAATTGGAAACTCATTTGCTGAGGATCGTGAGACTGATAGTATGTGGCCATTTTGTTTTTGCATGTTTCTTCACTTCTTTGTTATCTGTTAGACAGCTTAGGGAGAGTTTGGTTTTTACTGCTGAAGTTCCCTGGAAAAAAGAAAGGACATTATAAAGTTCTTGTGTGGAGTTACGTCACAGAGGGAGAAAGAGAATAAAGTGGAAAGTAGGGTAGAAAGAGAAAATTTAAACACCTAACTCACATTTACTGTTATCGCAGATTCACGATTCAACATATCACACAATTTCCTTCTAGCATCCCAGACCAGCACACCTAAATTTACTCCTCCTGGAACCCCTCCAAGTTTATCAGCTTCAGTGTCGCCAACAAAAACATCTAAACCAGTGTCCCCAAGACGACATTCAATGTCATTTTCTACCTCTAGAGGCTTGCTCGACGAAAGATCTTCTACGTTTTCTTCTCCGCCTCCAACCCATCACAGTTCAATTTCAAGCTCTGATGCAGGATCGCAAAGTGGTTAGTTTGATAATATTCATTTAATTCCTTTAGGTGCTTAAGTGTTATTAGCTTTGGCTAAATGTACTAATGCATTAGCTACATGTGTTTTCTTTGGCCATATTGAGTTGGTGGTGTTTGATGGAAGGAAGTCTGATGATTGTGAAATTTTATTAGGGATGTTAACACCTATGGCTGACGATCAGTCTTTGACCACTTATAGGTCTACATAGCCAGTAGTTTCTTGGTTAAAAGAGGTTGAATGAAAATT
Source organism: Erythroxylum gracilipes (assembly GCA_026413385.1). Classification (NCBI taxonomy): domain Eukaryota; kingdom Viridiplantae; phylum Streptophyta; class Magnoliopsida; order Malpighiales; family Erythroxylaceae; genus Erythroxylum; species Erythroxylum gracilipes. Next base: position 45,155,066 of record JANZLC010000202.1, read on the forward strand.
GATAATGAAGGTCTCTTGGTTACTTTACTTGTACCAGAATGAAGCACATGGATTAAGAAGGATAAACCTGATGTTGAAATGATTATCATTTCACCTATCATCCTAGTGCCGTGATCTGTGATGAGGGATAAACCATGTTTAAGTTTAGTTTGCTTTTTAGCTGTTAAAATAACATTGCCTTTTGTTTCTTTCAGGACGAACTCGAGTTGACGGTAAAGAATTCTTTCGGCAAGTCAGGTAAAGAACCATGGTGGTTGAATATTTTCAACCTCGTGCAAAGTTCCATGAGTGAAATTCTAGTGCATTTATACTTGTGCCACATATACTCCATACTTGCCAAGACATTGTATTGATGTGTTAGCACTTGGCACTAAGTTGCTGAGTTTATCACCACCTATTAATGTTTATCCCTCAATTCCTGACTTATCAAATGTTATCTTCTGACTCTTTCTTTTGTTTCATCAGGAGTCGTTTGTCTTATGAGCAGTTTGGTGCATTTCTTGCGAATGTCAAGGAATTGAATGCCCACAAACAAACTAAAGAGGTTCAACCTTCTCACCCTCTTGTTTGTTCGCTTGCTTGCTCTTCCTGTATTATATATGTGTATGTATATATATGAGTGCACTTATTTACACCATTCTCACCGTTCTGTACTATCTCAGGAGACCCTGAAAAAGGCGGATGAGATATTCGGTCCTGAGAACAGGGATCTTTATGCAATATTTGAGGGTTTAATCACTCGTAGTCTTCACTGAAGCAATATTCTACTGACAATTTAGTGAGTACCGGCATGGATATGATCACTTTACACTGTATCTTTAGTATCTTTTGCTGTAAACCAATTGTAAGTAAACTCTCATACCATTCATCTTTTTTGTTTTACCTCAAATTCCTTGGTTCAGAATCAGAATTTACCTAAATGCATCAGAAGAAAAATAAACCTTCAAATCAATTACCCGTCTCCTTCACTAGTCTTCCCTAAGAAATGGTCTTCTGCACTTTTTTCTTGCAGATGATCAATGTAGATCCCATCATAGATCTGGCAAGTTAGTGCTTAACATGTATCTTCATAGGCTTATGTTTGTGCCTGCAATTTTTAGGGTCTAAATCACTTTTCAAGCTATACCCACCACGTTGTATGAAAATTGATGAGACATGCCTCAAACAGAACAGCTTTTGTACATGAAATAACAATCTTACTGATAAGGTTTTTTAAACTATGTTAAAATTTATATATTATATGATGTCTTGGTAGGGGTTTTTCAGGTAGTATAATTCACTTCTTTCTATCCCAAACTTACCTTATATAAATTGAAAAACCTGAGTTTGGCAAAAGTTAGGTGTCAACGTTAATCTAATTGACTTCAAGTTAATATATGATTAAAAAAGTTTCAGACCTTGGGATGAAGGGGCCCTGGTCTGAACCCAGCCGCAAGCCGAATTTCGGCTTCACCGACTGAGAAAAAGCTAATGTCTCCATATGTATCGGCTTCTGGCTGGGTTCATATATATATTCTTTTGAAACAGAAAAACCCCGTAGTTATTATGCTGTAGATGCGTATTAAGTAAACTTTTGAATTAATGCAATAGATTACATATTATTCCAATTAAGTATTTTCTACTAAGTAAAGTCTTGTATAATATGTTCGATTAAGAGAGTGAAAGTAAGGTGATTTAACACACAAGATCTTTTGGTTTCATGCCCTGCTCTATTAACTCAACCACTCTAGGGGCTTCTCCGTATATACAATCCTTGGGATGACATGGTTTTCATCAAATTTTCATATCTCTGAAGCAATTTAAAGACTAACAAAATCTGAAAACAAAGGCTGCCATATTTTAGAGTTCTGCCTTAAACCTTTGAGGTAGCATTAGAGGGATGACATTTTAATTCTAATTTCACTCAAGTTTAAAATTAATGAGTGAAATTAAATTTGACTGTCAAAAGCTAGTTTGAATAATTTACCGTGTTTTGATGAATTATATTGAAATTATATGGTTTGACAGTTTAAGTGGAATTGAATTTGATTAAATTTAATCTAAATATTAGTTCGAATAGTTTGAATATTTTTATTAAATGATAGTATTTTAATTAATTGTATTAAAATAACATTTTTATGACTGTCTAAATAAAATTAAAACAGAATGAAAGCAGCATATGTCCACTTTATTAATTATATTTTTATCTTTGTTTCCATGCAAGTTTGAAATTAGTTCAACCTGACCTGAACTAAATTCAAGTTAAGAGCTTAATTTAGAACGTTATTTTTGAAATTTTGGATTTTATAAATTTTAAAAATTTTAAGAAAAGCAACATTGTCTTTAGTAAAATGTTTTTCAAGTTTTAAATTAAAAATTGTATGTCCCAAGCTAAAATTAAAAATATTGGGTCAGGTTTGGGCCTGAACAGACCCTCCCCGACAAGTTCTTGGCCCGATTTGGAGGGAAAATTTTCTACGTGCATGCCTCGATGCACTAGAATTATTGGAAATTAAATTTGGACTGATTTAATTTAAATTGTTTTTTCCAAAAATAAGTTGTCTTCAACAAGAATTCAATGAGAGAGAGAGCCGAATCTCAAGCATCAATGTCTGGTAAAAACTCCAACATGTTTGGAGAACTCACGTTCCAGGACCAGTCGCTATCTTTCATCTCCCACAAACCTTTCTCTCTTTCTCTCTCTCTCTGTACGACGTACACACAGACAGACACATTGTTTTCTTTTCTCTCTCTCTCTACCTCTCTGTATGTTTCCGACACCTCTTAGAGGTATTATGGAAGACGTCCGAAAACGTTCAGCTATTATTCGGTACTTTCTTGGTCTCTCTTTTGATATGAACGAACCCTTTTGGGCTCTGGTTGTGAGAACTTGAAAAGGATGATCTTTTTGATGTTATAACAACGTTTAGATGATGTTCTGTTAAATTTTTTTTGGGTTTAACTTCCAACTGCTTTTCTGTCCAACTTACTACAACTCACAATTCTGGTATGGTTTCTGTTAACGGACAATTATTGCTTTTTTATAATCTTTGTTGTTGGTTTTATTGTGTGAAATGCTTGAGTAATAACAGAAACGGATGCTTTTCCGAGTCTGCCTGTCTTCCATTTCTGATAGTAGTTTCCAACGTTTTTGGGAGATCGAATGATGTTTGATGATTTGATGAATCAGAGTTTCTAGTTCCTTAAGGATTTTTGGTCACATTCTCTACATTATTGATATAAGTCGAACAATTGGTGATCATATTGGCAGCCATAGTTTCCGGGACTCCGCCACGAAAAACCATAAAGAGGAGCCTCTTAATCCTGAGGGACGCAGGATTCAGCGAGCAGGGTTCTCTGCTTCTTTCTCTTCAGAGGGTATGATACTTGGCATTAAAATCCCTTTAAGAAAAAACATAGACACAATGAGTTATTTCTCTGCTCATCCTTTGATTTCTTTTCTCAAAGACATGAGATCTTTCCTGGAAGGGGAAGATCATGAGGGTGGATCCAAGGAGAGATTAGATCAAGAACGCCCTGCAAAAGATGTTCATGATCATGATCAGGAAGAGTGTTCAGTTAGCTTAGACACTGAAACAACTCCTCATGCAAACAACTCCAACAGCACTGAATCCGATACGGGATCTTCCAGGACAAGCACTTCGGATTCAGAGGGCCATCAGAATCCGATAATCCCGAATTGGAAGGACTTGTTTCGTGTTTTCAGCCCCAAGAGAATAAATAATTTGAGAAAAGGTGTTCCCAAGCTCACTAGAAGAAAGAGCAAAAGGATAAGAGATGCAATGGTGCCAGCTATTCCTGTGAATAATACTGCCAGTGCTCTCACTGCTTTTGATGCTGATCTCTGCTATTTGAAACCTTCCTGGAAGAACTATGCACTCTCCGAAATCCAAGCTGCAACTGATAATTTCAGCCGTGGTTCGTTCTTGCATCTAGACCCTGAGTAATTGTAGTTACACCATTATTTCTCTTTTTCCTTTTGATCTGTAGTTCATTGTTGCAGTAGACTGACAAAGCTATATTGTTTCTCTGTTTGAAGAAAACTTGATCGGAGAAGGTGGCTATGCAGAAGTTTATAGGGGTCAGTTGGAAGATGGGAAGTGGGTTGCAATCAAACGGCTAACCAGAGGATCACCGGAAGAAATGACTATGGACTTCTTATCAGAGCTTGGAATAATAGTGCATGTTGATCATCCGAATATTGCTAAGTTAGTTGGATATGGGGTTGAAGATGGGATGCACCTTGTTCTTCAGTTGTCTGTCAATGGAAGCTTGTCATCAATACTCTATGGTTAGTTTTCTGCTATTTCTAGAAGATCTTCACCTTCATTTTCTGTACAAATTTCGATCTTAACGTGTCAATTCTCTTGTTTTGTATAGGCCCGAGGGAGAAACTGAGTTGGGAAATCAGATACAAAGTGGCCGTAGGAACTGCTCAGGGCCTTCTCTATCTTCATGAGGGATGCCAAAGGAGAATCATCCACAAAGATATAAAGGCTTCCAATATATTGCTAACGGAGGATTTTGAACCTCAGGTGAGTTTTCTGATGATGAATGTACAAGTTAGGATTGTTTCTTTCCTCATATGGCTCATTTTTAAACTTTTAACTTTCTGCAGATTTCTGATTTTGGGCTTGCAAAGTGGTTACCAGAGCAATGGACTCATCACACGGTATCAAAAGTCGAAGGCACATTCGGGTTTGTAATCCAAAACTTTCGTATTGTTTCTGCACCATCGGCAATCACACTTCCAAGTAAAAATCTGATCTTTTTATTGTCACCTGACAGATATCTCCCACCTGAGTTCTTCATGCATGGCATAGTAGATGAGAAGACAGATGTTTTTGCATTTGGGGTACTGCTATTAGAACTGATCACTGGGAAGCAAGCTATAGACAGTTCTCAGAGAAGTCTTGTGATGTGGGTATGTATGATTCTTCTATCTGCTCCTCAGATCTATTTAGAGTTCTTGTTATTAGCAACCCAATATTTAAGCTGTAATGAAAAATTTTGATGCAGGCAAAACCTCTGCTCATGAAGAATGATATTAAGGAGCTTATTGATCCTGTCCTGGGAGATGCTTATGACCCAGAACAGATGGACAGTGTCATCTGCACAGCTTCTATCTGTATAGATCAGTGCTCCGCAGAAAGACCTCAAATGAACCAGGTACCTCCTTAGCCGTAAAATAACATGCTTCTGCTTAAATTTCAGAAACATCGTTGTTTCTAAGACAGCTTCCGTTTACATTTTGATGCAGGTTGTAAAGATGCTTAAGGGAGAGGAGAACAGTTCCGAGGAGGTGAAAATGCGCCAAAAGTCTAAGAAGCTCCAGAGAACATACTCTGAGGAGCTTTTAGATGCAGAAGAGTACAACTCAACCAAGTATCTAAGCGACCTGAATCGACATATGGAAGTTGTTTTAGGCCGCCGTAACGGAAGCTCCGAGGACTACGGCTCGTCCATGGACTTGAATGATCAACACATGGAGCTTGCTTTGGGCCAGACTGAACGTTGAAGGCTTGTCTAAAGTCTTAAGACAGAAAATTTCATGGACACATCAGAAACAAACATTGCTTCTTCCTCCTCCATGACTGCAGAATTCTGGCAGACTTGAGGTCATGTTGCAAAACAGTACAGAATCAAGCTCACCAGTAGAGTAAAACTGGCAAGATGAAGATTTAGAGCAGTTTGGAGGAGGAAGGAGATTCACAGCTAGCTAGGCAAGCATTTTAAAAGAGCATTGGAGACTGAGTTCAGGTCTTCCTGTCTTGCGGGGATAACAACAAAAATCTGGAATAGGAACACTATTGGAAATATTTAAATATTTCTTTATTAAAAATTTTGAAAAATATTTATATTTAAATATTTCTTTATTAATTTTTTTCTTTCTAAATTTTAGTTAGACATTAAAAGGGTTAGTTGGGATTAGTTACCCATCAACTAAACTTCTACGACCTTTAATTAAGCAACATTATTAAAGATAAGGGCTTAATCAAAACCTAATTCTAAAAACTTGCACTACAATTTTGTCTCTCGTAAAAGATTTACCCAGTTCGAACGGGAATTAGTCTAAATATAAATAATTTAAAAGTATCTTTTTATAATTGGAACCTTTTGTTTTTTCTGTAAAAAACCTACCTAATTCAAGCGGGGATTAGTCTTATATGGATAGTTTAAAATTACCTCTTCATAAATGAACCTTCGTAGAGTAACTTGTTTGAAACTAAAAAAAAAAGTGATAAATAATCAAATACTTTAGATCTAAAACGACGTAGTTTTACTGGCGCCGAACTTACCTGCTACATTGACCAGTAATGGTTTTGGAGCTAAGAAGTCACCCATCATATCTGGTTATTATCTGGCGAAATATCGTCACTTTCCCTGAAAGTCTCTCACTTTCTCTATATCCAATGACTAGTCTGGTTTATTCTCTTCAATTTTTGTTTTTGTTCTCTTTGATCCTTCATAAGTGTAGCTCTTATCCAGCTTCTTCAACTTCCCTCATCAACCCCTCCAAAGTCAAACAAGTCTCTTGGAAACCAAGGTCTCTCTTGTTCTTCGTGTTTCGGTTGCCCAGAAAACAAACTTTTGATCCTTTAGTTACTTGTGCTTTCACTTTTCCAGTTAAAAGTGGGATTCCAAATAAGAAAAACTGGAATAGAGTAAATAAATGTATAACATCGAGGGTTTGTATATAAGTTTTTGGTTAAAGTTTAGATTTTTTTTTGCGATTTCGCAGGGCGTTTGTGTACGAAGGTTTTCTTACGGACTTGGAATGCGACCACCTGATCTCTCTGGTAAGTCCAGTCAAATTCAAGCTCTTAACTTGTGATTTGCTAAAGCTAACGTGAATTGTGCTTTTCTTTGCTCGATTTGTGAAATTTAGGCCAAATCTGAGCTGAAGAGATCCGCGGTGGCGGATAATGTTAGTGGAAAGAGTAAGCTCAGTGAAGTTAGAACTAGCTCCGGCATGTTTATTCATAAAGCAAAGGTAACCAACTTCTTGATTTTGTTTTAACGCGGTACTGTTGATCATCATTTGAGAGATTACTAAACAATTATTAATGGCTGCACTGCATCTCAAATTATATTAGAAACTGTAATTCTAATGTAGTTGGGTACAATACTTCAATACCGTGGGTGGACTTTTTGAAGGGGTAGCTTTATTTAGCAAATGTTAAGATGTAAACTCGTGGATTAATGACAGTTGTTTCTTTTAATCTTCACCTGATGTATGTTTAGCATATGCTGTTTGAACTACACCAATCATCTATTGCCGAACTGTTAGAAATGGTTGGAGTTCAGCCTTTTGATGGCAGCATGAAGACCTTAGGAAAACACTGATTGCTTCTTTTCTTCAATGGGTGCAAGTGTAACCCTTCATGCACTTTGCTTCCTTTTTTCAGGATCCGATTGTTGCAGGTATAGAGGAGAAAATTGCATCATGGACCTTTCTTCCAAAAGGTGTGCTGTTACTAAATTGTGCTTAGATTTTAGAATCTTTCACCTGAAAGTTGACTATGTTGGTCTATTTTCTTCCAAATTTAATAGCTTTGTTTCTTCTGTTGTTTTCAATGATATTATAGTCATGCTAAGTAATGATTAAACAGGGAAGTTTACATGGCAATTTTTTTTTAATTCGGATAGATGGTATTAGAATCTCTGATTTGGCTATTAAGTCTTATTCGATCCATGCAAGGCAGGCTAGGCCTTGCTAAGGTCATGTTACAAGCCTTACCTGTTATGGCTGTATGAAGCTCATTCTGGTTTGTTCTGTGGCCATGCTTAAACTGCACAATACGTTCTGTTATTTCCAGCTTAAACAGCTCAGTGATTTCACTAGTTTGCTGCTCCATTTTACAAAGTATTCAGAGTTCTTTTGTGAATCTTGAATCATCAAAACCATGCTTGGGCCTGATCAAAGCATGAGAGGCTGTCAAAAACTATTTCTCTATTTTGCATCGCCTGTTTGAGCTACTACTACCATGGAAGCATATACAATCTTTTTGTTGCATAATACTTTGGCTAGTTTTGAGTTAATGATTTTGTATTTATTGTATTTGCCTCTTTTTGGGAAACCTCATCCTGCTAACAACAAGATTTACTATGCAATGAATTTATCAAAACTAACCTTATCTACCTGAGTCTGTGAAAAGCAACTTCTTAATACTTATCATGTTTCAGTTGTGTGCTTGTCATTTTTTAATGAATTGAAGTGGATTTATTTTTCGTGCTTTCTAGAATCATGCCACCCATTGCCTTCTGGATGTTAGATGGTCATGGAAGCATGCATTTTCAATGCAAATATGCAAGATAGTTTTGGTTTTGGCATCTAGCTAGGAAATGACTGGATATTGTTGTAAGCACAGTATTGATCTTTGCTGTTTAATCTTTTATGACTGTAGAAAATGGAGAAGATATACAAGTTTTAAGGTATGAGCATGGGCAGAAATATGATCCCCACTACGATTACTTCGCTGACCAGGTCAATATTGCCCGTGGTGGACATCGCCTGGCAACTGTACTCATGTACCTTACTGATGTGGTGAAAGGTGGAGAAACGGTGTTCCCTTCGGCAGAGGTTAGTTCAAACACCTTTGATTTATATATACAAGGTCGTGATCATGAATAATTAAAGATTAATTCTTTTATCAAAATCCTTCTACAGTAGTCAGATTTCATTGGATATATGTTAATGATGGATAAAATCATCTAAAAAATAAGCTGACTCTCGATTCATTTTAATATCGTTGCACAATCGCTTTCGGACCAATGTTCCAGTGAGAGAAGCAGGATTTTTTAGGTGTTTTGGAGGAAAACTGAACTACTTAATGACTCTTGCTGTAACTAGAAACTCATGTAATGGCAACTTGACAGCAGGAATCTCGGTATCATCACAAAGCTTCTGTCAAAGATGAAAATCTGTCCGAGTGTGGAAAACAAGGAATTGCAGGTCAGTTGTTGAATAGATCATTAAGTGTCAGTTCCCTTTTTATTCATACGTTGTGTTTCAACTGATTGACATGTTCCCCTGCGATGAAATTTAAGTGAAACCGCGAAGAGGTGATGCCCTTCTCTTCTTCAGTCTCCATCCAACTGCCATTCCAGATCCAAGCAGTCTACATGCAGGATGCCCTGTGATTGAAGGTGAGAAATGGTCAGCAACAAAGTGGATTCACGTGGACTCATTCGACAAGACTTTGAATGTTGGTGGAAACTGTACGGATCTAAACGATAGTTGCGAGAGATGGGCTGCTCTTGGGGAGTGCAACAGAAACCCTGAGTACATGGTGGGATCTCCAGAACTTCCAGGATACTGTAGAAGGAGTTGTAACATATGCTAAAATTCTAGGCCACAAATCCTGCAGAGATTGATGTCTAAGAAGCACCTTACGGTCAGCTTTTCTTCTTCTTTTTTCTTTTTCTGGTCCTGTAATTGATTTGTTTCCTCCTTTCAAATCACATCTTGGTTTTAATAGAATTTTCCCCGTAAACAATCAAACAGCATGTTACTAGTAATATCAAATACTTTGTAATAATTGAAAAGTTGAAGCTGGACTCTGAGCTCTTCTACTAGCCAGGTTTTAATGTCCTTGATGATATGATATTCCATATGATGAGTAAAAGAGAATGTGGTGGGATGAATTATGCTCTTTGAAGGACAATGGATTAGATTCCCATCATATCAAAACAGAAGTCTAAAGTTTGTATGACTCTTGTTATTGTTATGTTCATCACTTTTGGTAATTGATGTTGTGTTTATTTACTAAAAATTCATGGGATATATTCTTTTTTATCTTCAACTTGCGGAATGAGAAATCAAATATATGATGGTTCTCTGATCCATCTCTTGAAATAGAATGATTCATCTTTTGAGTCTCTTGACAGCCCATCTTTTAGTCGGATAGTTCATGTTCTCCAAGTCATCTCTTATATTTTATGAGATTCATGTAAAGAACAGAGATGATAAGAATAACAATAAGAAACAGAAAAGGTAAGGATTCTGATTCTGCCTCCACGTTCTTGGAATTGATCTCTCACCAAAGCAAGAAAAGAAAAGGCATTTTCAATTTCCAATTGAAGTCTACTTTACTTTACATGCAATTTTTTAATTTTTATTTTTAAAAGCCACAATAAATCATATCATTCTTCTCCAGCTGTCCTTCCTTCTTCCATGGAAGTTGTATCCATTTTAAGAACACTAATCACAGCTGTACCCTATATTATATATATATATAGATCACTTACCTACTTTGAAATCGAATCGATAAAGTTACTCTTTTATAACCATAATATCGTACGTTTAAGTCACACAAACTTATATTTCGATTTCTTTGTTAATTTTTTTTATAAATGTTAAATTACATATTTAATAAATCATTTAATAGATTAATAAATTAAAAGTCAATAAATATTAATAGATTTACGTTCTCAAACCAACAAATTGAATAAACTTTCGAATTGTATGATAATTGATAAGCTAAATTTTGTAAATAAAATTTAAAGTCAATGATTGGAGAAAACTTATGCATTTATCTTTTTATAGTAGAAAACATAATTAAAAGAAATGTTGGAAACAGGTTAGTTGCATTTTGGAAACAGGACATTTGTCCCCTATGTAAAAATGATTTGTCAATTTTTCTTTTTTCTTGCAACAGACGTGTCGATTGGTTAGTCAAGTATGCGAACCATTTTGTTATTAGTGTCCATCATTTTTTTACAACACCCGTTGGGTAGGGATGACAATAGGTTAGCTCTCGCCAATTTTTTCAAAATAATTGTTTTAAAATTAAAAATATAGAACAACTTATTTTTTTTTAATTGCATCTAAGTTTGGACTATCCAGACCCAATCTTACACGAGACTCAACTCTTTTAAATAAAATGGTATTATTTTGCTTTGAATAATTAAATTTCGAGTCAGTTTAGGCTTAAGCCTGACCTATTAAAAATAACTAAATTTAGGCTAAAAATTGCCATCCTTACCGTTAGGTACCACTTAGGGTCCGTTTGGTTGAGCTTTTGTCAGTAGAGCTTTTGCCAGTAGAACTTTTATGAGAAGAGCTTTTTTAAAAAGCCAGTTGACTGTTTGACTGTCAATTAAAAAATAGCTTTTTTAAAAGTGCTTCATACAGTAGACTGTTTGGCAACGAAAAAATAAAAAGCACTT
>JANZLC010000202.1:45166366-45177767 GCA_026413385.1 Erythroxylum gracilipes
ACAATATTATTGGTATTAATACAGAAACCCAAGTTACAAACTAAACATCATTTTTTATACCCATTCCTATTCCCATTTACATTCTCATTCCCTTCTACTATTATACCTATACCCATTCCCAAACCCGTGCTTAAATCAAACGCTCCCTTAGCGTGTAATTTGTTTTGTTTGTTTTCCTTTAAAAAACAAAATTTCTTTTTTCTTGCAGATTTACACGTACTAAGATCAGATATTCGTCAAACCCACGTGCTAGTTACAATCGAAGGAAGGGGAAATCAAATGAAAATGGTAAGAAAATAAAAAAGGAATCAATGGGTGCGCAAATGAGATGAAAAGTTTGTTGCTTTTGGGGCCTTAAATGTACATGCACGATGTCAAGAGAGAATCCACGAAAAACAAAATACTCAGAAAAGTTAAAACAGCTCAAATCCAGAGAAGAGGATTAAAAAAAGGTGGGTAAGACTCTGTTTGTGTGCAGTGTACTTGGGCAGACCTGAAAAGCAAGCGAAAGTTTGGATCTTTGTGCTCTATTCGCATTAAATTCATCAAATCCCTTTCAAAGTTTTTGTCAAGCAGTTATATCCACCTGGGTTTTGCAAATAATTCCACAAGGACTGCAAATTAATCCAAAGGTCAGAGCTTCTAGAGAGCAACTGAGGGAAATCATGGAGGTGGGTCAGATGCAGAGAACATGGGTTGAATATACCAAGTCTTTGTTTAGGGAGGTAATATTACCAGAAAGTGTACATTTGTGCCTAATTTGTTTTGTTTGTGTTTCGTCGTTACCTTGTTGGATTCTCACTTGTGGTGTGATATCTTTTTTTTCTACTTTTTGTTTGTGATGGTGAAGGGTTTCCTGGATAGTCAGTTCTCACAGCTTCAGTTACTGCAAGATGAAAGCAACCCAGATTTTGTCGTTGAAGTGGTGACTCTTTTCTTTCAAGATTCTGAGAGGCTTCTCAATGATCTTACCAGGGTTTTGTAAGAACTGAGAACTCCTGTCTCTCCCACCTCTCTTTTTACATCCTCTCTGTCCCATAGAAGTTTATTGTAGGATTAAGTTCTTGGGTTTTTTCACTACTTCTTGCTGGTTTTTTCCTTCCAAGTGTTAGCCAAATCCTTGCTGATTCTACTTTTCCATTTATCTTCCCTAGAGAGTTCCCAAATGTTGATTTCAAAAAGGTTGATGCACATGTTCACCAGTTGAAAGGTAGCAGCTCCAGGTAACTCCTTTTCTCAGCCTGAAAGTTACACTTGTCATGGTCTTCTTGAGTAATTAATCCCTACTTCTTTAGCACCCCTTGTGTTCATTCATCTTTAGTATACTGTGCCTCATTTAAGACCATGGGATAGGTACTGAACCACAAAGAAGAGTGCAAATTAGAGACTTGAAATAGGAACTGAGACATTTAATGGTGGAATGTTAGTGTTTTTTCCTGTTTAGTTCATCTTTATTACAGGAGAAGATAAAAGAAAATCTTTTTTTCTCGGTTTTATACAGCATAGGCGCTCAGAGAGTTAAGAATTCCTGCATTAGGTTCCGCATGTTCTGCGAGGAACGGAACATTGATGGGTGAGTTTTACCTTGTTCTTTACTACTAGATTTATTTTTTCTTTTCTCGTTTATCTATTTTTCTCTGCCATCACAATTTTTTTTATATTTTAAACTAAGCATTCATTTGAAACTTTAAGCTATGAGTTGTATAATATCACAAGTACGATATTTTATCCCTGTTGCAGGTGCCTGAAATGCCTGCAGCAATTGAAAGATGAGTACTATACGGTGAAGAACAGGCTTGAAGCTTTGATCAGGGTGACTGCACTTTGCACTTGCTTAATTTCATTCTTGTTCTGGTTAGATTTGTGTTTACCAAGTTCATATTCATATCCAAGTTTAATATGATGCTGTGCTGTTATTGGTTGCAGCTGGAGCAACAGATTGTTGCAGCTGGTGGGTCAATTCCAATCGAAGAGTTGACTTTTTAATCCGACTAGACTTGGGAAAACTTGAGAGAGGGAATTGCTGTCAAGAGCAAATTTTGTAATTTTTGTTGCATTTCTCTCCCTGTAAGATTCTATTTGATTAGACAATGTGTTTGTATGAAATTTGTTAAAAGACACCTTCTACCAGTTCTTATCATGGCACCAAAAAATCAAGAGAACCTTAATGTTAATGTTTGATCTTTTATTATTCACCATCTGTTCCTTTATTTGTTCTACAAAATATTTGAGCAATTTGATAGATTGGTGTGTGCATCAGTTGTTCTGATACTGATCAATTACAATATAAAAGCTGCTTAGTTTCCAAATGCTTTTGAGGAGCAATGTGAGTCTCAGGTTTTTCACATGCTGAGAAGCTTCTTTTTCCTCTGATTCCTTAGGCTGCACGTTGAGACAACTGGGGAAGGCGAGTATAAATTCCTTAAAACCCTCAGATGATTTCAGTTTATTGAGCTACTAGAACTGATGGTTTCTGATTGTGTAAACATTTTTCTTGTTTAGCTGATTACCCTACTCTTGAATCCTGCCTGGGAAAGGTTGAGAGCCGAAGTTTGAGCTGTAGCATGGTTATCTACTATAGTGGGGACATGGGGTGTTATTGCATAGTTGGCATCAAAGGTTTATGAATTTAGAAAGGAACATATAGACAAGTTTATAGTTTTATACAATTTGGTTGAACAGCCAATATAGGAATATGAATCAGTTGGTAAGATATGAATTCACTGTCAGCTGTGACCTGTCCTGCCAGAGACAGGTTGTGGTAGTTCTTTGTTTATTGTTTGTTCAAGATCTCCTGGAAAAAGACCAATAACCCATCACCAAAGATTAGATTTGGGTTTGTGAAATATGTTATGTTAATGTTTGTTGAAAGAGAGCAGGAAAAGCTTTTCGTGACAGTTCAGCCAACCAGTATGAATCATGTGAAAACCATAAAAAGCCAAGAGGAGATTGGTTACTAAGACATGCTTTGAACTGTTTAACCACCATTAAATTATTCTGAAGTACATTATAAGAGCATCTTTGACTGAAGAACCTCAGTGTATTAATGGTGGGTGGCCAACTTAAAGCTTTAGTTTGGTGGTTGTGAGTTATTTAGTTGACTAGAACAGAATAAAAAAAGTTCCTTTCAAAAGCAACAATTGGATGATAAGAGTCAAGTGGTAATTAAGATCAACAACAGTGATTACTGTGCACTAAAGGGTTAATAACTTGGTTTCATAAGCTTGACAAATAGATGACAAGATAGAAAAATCAATGAATTCAAAAAAGGGTGATTACTATGTATAGAGGATCTAATTGCTGCTCACTGTGGTTATGAGCAAATCAGATAAGATTTAAAGCACAGGTTTTCCTTTTTCTTCTTATTTGTGCAACTGTATTTGGGACATGGATATAACATAATTAAACTCAACTTCTTTCTTTTTATTCAAAGGAAAGCATAAAGGCTCCATCAAGGTTCAAACTAATAATAGATAACACATCAGCATGTTCTTTGGTTCACATAGTTCAATCACTTCATACAGTAGTCCTATACTCCTATGAACTTATCATCACATGCACATGGATGCTATGGCATATTTCTATTAGAAATTAGATTATTAATAGAATTAGATTATTAAGCTCATCATAATTAGATCTTATTTATTAAACTTTATCTTTATAATAAACCAAAAATTTTCCTATAAATAACATTCAAAGTCCGAAATTAGGAAAATTTTAACATGAAGTACTTTATGAGACAAGGCAATGCTTTCTAAAGTAGATATTTATGTATACGAGAGAACATGATAATTTAAGGGTTATGCAGCACAATGCACCTAGTTATATAAACAAGTCACCGGAATTCTGTGGTAATATTTTCAGCATACTATTTGATTCACAAACATAACCCTCTTTTTAATTTGATCTCAAGCATTGTTCCAGTAAAAGCTCTACTGGTTAGACTAATGGCATACACTGAGACTACTGCATGTTATGAGTACAAAATCATTAATCCCATTCTGAACTCGACGAGTTTAAGTATACTTGCAGTTCAGTTTGGTGGTATGCTCCAAATTCTTCTCTGTTCATCAAAGCTTTCTGTGGCTGCAGATTGGTTCTTGGTGCCCAGTTGATATGCAAAATGAGCATAATATGCTGTAGAGTCCACATTTTCCAATATGTTGATTAGTTTTCCCTGATTTACATCTATTTGAGTTTGTCCATCTTCAGATTCAACACCTTCAGCAACTATCTTGATGGGTTTGACTTGAAATGTTGGGTTCAGCAAGGAATGATTGCCTGCTAAGACTGCTGCTCCTAGGATTTCTCCTAAGAAAGTATCCTGCAGAAGAGTATTGTTCAGTAATGGAGTCTAGAGTAGCAGAAACTGCAGAAGAAAAACCAAGATTTTCACAGTTCACACATCAAAATATGGCTGCAAAACTGATTGACGTGTCAAAACCTTACCGTGTGATGATATCTGTAATGCGTTTGTTGCAATCTGTAAAGACTTAACAGTAAACTATGGGCAAACAATGCCTCAGGTGTCTGCTTTGTCCGCTGAAGCCTTTCTAGGATTTCAGGAAAGGAGCTGACCCTACGTTGGATGCCAAGAGGAATGAGGGTGATATTAAGTGATGACTCAAAGACAGTCTTTGCAGCCGATGGGTCAAGAAACATGTTCATCTCTGAATAGTGATTGGAATGAATGTTCAAGACATTTCCTCTGTCCATAGTATTGTTGATGATGTGTCCTCCAACAATGTAGACATCCTGCAATAAGCTTTCAACACATTTTCTTTCTAAATAAAACAATGAGATGGAAACTTGATTCTTGTGCATCAGATGGGGTTGAAGCCATGATTCTCAATTTTGATAGCTTTCTTTTAGTCAAGATCACTTTATTGACATTGAAAATGTCACTTCCATGTGCATTCGGAGACAATGGCTTATGAGGGAACTTTTAATCTGTCTGACAATGTTGTATTATACTTGATCGATGTTATTTTCTTGCACAGAAATCTTAAAACATTTGCAAACTGCATAAAGCTTGTGATATGTTAATTTTAACTGTTAAAAAATGAATTGAAAGACATGAATGGTCCAGTTACCTGAATCACAGTGCTTAGGTCATTCCCTGATAGAAGAATGATCTTGGCTAAATTAGTCAAGGGTCCATTGGTCAATAGAGTAATCTTAGACCCTGGTTCCAATGTTCTCAGTGTGGACTCCCAGATTTCCAGTGCTAGAGGCTGTCTAAATTCAGGATGATCTGTGTTATGAGGAGTTCCATATCTTGCAGACTTTTGTGCTGTATACCTTAAGAAAGTGAAAATCAAGATTGATCAAGGAATCAGAACCTTCAAATGCCCAAGATGGAAGTGAAATGAAATACACCATCCGTGCTATCCGAGTTCACCTCCTTGGGCTTCGCGGTAAATTGCGTGCAAGTCCATAAACAGTGTCTGAGTCCAGAAATCCACCACTCCCATGTGGGATGGCCTTAACATACTTGCAGTCTCCAACAGCAGAGAACAATGCATCAGACTGGTTCATTGCAAATACATCTCCTAGACCAACTGGAACATCATCACGACCCATCATATGCAGTAAGTCATAAACAACATCTATTGTTGCAGCATTTGCCCAGCCAGTTGGACTTACTATAATTGCCTGGATGAAAGAAGCAAGACAAATTACTTACTTCAACCTGGAGGTGTCTATATTCAGAATTGCAGCATTGTAGTTTTTTCTAGTGAAAGACAACCAATATTGTTCAATATTAACCATGCAATGCACTAACGTCTAGGAAGATTACATCACATCATCATTGAGGAACCAAGTCTTAATTGAGCTTTTGCTTTGGCCACAAGTATCTAACATCCACCAAGTCATGACCAATTTAACTTACATGACCAATTTAACCTATATTTGCATGCCATAGGTTTTCTACATTATAAATTTTCAATCCTCAAACTCTGTGTTTGCACTAGATTTAACTTTTTACAAGGTCAAGGTGAATCCAGTGGACCTAGAAACATAAGATGGCCTTACCTTGAGGTCGATTACTTCAGCTGGTACTTTGAGGAGGTAAAGCAGAGCCAGAAAATCTCCAGCACTCATGTCCATGTCAAAGACTACAGCTTTCCCCAGTCTTCTGCTACCAAAGTCTGGCTTGTAAAGAACTTCCTTGTAATAAGGAAATTGCATCGTAAAATTGAATTTCCCATTTTGTTGAGGAGAATTGAGGACCTATATCCAGAAAGCAGACGCCTTGTTAAGCATCTGATTGGAACAAGCACAGAACAGATAGCATAAGGAGAAGTGCACTCACATCCAAGAAGCTCTTTAAAAATGCTTTACCAACTCGACTTTTAGTATCTTTATGAGGTTTTGCTTTTGTAGCAACAAGAACGTGTACTGCCTCAGAACTAGTTACCTTCTCTGTATAGCCATCCTATCCCATTACATTAGCAGATAACAATGATATTTAATGTATGAAAGACAAGATTTGCATTGACGATCATACAAGATTGGCCGAAGAGAAGAGATTAATATGACATTTGATAAGCAGGAGACTCAGGTATCATCTAAGTCATAACAAAGCCTGATAATTGGAAGAAAGAAGGCAAAATTTTTGTTGGCGAATAGAATTGAACAAGATATATCTTTGCCTCAACTACCGGAAAACAAACTAGAGTATACCTTGCATCTTCCTTTTCCATTATGTCCTATGCAAAACTGATCTCGAAGTCCTGTCTGGACATGACCACTGTGAACTCCATCTTTTTTTAGGTTAAACTTTGGGACTTTATGTCCATGGAAGAATGCATTTGAGCCGTCATTGATCCCGAATTGTTCATTTGATGTAACTACAGTTATGTTCATGTATTCCATTTCAGCAAATTCATTGTCTCCGATGTTTTTGTTTGAGCTATGCATTCGAGAAACTGCTATACCAGCTGCAAAGGAGTCCCACATGAAGTAGTTCTGCAAGAAAGATTAAATGCTTGCAGACCCATGTTTTAAGGAAGATGTTAAATTGCATATAAGATTAAGAATCTGTTAACAAGGCAGCAGTTCAAATATAATACAGCATAAAATCCATTGTCGGGCCAAGTGTCGCGAATCATTTTCAACGATTGGAAGCAGTACTGTGCCTCGAATGTACGCTGGTTCAACTCAAATTCATTGAAGAAATTTTCATCAAGAGGAATGGTATTTGTTGCATCGAGGGGCACAAGAGTGATTGGAATTCCCGAGTGAATTACCTGAAATAAAATCAAATGTTCTGTTTATATCTCCAATGACAATAAATTCAAAGCTTATCCATCTTGTAATAACTAATAAGTGCGTAAAATGTTGTTTACTTGGTAAGCTGCAAAAGGGTCCTCAAAGATATTAAACTCGGCATAAGGATTGTTATGGTAGTAAGTGAACAGATTGCCAGTGCTACCACCACCCATGATATATATTTGCTCAACATTCTTCTTAAGATCTGAACTACTGTTCATAAGAAAAATGGCAAAATTTGTAAGAGTTCCTGTTAAAAGGACAGTTGTAGGACCTGCAGATATTTTATCTATCAAAACTTCCTGAGTTGTAGGTTGGCGAAGAGGAGAATATTTCCGGCTTCCCTGTTGCATGTTTAAGGGACTATTTTAGATGCTAAGAGATTTATTATAAAAAATTGCATTCAGTATCTATGATGTGCTAATCCTAATCAACCAAATGGAACCTTTGACAAGAATGTTTTCAAATTTTGTTGTCAATCAATATAGAGGCAGAAAAACACAAGATTCATAGTTGAAAAGCAATATTAGCAGTGTCCAACAAAAGGCTGGTCTGAAGATCACCCGAGGTAAAAAAGCTTTCCTGATGCCAAAGTTGGAGTCAACATCAAGCCGCCCTCTTGAACCAACAGGAATTGCTTGTCTGTATCTACAATATCCTGCTGTGCTCTTTCCCTGAGACCACAATGTTTAACCCTCACTTACATAACCAATGCAGCACAAAGTTTGGAACTTGAACACATTTTATGCAAACCCAAATCATAATAACTCGTTGGCAAACCCATTAAATATCTAACAAACTTAAAGATGCACGTTTCTCAACTGGGAACAGAAGAAACGAAAAAAAAAGTTATGATTTTGATGAGTTGAAGAAGGAAAAATGAATTCACCTGTTCAATTATAGGAAGATAGCCACCAACATTAGGAAGTATGGTGCCATCTTCAAGTATGCCACCTTCACCACCAACTCCAACAGACACATCATCACGACCCATCATATATAGAATGTCATAGATATGGTTCACCGCATGCCCAGCATCACTCCATCCATTAGCAGAGATAGTGACTGCCTGTGGCAGTGGAATGGCCAGTTTTAAACACAAGAACTAACAACCATTCTAGTGCTATAATTTTGTTTGTTACTTTGTTTTCCAACCATTTACAGCATTTAGTGGCATGTTTCCACCAGTAAATAGAATGACAAAAGACATTCAATAGGTAGAAGTTCAACAAATTCCAACTATTTTGGAAAAGCAAAAGGCAGTATTTTGATTATGGAAGATGACCTAAAGCAGAAATGAAATATGCATAGATTATAGAGAACATATCAGAGAAAAGAAGTGCTCAGCAACTGACCTCCAACTTGAATTCTGATTGATCAACCTTCAAGAGGTACAAAAGTGCTAACAAATCATCACTATCAACATCCGTGTCCAAGAGAATACGATGCGGCCTTTTCTCATCAGTGATGAACCAATTCACTCCAACAAGTATCACAAAGAATACTATTGTAGCTACCCAAATACTCTTTCTATGCAGCAAAAGTGTCTCTGTTCCCATCACAACTCCAAGTCTCTTCCCTTCAGAAAGTGGCAAAAGTTTGTGATAGAAATAAGATGCAATTTGAATCCTTTCCAAAAGCCATGAACTTCAATGGAAAACTAATTATCATTGATGAAGAAATTTGGAACCTTCCAATTTGCATAGATTATCTAAATGGGAATTTGTTTTGGTTGAATTGTCATGTTTTATTTTGGATTTTTGCAAGATAATGAACTATTTACTTTTGGAAGTTCGTTGTTCCTTTGCTCCATAAATTGATAGATATATGTTAGAATTTACGATGGATCTATGGACTTACACGAGAAGAAAAGTTAGACCACATATAAGTCTAAGTGAGGTTCCATCTTAAAACCAATTGGTGATAGGTGGAGCAGCCCACTAGACTTATATGTTGGTCTTCTTTCTTCTCTTTCTCCAATGTGAAACAAACTTCCACTATTATATTTCAAGACACCCTCCTCACGTGTAGGTCTAACACGTGATATAATTTATCATTTTGAGGTGTTAACGACTAACATGAGAGCAACCCGCTTTGATACCATGTTAGAATTTACAATGGACCTATGGGCCTACACGAGAAGGAAAGTTAGACCACATATAAGTCTAAGTGAGGTTTCATCCTAAAATTAATTGGTAATAGGTGGAGTAGCCCACTAGACTTATATATTGGTCTTCTTTCTTTTCTTTCTTCAATATGGGACAAACACTCACTCTTATATTTCAAGAATATATACCAATTTTTGTATATACCAAAGAAGGTATTTACATAATTTGTGTTTTAATTATTTTCTAGGACGGTTGTTCTTATTTTTCCTATTTATTTTTTTCCACACACACATATATATATATTCTAAAATGAAAATAGAAGAATAAAAATAATGGTTTTTAAATTAAACATTTTTTGTTATTCACCACAATATAAAGATGCCTTTCTCATATTGACACGTAGGATTAACATGAAATACAATCTTGAAAAAGTTCTCTATGCATATTTTCCATGTAGGGTTAGCATTTAATATAAGATTAGATACATAATAATAATTAATTAATTGGAATTTAACATTATTAAATTATGAAAATAGTTAATGTAAAATAATTGAAAAATGAAACATTGGGCATACGTTAATAATTTCTTATGATCTCATGTCCATTATCCAATACTTTAAAAACCAAACAGATATAGAATTGATCAAAGAGAAAGTTTAAAATTTAAAAGTTTAAACGGTATTAAATTGTTATAAAATTAATATATAATAAATAATAAGTAAAAATATACTATAAAATAAAATAATTTATTGAAATAAAAATGCACTAATTATGCCTATTAATATATACTAAACTAATAATAAATATAATAATTTAAACTAAAATTGGATCCAACATGAATTTTAAAATAATATCAAAAATAAAAATTATATTTCTATATCAATATTTATTTAAAAATTCATAAAAGTTGAAGCATGTTTAAAGAAAGGCAATAAAAAAGATTCTAATTTTATTCTAACTTCCTTTTTAATGCCTTTTAAACATAAGCTTAATATTATTGTTAACACATTCTTAAATTATCTTAAGCAAAATTATTTATATATACTAATTAATAATTTAATTTATTAAACAAATTTACGATAAAAATAATAATTAGTTTTTAAAAAAATAATTTAAAATTGTCAATTAAAATTCTGGTAGATAAATAAAGAACCTAAATTTTGACAAATATAATTTATTTAGTGAGATTAAATAAATTACTATTTTTATTTAATTTATTATTTTTAAGGATAAAAATAGTAATTTATTTTTTAACAATAATAATTTGAAACAAAAAATTTTATTTAAAATATGAAGAGATAAATATAGAATATAAAACAAAATTTTGATTCTCTTGACTTTCATCTAGTATGTACTAAGGCCATTGTTAAGGTGGCACTTCTCCTTCCTCTCGGAGAAAGTGTCTTTTTCCCTCCTGTAAACTTAATTTCTAAGTGGAATCCACGAATCTGCTCCGTCATCTTCCATACTCATTATCTATGATAAACACACGCATACCATAAATCAATTAGAAGTTGACAAATTACAATGGAAGATATATGAGCACATTGAAGCATCATCTCAATAACAAAATGGATTCTTTTTGTCTGCCAATCAAAACAGCACTCTCACCAGAAATTATTCAATGAACACCATCCCGAATGCCGAGCATCGACTCTGTTAGACGCAAAATAAGGTGATATCAGGCCATACAATAGTGTGTATCGTAGTCAACAAAACTGCAATTGCAAGTGGCATTGTATAAGAGCAACAACATAACCAACAATGCTTGACGTCACTGCCAGTAATCTCCAACATTTCGGAACTATTTATGACATGACGACTCTTTGCGAAATGTCGGCTTTGTTAACAACATAACCAACAATGCTCGACTCTTTGCGAAATGTCGGTTTTAATCAGAAGTTCATAAAACAGAAGTCCATAAAACAAAAGTTCATAAAGTAGAAGTGGGTAACGAGACTTATACAGGAGAGACCGAAGTCTCGACACCGAAGTGTCTCAGGAGAGACCGAAGTCTC
>JANZLC010000202.1:45177867-45188786 GCA_026413385.1 Erythroxylum gracilipes
CCAACAATTTCTAAAAATCATCGAAGTATCCAAAAATTACTAAAATTATCTTAATATTGTCCGAAAAATCCGAAGTGGCATTAAACCAACTTACCCGGAAACTGCCATGAATGCATGCCAAAATTTCAAAGAGACAGAACAGAAATCAGACTAAATTTGCTTAATATGCTAACCCCTAATTTGGGGCGTTACAATTCTTCCCTCCTTAAGGAATTTCATCCTCGAAATTCAGACCTGATCCGAATAATTGCGGATACTGAGAATTAGTCTTTGGTTTAGTCTTTGGTTTGAAAATTGATGCTCAGGAGGTCCTTTGGTGGATCATATGGATGGCTTAATAGTAGGGGAAGAATATTTTTGGGTAGCGCATATAATTAATGATGGTTCGTGGAATTTTTTGGGCTTACGTTCTGCCATTCCGAATCATCTCAAGGAGGTTATTCGGGCAATTCCTTTGCCTTTGTTTACTTCGGTGTAGGATAATATGTGTTGGAGTTTTTCTCCGAATGACGCATATTCGGTTCGAACAACTTATAAAGCACTTCTTTCGGAAGAGGTGTCTAATGTTCCTATTTCGTCTATTTTTTCTTAATTGTGGAAGGTGGCTGGTCCACTGAAATTGAAACATTTCTTGTGGTTACTTGGGCACTCATGTCTTCTGACAAATTCTTAGAGGTTCGCACGGGGTTTGGCCACTTCTAATTTGTGTGGAGTGTGCTCTTTATATGCTGAGTCTCCTTTATATTTATTGCGTGATTGTAGTCGTGCAGTTGCATGGTGACAGCAGTGAGATGTTCATGTTAATTTTTTTACTGCGATGAATTTGGTTGATTGGTTAGCTTTGAATCTGCGTGCTCATACTGTGGGTCCTTTTGGTTTTACCTGGGCACATTAGTTTCTGGCAAGTTGGTGGTTGTGGAAGACTCAGAACTTATTGATCTTTCAAACGGAGTTTCTTTCCTTAGCAATTTTGAATGGTTGTGTCTTTAAAGTTGCAATAAATGTGCCCCTAACTTTTCTTGCAATATCGAAGCTTCATGGTGTGAGGCGTTGGATTGGTTGGACTGTGCCGCCATTTGGTTGGGTGAAGTTGAATTGTGACGGCAGTTCTATTGTTAATCCTGAGCTGACTAGTAGTGGAGGGTTATTGCGTGATTCATTTGGTCGTTGGCTAGGGGGATATTCGTTTCGAATTGGTGTTTTAACTATCTTGGTGGGGGAGTTATGGTCCATTCGAGATGGTTTGATTTTTGCGTAGGATAACAGTTTTCAGCAATTCGTTGTAGAATCTGATAGGATGGAGGCGGTGTGGATGGTGACTTGCGGTGTTATCTCTTCGCATCTCCTGTCTGTTTTGGTTGTGGATATTCAAGCTTTACTTGCTAGGAATTGGAGTTACTCTATTAGGCATGTGCTTTGTGAAGGTAATTTTGCAGCAGATTGTCTAACTAAATTAGGTCATGACATTGCTTCAAATTTTTAGGTTTGGGACGATATTCCTGAAGCCCTCTATTTGATTGTATGGGTTGATACCAGTGATATTTCTTTTATGAGGTAGTTTTAGTTTCTCTTAGTTGTAACAAAAAAAAACTAATTTTATCATACATCCTTAAATAGATCGTTAATGTTATCCGCTAGTCAAATCAGCTATATTAATTTGTCATTAGCTAACAGCTAATGCAATCCGCTAATTGTCAAATAGGGTCATAGTTTGCTTAGAATATATAAGAATATAAAGGCCTTGTTTAGTTGGTATAGATTCTTGCTTGTGAAAGTAATCTTTTTTCTAAAATTTATATTATCACGGTTGGTTCTTTTTTTTTGAGTAGTTAGGAAAGTAAAAAATTTCCCAATCTAGAGAATGTAGTAGCACTTTACTTGGATTTTAAATCTGAGCACCCCCCTTAGTATTTAAATTACTTTTCTTAAGAAGTTAATCTAAAAAATACGCTAGTCAATGCAACCATTCCTTCTCTCTCAACTCTACGATAACTCTTTTATAAAACCTTACCTCCTCTTGAACTATTCTTATTGTTCTCCCGTTAGTAAGATTTTGGATATTTTTTCTCAGAAGTTTCAATTGGCAATCTTCAAATTCATATTTTTCCTTCTTACTTAACTTTTGTGTAGTTTTTGTTTGATTTATGAAAGCAATTATGTTATTGCTCTTGCTTCCTTTTATTTTCAATCAGTAGCACTTTAGACTAAATTATGGTGTTTTTGTACTCTGAATGTCTTGATTGGAAGTAATCATATTACTTGTTAAACAAATATGCAAATTTCCTCCCGTCATAATTTTTCTGTCGTCTTCGTCTTCGTCAGATTATTTCTAATCCTAAATTCCCAAGTTCTCACCAAATACGTTCAGTTCAATCAGGACCTATGTAATTTTCATAGTTTTTATCAATCAATTAAAATATTATCTATTAGTTTTCCCTCCTCTCATTATACGATATGCACATTAGTCTTAATAATGTTAGGACATAGCATTTGTTGTTTCCATCTTCGTATTGCGACAGTTTTCTCAAGTATAATTAATTTATTATGTTACAGATTTTGATCTTCATGTGTATTTGTAGTATCTTATTTGTAGTGTCTTCTTATTCTATTCAATAAAGTTTAATTTTTATTTTAAAATTTGTTGATTAATTGATAGGTGATAAAAATGGCTAGACTGGATTTGGTTGCAAAGAAAAAATTATTTTATTTATTAATGAATTTGCAAAAGAAACGATTAGACATGTTAAGAGTCATATTATATATCCTTTTGGTCGTAGTTTTGCATCATGAAAAATATTGTTTGAAAGTTCCATACTCTGTCGATGAATACGATCATTCCCAATACCTTCATAGATTGATATATGGTAGTGATTCAACATATCATTCGGAGTTGCGTATGGATAGATTCACATTTTAAAATTAGTAAATATGCTTAAAACTATTGGTCGATAAATAGATACCAGGAACACAACTATAGATGAACAAGTAGCAATGTTTCATACATTCTTGGACATCACTAGAAACATCGTACGATAAAAGCTGACTTCTTCCGCTTAGAGTGATTGCAAGGTGAAGGAAGTTCAAATAAAACACATTGCAAAAAGAAGAGGAGTATTGATAGTTTAGTTTCATGTTTGGAACATATCACTGAAAAGCTTACTAAAGGTTTGGAGAAATCTAACAAACAAATAGCTAAAGTTGCATAATCTATTACAGGGCTAAATCAGAAGAAATATGAGAATAGGCGAAAATTAGATAAAGAATTTAGCAAACTAAATTCTTAACACAAGCTGAACGTGTTAGAGCTGGAATAAAACTTATAAATAATCCAAATCCTATAGATTATTTTTTCAAATACTAACAAAGATAAATATCTAAGGCAGATTTAAAGAATAATTAATTTTTAACATTGATCTTTGTACTCGGTTGAAGTTTTTTAATATTTTTCAATACTATATTTATGATATAATAGTATTATATGATTAGAATGTCATAAATGAAAAAAAATAACATTTAATAATATAACTTGTATTACAAATTAACATTTAACGATCTCAATTTTTATTCGGTTTGTAAGAATATAATTGGAAACAAAAGTCAAAATTAAATTACATTCAATAAAATACTGTTGCATATCACACTATATATAATAAGAATCCACCTAGCTTTTCTATCAGAATTTTTATAAGTATCCAAACGTGTGAATATCTTTTCTTTCCATAGATTTATTTTCCAATAAATCAGATTCCAAATTCACTTACTTTCCCGCCAACTAAACGGGGCCAAAGTGTAATTACAATATTTCTAGCAAGGAGATTAGTCTAGTAGCAGACTATGCATGTTCAGCCCCGATAAAGCCTATCTCTGAACTTTCTGAAGTAGCTGATCTGCACAGATCGGTAAAATCACAAATGAGTGTTGAATTCATTGACAGAAACATCAAGCGATAATAGCACTGTAAGCTGGAACAAAACCGGATGAAATACAAAATTTTGACAGAAGAAGACACCCAACAAAGACTACGTTGAACCCAACCATTACTCAAACAAATCCTTGGCTTCGTTTCTATATGAAAAAGACCAATCCCAACATCATTTTCCTCTTTGCAAATAATGAGGAAGAGGACGATCTACAAGGCACCATTAACAAACTAGAATCAACCGCCTCCCCAAATGATCAAAAACTAATTCACAAATGCTGCTCACTTCAAAGCAAAAGCTCACTAGCAAATACCAACCAGCCTTTTGACCTTTTCTGATTCCGCTTAAGAAGTATATAAACATAAAATTTGACAACTTAATTCCAAGCCCTCGTGTTAAACAAGCACAAAATTAAATCTGAGATGCTCAAGAACCAAACATCTAGTTCAATCACCGGAAACTGATGGTTAAAATGCAGAATTTCAGAGAAGTAACACCATACAGAGAACAAAATAGAACTAAAAAATTCCCAAAAACAGTCAAAATCGGTGTCCTATGAACCCATCCCAATCATATACAGATAACCCAAGTTTCCCAGAACTAGTAAGTTAAGAAAAAACAGAAAGAAACAAACTTCAATTACTGTAACGACATTCAAAGCTAAAAGAAGAGTACCACCATATAGAGAACAAAATAGATCAAAAAATTTCCCAAAAACAGTCAAATTCATTGTCCTATGCACCCATCTGAATCATATATGGATAATCCAAGTTTCCCTGATCTAGTAAATTAAGAAAAACCAGAAAGTAACAAACTTTGATCACCGTAACGATGTTCAAAGCTAAAAGAAGCGTAGCCTTCTCATATTCGTCGCTCTTCGATCATCACGGACTCCAGAATCGGACTCGTCGTGGAACCAGCCAACCGACTTCTGGGCTTCGTAAACAATCTGTGAAATCCCTGAAACAACCAAAAGAAAAAACCCAAATCCCATTCATCTCCATACATAAATTCGAGCATTAAAGAAAGAAAAAGACAAACCTTGCTTGACGGTACGCTTGTTCTCGCGGATCTCCTGTACGGTGGCGGAGATTTTCCAGTAAAGTGGTCGGCCGATGTAGAAGAGTAGCATAAAGAGTAGAGCCATTGCCACCAACCTGAACGCGATTCTCCCCGTCGTCGACGCCATGCCACTTCTTTCAGTTGAGTGTTTGGTCGTGTGTGTAGAAACGATTGTACTAACTAATTATCTACAATATTACTATTTTATTTCCTTTTATATTTTTCATCTTCCAAATAATGTTTTTTAAAAAAGGATTACCCCTTTCTTTGGATTTTTGAAATTAATTTATTATAATAAAATCTGCTATATGATTGAAATTTTGTTATAATATCTACTCAATTTAATATTTTTAAAAATTGAGAAGATAAATCTAAAAAAGATTTATATTTAAACTATTATTATATCAAATTAGATTAAAAAAGAAAAGAGAAATTTAGGATAAGAATAATTAGATTTTATGTTATGAATAAATAATTTTTAAATCAGAAATATTTTTATAAATTTTAAATTTTAAAATGACAATTAATAGAATGAATTAGTCTTAAAATTTTAAATTTTTAGTTTAAATTTAAAATAATTTGATAAATTTAAATTTAATTTCAAACTTAACCATATCTAAATAAGTTAAGTTTAAACCAAAATTATTTAAACTTTCAACATATTCAAAAAACATTAACATTCACTTATTAGATCTCAACTTGATGGTTGAGAGCGGGGCTTGATTTTGGTTAGATCCAGGTTCGATTTCATGCTAGCCACTCTTGTACGAGCCTAGGACAGCCAGAGTTTTACCTATAAGTGGAGAACTAGTTGGGCCCTCAATGATGAGGTGCGCCCGCTTGATCCGCCTGTGAGGTGGTGCGTCAGTTGGGCTCTTGAAGAGGTGTGCCCACTTGACCCGCCTATAAAATTTTCTCGAATCCAAAAAATAAAGATCAAGCAAATATATCATGTAAATTATTCGGAAACAATATTTTTATTAATTAGAGGTAAAATTACATATTACTGAACCCTCTTATAATACACATATTAGCAAGATTCATACTAATATTTTTGTTGTTATAGAATAATCATATATAGTTATATGCAAAAATATTATATATATATATATTGAGAATATTTTAAATTTGATATTTTTATGTCTTTTTTATTTTTATTTTTTAAAACAAAAGAACCGCTGGTATGCTTTGAATGTGCAATGGTTAAACTTTCAAATTTAATTGAATTTGGATCGATTGACCCGCGCCGTTTGGATTGAAGAAGAATTGTATGTAGATTCTCATTTCTTAAAAGCTAAACACCTTCCTATGATGTAGGAAGGTCAATTTTATTGGTTACAAGGTCACCGACTAATCTGGAATTCTCCGTACATTAACTCTAATATGGTTTCCATTACTGCTACTCTAGTTGAATACAACTGATACACCCTCAAGACAACTAGTACTAATCCTCCTGTCCTAGGCAAATTCATCCATACCTATTACACTGTCAAGATCCCAGATTTCTGTCGTGTTAACTTAGTAATGGCGTGCAACTTCTTGCCATGTTCATACCAGAGCTTTCATGGCCGGATGGGTTTTGGTTTCAGGTTCCAATTACATCAAATTGTCAACGATCTGCAAGAAACATTAACATTCACAACCTTTTTGGCAAGCTAGTCTGTTTCTATGAATTGATGCAGTCCTGGATTTCTTCCAGGGTTTTTCCTTTGGTTTCCGGGACGAATTTCGCGACGAAGAGGATTGTCGCCAATGAGAAGCCCGAGTACAAGTAATATGTTCCTGAAAGCAGTTTTAAAAACATGGATTCTGTCAGCTGGACGATAATGCAGTTAACCAAATGTCACCAGGTTTTGTTTCATTTACCTGAAGGACTCCAGTCCATGAGAAAATTGTAAGTGAAAGAGACTGCCCAAGCACCTAACCAGTTCACCAGCACCACCAAGCTCCCACCAACACCCTTTATGTTGATTGGGAAGATCTGCAATGAAACAAAGTCTCGGATGAAACAAAAATCTCCAATGTTTGCTCATGATCAGCAGCTAGTAAGAAGTTGTTGAAGAATGATTACCTCAGACATAATCACCCAAGGAACAGCTCCCATTCCAATCGAGAATGCTGATATATAGATCTGTTGAAACAATTGAAGTAACAAGCCCGTGTCGAATTCTCAGTCCCGGCATAACTAAATAAATCCGCAGTGCTTACCAATACTCCAGCAACAGCTACCATTGGTACCCAACCAAGCAACAAACCGTGAGCCTGCTCATGAACATCGTGAAAATAAAAGGTTCAGAGCTAGAAAGCAATAAGGATAGGCTTCTTCTTCGATCTAATTGAACTTGAGCAGTTTCAGTGACTCACCTTCAGAAGGAAAGAGGTTCCTGCCAAGAAGCATCCCAGAAATGTCCCAAGTGCAGAAACCTGAGCAAAAAATGGCATCGTTAATTACCATTCAAGCATTTCTCTTCCCCCACCCAAAGGCCGCAATTTTGTGGTTGCAGCTTTGGAAATAAGAAAGTTAATGAAAATCTATACATTTTGGTTATTTACCATTATTAGTGGTCTTCTTCCGGACTTGTCCATCAGGATTGCACCCACTAGAGTTATTGGAACCTGCAGATCAATTTTAGATGGATCAGTTCCTGTTTGTCAATTCTTATTTTCCTTTAAGAACACGAGATCAATGTGAGTACCTGAATACAAGCATAAGCTATGGTTCCAAGTTTGCCAGAAGAAAGACCTGATTGACAGAGAGGAGCAAAGGATATTGATAAAGGACTGAAGAAGATGACGATGAAAATATGCAGCAGAAGATGTTTAATTACCAGCTGATTCAAAAGTCTCACTAACATAAAAGCCAATGCCATTAATTCCTGCAAATTGTTGGAACACCATTACTGCTACTCCAATCTGCATGAACAAGTGATTTTAAGAAGTGCACCTATAATGATACAAACGTAGAGAAAGAGTGCATCAACCTGTAAGGTGGCTACTTACAATGAGAAAACGAATATATCTTCTTTGAAACAGATCCAAGAATTTAGCTTTCGGAAGGGATTGGAGAACTTCAAGGGTAATCTGCCGAGAACAAGATAATGTTTGAGACCAGAACACAAAGGTCAGAAGAGAAGGATTTATTCAATGAGGCCTAGCTGAAGATGAGTACTTGGATTTCAGCAGCTTCTCGAGTAACAACAGCATCTTTACCGCGAAGTTTCTGAAGAGCAACCTGAAATTCCTTCTGACGTCCAACTTTTGCCTGCACAATTCATCTAAAACTTAGTACCTCCAACCCAAAATTCGTAAAAGCATTGGATGCCAATGGCTAAAATCTATGTACATGCTTACCAGCCATCTGGGAGACTCAGGAACAAAGCACAGCCCAACTAGGAGGAAAACGCATGGAACAAGACCTTTCGATCAAACTCAACAGTCAATATCCTGGTGGAGCTTTTATTGATAAAAGAATTTTCCTAAAGAATGACTGAACTCCTGAGAAGGAAAAAAGCTTTAGAATTTCTACAAATGAAATTTACCAGTTAGAGCCAGATCTCTCCATGGGATAACTGTTCCTATTACAAAAGCGACAGACGAGCCGGTAACGATCATAAGCTACAAACCAACAAAACCAGCAGAACCGTAAGGTCAGTACTCATTACACTTCTTTGGAAATTTCATATGCACATCAGCTCCAGGTTTTCCTACCTGATTTAAGGTGGTGAGTCCCCCTCTCAGATTCTTTGGCGCTATTTCTGCGATGTATATGGGGACCTGATTTTAAGAAACGTCATTAGAAGGAAGTAGCATGAAGATTCTCACAAATTGCTCAAGAATCTATGTGGGAATCTTCTAAATACCACATAAGAGAAGACTCCAATGCCATATCCTGTGAACAATCTTCCCATGTCAAGTGATACAGCTCCCTGTATCAAGGTCATTACCAAGCAAGTTTCTTATGTCGGAAACTATGTAAAGAAGAAGGAGAAGGACATTTTGGCTAAGATTTCTAAAGTTTACACAACACATACTCTAGCGAAAAAGACTGTTATCCATCCTATAATGCAGAATCCAGCCGACATTCTCATTCCCTGTTTTGCAAAGAAACCATGAATTGTGACAGGGACACATCTCTCTTTAACTTGCAAGAAAATGCAGAAATGTAGCATACCCCTTTTCGGCCAAGAAAGTCTGCAATCCTACCGCTTGTAACGGCCCCAATCATGGCACCAATCGTCAATATAGAGCCAAACATGGAGTACTGGAATTTAACAGAAAGTTAGATGGCAATTTAAGCATTTTAATCCTATAATTTAACCAAGAACATGCAGAGAAACACAGCAATTAGAGGCCAACCTGGGATGTGGAGAGATTGAGATCTTTCTTGATTGCAGATTCAGTGGGTGCAGAATAGCCCACCTGCCAAAAGAATTAACTTAAGCTAAACAAACCTTTTTTTTTCGTGTTTTTTGTTTTGTGATACTTTTGGCTCCTAACCATACACCAAGAAGCAGAAACTCCTTTTTCCATTCCAAGTGGCGTTATTGTTAACTATTGGAGATAAGAGGAAGAGAAAGAGAAAGATAAGAAACACTTACACAAGAACCGAACTCGAAAGAACCGCAAACAGCAACAAAAGTGCTTAGGAGCACCATCCACAAAGAACCATTATCTTCAACACTTTCATCACTTCCAGAGGAAACAACTTTCTCCCCCTGGATCAATGGCTTTTCAAGGTCTTCAAGCCCATTAACCTCCCCTTTCTCCAAATCTTTGTGCTCCACAATTGCCATCTCTTCCCAACTCCCTTCCCCTCCAACAACTCGCAGAAAAGATGCAAGCTTTAGCTATGGAGAGCAAAAGGGTACGTGGCCTATGGCTATGAGCAAAGATGTGCTTCGTGTAAAGGGGCATTTATAGATGCAGCTGGCATATACTTTGACAAGTGTAAAGGTGAGATATTTGTAAACAATATCCACGCCATGCATGATTAAGATACTGGTCAAAACGTCTAAAAATACACCCATAGAGAGACAGCAAGTTTCAGAAACTGGAAGCTCCCATGTGGGGTTCAAGCTATATCTGACGTGGTGACCTCACTGTAACACGCCATGACAAGAATGGAGAACCTTGCCAAACCAACCAGAGTCATTAGATCGAAAATGGGTCCTACGAAACATAAGATACTTGTGTCGATCCAACGGCTAACAATCAGTCACCCTGATCGCCATTTTCACACTTGAACAAGCTCACCACTTGATGGTATTAGCGTAATTGCATGTAGCGTTGGATTCTGCTCATGTTTTTTCATCTTTATCAGTTCTTACGTGGTACCTTCGTGGCTTGAACGTATTAGGCAAGATCGAATTCGGAAAGATAATAATCAAATTTATTATTTAATTTGAAGTTATTAATAATTTAATCGTGAATTAGGTGTTAATGATGGCAAAATCTTTGTCATTACATAGAAAAAGTGATGAACAGAGCAGGAACAGTTGATAGCTTACTAAGTTAACGGTAGAAATTCCAGTTTGATGGTGCCACTTTGGGCCAATTGATTGTAGCAAGATGGACGGTGTCACAAAGCTCTGCTTTGGACTCAGAACTTTTATTGCAAGTTGTATGGCAAATAACATAAAATGGCTCCTGTGTTATAGTTGACTATTTAAATTAGTCCCTATATTTTTAATTTGTTCAATCTAACCCCTGTGTTTTGTAATTTCATTCAACATGCCCATTTTAAATTTTTGGGACAAAATTACCCTTCTGTTATCTGTATCATACGGATTTTGTTGGATTATTAGCCTTCGATGGATTGGATTGTTACCGTATACTGCTTAAAGACAAAACCTACTTTTTAACATCTCTTGCATTCGACTCCAACATCTCGTCGTATACCCTAAAATCCCGTTGAACCCATGGGAAAATAACAAGAAA